>JAKWJA010002496.1:15727072-16327072 GCA_027704765.1 Solanum habrochaites
AATAGGTCCAAGGGAGGATGGAGAGTTCTCCGAATGGATGCTACAGTTCCATCATAACTCTGATCCTCTCTAGTGGTTGAGGTGAAGTCCAAAAACAATTTTGATCAAGCCTTTTAGAGTTGAAGGAATCGTTCTCGCAAGTTGGAATGAATTATTCTCCTTAGGGGGATGTTGTGTTAGATATCAAGGGAGTGAGTGTTCTCATATGATGGTTGATGATCAATCCTAAAGAAGCACATGGGTTGCGCTACTTAATTCACCCGGGTTCGACAATAATGTACCATGACGTAAGGGAGATATATTTGTGGGAAGTTCTAAAAAGGGATATATCGGATTTTGTCGCTAAGTGTCTGAATTTCCAACAATTGAACGCCGAACACCAAAACCCTTGTGGCTTACTACAAGAGATCCAAATTCCTATTTTGAAGTTGGAAGACATTAATATGGACCTTGTTGTAGGTTTAATTCAGACTCAAAAGTCATATGATTCCATATGGGTGGTTGTGGATCGATCGACTAAGTCACCTCGGTTTACTCCCTTTAAGTCTTCAAATTCGGCAAAAGACTATGGAAGAATCTTCCTAGATGAGATTGTGTGCTGCCATGGCATTCCGTTATCCATTATATCGGATCGGGGTGCACAATTCACATCTATATTTTGGAGGTCGTTCCAAAAAGGGTTGGGTACTACGGTGAAGTTGAGAACCGATTTTCATCCCCAAACGTATTATCAAGCAAAATGCACGATACAAACCCTTTAATATATGCTTAGGTCGTGCATTAATGATTTTAAATGGAATTGGCATAAACATTTACCTTTGGTGGAGTTTGCCTATAATAATAGTTTTCATTCATTCATTTCCATTACTCCCTATGAAGCCTTGTATGGTAGGAGGTGTAGGTCTCCTATTGGATGGATTGAACTGGATGAGCCATCAGTTCTTCGTCGCGAGTTGATTTATAAGACTTTGGAAAATGCTCATATCATAAGGAATCTGTTGCAAACGACCTATAGTCGGCAAAAGTCTTATGCCGATCATAAGAGAAGGGATTTGAAGTTAGAAAAAAGCGATACAGTGCATTTAAAAATTTCGCCAATGAAAGGGGTGGTTAGATTTTCCAAGAAAGAAATGTTGAGTCCTTGTTATGTGGGGGCCTATGAAATCATGCAAAGGGTTGGTAAGGTTTCCTATGAATTGAAACATGCTAATGAATTGTCTTCGGTTCATCCAGATTTCCATGTTTCTATGTTGAAGAAGTGTATCAGTGATCCCGAGTCCATTCTTCCTGTAGAGGGTCTTGGTGTCAAGTATAACCTCTCTTATGAGGAAGTTCTGGTTCAAATTCTTGATAGGCATGTCAAGAAGTTAAGAAATAAAGAAGTGTTTCCGTAAAGTTGTTATGGAAGAATCATCTAGTTGAGATTGCAACATGGGAGGCCGAGGCTGACATGAAGTCCTGTTACCCTCATCTTTTTGATAATTAAGGTTAGTCATTCTTTTTAGTAATATAAATATGACTCGAAATTGAATTTCCTTGATTTTTTGATGAATTTTTGTAAAATTTTACATTTTGGGGTTGCATTACATTGAAATAGTACCTCTAAAAACTTGAATTTTGACCTTTTGGTTTATTTGATAACATTTGTATATGACGAGTCTTTAAATAATATGTAGCATGTTGTTAAATTGAACTTTTTGCTAAGTGACTCATGTAATGTATGTGGAGCGCATATGTGTTGTGAGGAGGAAATGCCTCATGATGAAGTTATTTGAGTCTTATGTGTAGTAACATGAGTTTTAAAATTTCCTTTTTGAAATGACATGGTTTATGTTGATTTGATATTGTTTATTGGTTGGGCTGCTAGTCTTGAGTTTATTCCTTCCTTCAAAAGAATTTTAGTGTCATGTGGAGACGAATGTTCCTAAGGGGAGGATACTGTAAAACCTTGAAAATATAAGATGTGACGTAAAGACTAACATAGGTGTCATAAGGTCTAAGTACTGTTTTTATGTCCATTATAAATGAACATAGGTCATTCTGGAAGTTTAAGAACTAAAACATTCATGAACGTCCATAACGTCCGGGAAGTTGGTTAAAAGGGGTGTTAGCGTGCCTTAGCCTATTTGACTAACTTTTAGGAGTCAGAAATGTACAAAAATTGGTGAAAGGTTACATAATAGGTGTTTGAGTTATTTTCACGGTTGAAATGTCTGGGTAAAACTCTCCAAGGACCAACCAAGGGCCCTAGAAGAGGACCCTTGTTTTTGAAAAACTGGGCCTGAAACGTGGGCATCGACGGGACCACCTACGGTCTGTTTGTGGACTGACGGGGCGTCGATTTCACCTTCATACCATACTTAGACAATATGAGGAAGGCCTGCACCTGCACAGTCTCTGAACTCATCGACGGAGTGCAGGACAGAGGGGTGAGGGACCATCGACTCACAGATGGCCCGTTGTTCGGGGTGTCGTTTGAAAGGGGTCAAAGTTCCTGCACAATTTAAGTTAGTTTCAATTAATTAGTTAGGGGGTTTAAGTAATTAATAAGGGGTTTAAGTGAGTCTAATTAAGTTGATTAAGTCCCAATATAAATACCCCCAACCCTCATTAATCTAAAGACAACTCACAAATAAACTCTCTTCCTTCTCTCTTCTTTCTCTTTCTACTTGAACTCACCTTTGAAGACTAGAAAGGACAAGGTTTTGGGGACAGTAAACGTACTAATACACCATCAAATTTTTGTCAAATGTTAATGGTATCCAGTTCACCTTTGAGACACTTTCCTCAAAGGGTTCTTTCAAAATGGATTATTCAAAAGTTGAGTTTTTTATGAGTTTCATTAAGTTACGAAATTGAAGTTATGAATTGAGCTGTTGATGATTTCTTTTGGTCATATTGAGTAGATTAACAGGAATTTTGAATTCTTTATCGTAATTGTTGATGGTTTGATCTAAATTGAAGAACATGATCCTCCATCCATAACCCTAGATTGTGATCTTGACATTTGAGGTATTATAATCATTCAATTGATTTGGTTGTTGATTAAATTACTATCCTATGGTGTTATTATTATTAAATTAATTTGAATTATAGGCCTATCATGATAGTTCTTGAGATGTGATTTAGGTTATGAATTGTATTGTTAAATTAGCCTATGTATTTTCTCTTAAGTTATGATCTAGTGTTGAATTGTATTATAAAGATGCAATTGGCCTTGTTATATTAATGGTTATCATTGTATGATGATATTACTACCCAAATTGGGTTGAGTTATGGGTTGATGGTAAGACCTTGATGATAGACTATGAGGAAAACTTGGTAAGTCTTAGAATCTCTATCTTTACTGCCAATTGTGATTAATTGTTGTTAAGTCATGATGTTACATTGGAGTATGCCTTATACTAGGATTATATAGTGGTATGATGTTTAATTTGAATGTCTTGACTGTATGTGATATAAATGATGGTAAAAAATATCATTGTGCCTTGATATGCTATGAAATGCCAGTGCGTAAACCTCACTTATATGGATTGTGATGAAAGGACGCTATTGATGATGATGATTATACAAGGGGTATATCCTATGACCTAAACTAAGGTATGATTGATAATTAAAGCTTAATGAAATTCCAAAAAAGGGACATTAGCTTAGCAACGATTGAATTAAATTGAGGAGTGCCCCTTTCCACATAGGGAAGGTAGGAACACTACATTACTCTTGACATTGGAGACTATAATGCATTGCGCATAAATAGAGTCCCAAATATATCTCCAAGTTCTTGAACTATGTTGCCCACATAGGAATACTAGCTAGTGGATCCACGTAGTTTCTAGTTTCATGTTTTGGTACTACCTTAGCAAGTGGTCCGCCTTTTTTTGGTGTAGGAATTTATGACACTGGATTCCACACTAACTTATAAGGCTTATGTAGATTAGGGTAAGATGTTTTCAAAAGGTAAAAAGAATTAAAGGACTTGAACTCTAACTTAGATAACCTACGAGGTATAGCTTAGTCTAGGTCGGGGTATGAGACTCTACCTAAACAATGCACTAGTTAGCCTTCAGGGGAGTGTTAGGAGGAGGTTCCTATATATTTTAATTCTATGATGATATATGATGTACATATGATGACTATGGCACATTGTTGATACTCTACGTTGGTTAGTTCACTTATGAGCACGCCATGGGTTTTAATGTTAATATATGATAAAATGTAAACCTAAATGTTAGGTTATGTAAAGTTTGAAACTTTTCACGTTTTCTTGTTGAGTATACTTGATTGAGTAAGGTTATGGGGCTTTGCTTGGTCATTGCACTTATTGACTTGATAAGTAATCATTAGTAGTTGTCTTGCTTATTATGATATGATTGACTCTTATTCATTCATGGGATGTTATTCCTTGATGTTAGGGTTGTAGTAACTCATGATTTTCAAGCATGTTGGGATAGGTATTACTTGTTGAGTTAGTAAGCATGTCTGCTTGATTGATATAACTAGCTTGGTTTTGCACTATGTCCCTATAGGGGTAAAATTACATGTTTTTAGAAAAGTCCCTTTTTAGCATGTTTTTCTCGTGTATGTGCATAAGGTCTTATACCTAGTACATGTGGAGTACTAACCCCATTTTCTTCCCCTTTTCCCAAACATTTTAGTTTCCGGTCGTTGAATATTTGGAAGGCGACATTGTTGGAGGCTTGGATTCTTTCTTTCATCCAAGTTGGGTAGGTACTCAACTTTCGAGGGCAACACCTTCTTCTAGCTTACGAGCTTGTTACGAGTTTAAAGACTCTTTCATTTCTTTCTTTTTCAATTGAGTACTATACTTTTGTATGACTATATAGGGTCTTGTTGGATTGATGTAAAATCTATACCCATATTGTGATAATCGTTTATATGATATGAGATGAGACAATCATTGAGACTATTTCTACATTGTATATATATGTATGTGTAATAAAAGTAGAAGGCTATGTAACCTTTCTATACGAAGGGTCTATCTATACTTGATATGATTATATATTATGTGTATACATGTCTATGTAAACCTCCAAGCAGTTATAATGAAAGTTTTAAATTTTTCCGCATTTTTCAATCTATGAATGTAATGACATGAAACTAAGAGGCTAGTCCTAGTCATTGAAAAGGACGACAACGTCGGTTACCTCTAGGGGGTAAACCCAGATGTGACAAACAACATTGCTAAGTTTGTGGCATTATGCAAGTAAACAACTATTCTTCATCTTCTGAATCGTCCATGGTGTAGTTTGGTGAGTCTTCGAGGAATGGCGTATAATGACCTCTCATTAAATAGGTGATCTGAGCGTCTTGGAATTGAATGGTCGTGGAGTTTGAAGTGCACGTTTCACTAAGAATTTCAATGTTTTCATTTGAATCCTTCAATCTTTTGTCTTGTTATGCATGTTTTTGTTGAATGATCAAAAGGACTTCATCATCCTACATGTCTGTATGCTTTTTCTTTTGTATACATTGTTGGAGAGAGAAGTGTTTTTCTTTTTCCATGGTGTGAACTTCAAACTTCGTGGATGAGTTCGCTAGATATCCAGCTTGGTAACTAATGCATTCTACACTCGCTTCTTTCAGTCTTCCTTGTTGAATTTTACCATGCCGTCAAGGACCTTTGCTAGAACTTCGTAAGGTTGGCGTAGCACATCAATCTCGCAACATTGATCATCCAAACTCCTATTCTTAGGACCAAGACCCCTATAGAAGCATTCTAGCAGCGCTCTGCTAGTCATACCATGAGATGGTCACAATTGTAGTATTTCTTGAAACTTCAGCCACATTTCTTGAATTATATATCCTCCACTTGTTTGAATGTGAGGAGGCTGTCTTGAGGTTTCGTAGTTTCAAAAGGGGATGATGGGTGTGGTACCGAATAACGACTATCTATTTTAATTACCTTGTTTAGATATTCAAAAAAGCAAAAAAAATTATAAGTAAGGATAGTAAAGCTACAACTAATGAGAGCGAAAATTCAACTCAAGTATAAATTTTCACGTAACACCACTCCCATAGAGCTGCACCATTTTGATGTTTTGCATTATCAATGACACAAATTCCAGTACGAGTGTCTTCAATCGTGTAATAATATAGTAACCCAACCAAGGATTGGGGTCGTGACCCAATGGTATGGTAGTGAGAATTTATAAAAAGGCAAAATTACTTTAACTAGTCGCAGCTTCAAATATTTACAAATAAAAACATTATAGATCAAAGATTGGGTAACAGAAGCATAAAATATGAATCGGGGATTTTGTCACTAGTAGTAAAAATAATGAAATTAACAAGAAAACTAAATCAATGGAGGGGCAATTCTTGGGATGTGGTAGGAAAATGGGTTAATCCAAATTGTTGGGTGCATACTTTAGATGGAAGATTTATAAAATAATTGTGACTAGGCTAATCTTTATGAGGTAAGATCTCTGTCAAGCAACCTACCCCATGTCAAATGCGTTCCTCTCAGACACTCGATTCCCGCATGAAGAGTAGCTTACCCTTTAATCCACTAACTCTCTATAGCTGAGTGTGTGGGAATGAGACTATGGCTCCCTCTCTCGAGCTAAGACTCATATTTATCCACTCCCTCCGACCATCAATTTTAGTATTCGTAGTTTCACAAATTCTATCTCAAGCAATCCAAAACGTATAAATAAACTTGTACTTGTAATAAAAATTCATTATATTTGTCCATAACTATTAAACAAAATCACAATCAAACTACAATTAATCGATTAGCTAGCAAGACCAACAACAATCTTAACCCATATTCATAAAGTCACACCCCAAGAATTGGGGTTGTTAGCCACACATCAAGAGATAGAAATTTATACCTAAATGATATTGAATTAAAATGGGTGTAAAGATTTAAGTCTTGTTACATGCCAAAAATGAAGAAATAAAAAGACCCAAGTTCGAATCCTTAGAGTTTAAACCCTTTTTGTCTTCATTTTCTTCTCTAGAAACCCTAAAAAACATTAGATAAAAATGGTAAAAATATGATAGTTCTATAAACTAACAATAATAATTTGATATATAATTTAAATTACTCATTAAGTATTTATAATTATTAAAGATTAGTGCTGCGGTTGGATTTTTAGCGGTATTATTCTTTATCGCCAAACAAATCGTCAATCCACCCTTTGATCACTTCATTATCGTATTTGTTCGTAGTCTAAGAATTTCCTTGTTCTGGATCATTGGGAGAGAAAGCGTATGCGCCAAGATATCTGATCTACCGCCTATTTGTTCCTTTCCTTAAGACTTTAACACTTTTGAACAGAATGTGATCCTCAGACCTATCGATGATTCGCAAAGTTCACTTAGTGATCCTCATACCTTCATTCTTTTCATTCTTTTTGCTAAGTAATGTCTATGATTTGCCTCACTCAAAATACCTGAATCTCAATGTTATTCTATAGTAATTGAGACAATGTAAGTAATTGAGGACACTATTTATATCGAAATATAGCCCTGAATGAGTAAAATATGTGGACTCATCACCCACCCCATCCCCTCAGGCGCTACAAGGGCGCGTCACGCCAACACCTTCCAAGGCAAATCTGACTAATTTTTCAACTTGTTTTCTGACTATAACTCGATCAATTGCAATTCTTTTTCCCAATATCACTTTACATTAAGGTACCCAAAACATAAACACAAGAATCTAACTTAAAGAAACTCTAATAATAAACATTAAACTCTCTACAACTCTTCAATCCCGTCCAATATTCAAGAACTAAACTTATTCAACAATACAACTCAAGAACATCAAATTCTTAATCTTTTTAGGGAAAAAATACGTTGAATTAAACATGTTTTGCACTTGAGTGAACTAACCCAATGATATATGGTCTCACATACCTCATATGGATCACCTATTGATGATATCCACTGCTAAATCCTCATGAATGATGATCTTGGCTCTTCTCTCCTTTATTATCCTGTTGCATTCCTTCTACAAAATAAACCTAACTCTATTTTTCAAAAGTCTAAACTGACAAACATTTTATTAGACCCCAATTAATTTCCAAAAATGAAATCAATTCACGGGGATGGAAAAGTTCATGAATCCCTTCTAATATGTTGATAATACTTTCCTTAAATCAACAGTCCAACTTTAAATTAATACAAATCACTCATACGAACTCTAAAATCGAGCAAACTCAGTGGCATTGGAAAGATTCTTCCATGAAATTTTATAAAATATCTTGAAACATGCCTAAATTATCTAAGCTAGATGTTATGGTTGTTTATAGTTGATCAAAAATCCAACTTAAAATATTTAACAAACTTTCCAAATTTTTTCAAAAAATGACTATTTCCGGTTTTAGTTTCATTCTAGTTTTTCTAGTTATGTTGTGCTACAGTAGTATAGTCGAGAGGCCCCACACAAGCCACTTAGCATACATCATATAAGATAAAAGAAATAAAGAGTTCAAAGGATAACATTTTATACGTCAAAAAATTTCTACAAAAGAGGACATGTAACATATGTTTCAAGGTCAACTAATACATCATCAGGAAAGTGATTATGATGTAACCATACATCATATACAAAGTCTGTATTGAAAAGACCAAAACCTATAAAGTCTGTCAGTCATAAAAATGTGAGGACTTACGAATCACTCAAGGAACCCAATAGATATCTAGTCATGAGTGTGTGAGGTAGGAACATCAGATCCTACATTTATGAGATAATATAGGCGCAAGTATGCATTTATACATGAAATGAACTGAGTATGATATAGTATGTATTAACATGAACATTATTGTATAAATGATTTAGAACATGTAGACATAATAAATATTTGGATGTTTTAAAAACGAGGAAGTAAAACTTGAAAATAAGAAGATATAGTCATTACATTTGAAATAATGGACATAACAAAAGCTTGAAGAAATAATCAATGTGTGGAATCTTAGCTTTAAGCGATAATAAGACCATGATAGCTATAATATGGAATCCATTATATGCTTATACCACAAGAAGATGAATCTATACTTGACAAGGTACAATAACTACATATCTTTATTTGCCAAAGTAGATGCACAAGAAAGGTCGTTTAAAACATTTTATAGGGGCACATAGTTTGGGAATAAAGGTTGCTACGAGAGACTACCCTATTTAAGCCTCCACCTCAAGCCCACTTAGTGCTAAGTCTAGATCTCAGTGTAGCAGATAAAATTTAATTATAAAATTTGAAATAGCAAAGGTAATTACCAATCCGTATCTTTAAAGATCAAAATATAGAATTTTCGGAGACGAGTTCAACGAAGGATGATACAAAGAAAGAAATTCTAACAAGAAATTTGGAATATAAATTCATTCATTTGTAATAATAAAATAAGTGTGTGGATGATTTGAAAATATTTAATAAAAAATAATTTGTCATCAAAAGTAATAACTAAGCTAAAATTTCATAAATCCAAATAGGTAACAAGTAATGTAGGGTACGGGGCTTGGAAATTGATGTTACATAGAGAGAATTATGTTTCTCTATAATGATAAAGATTTATAGATATGTTGAGTTATTGTCAATGACACTAACTTTCGTAATATCTCATAACATCATTTCATAGAATATCATGTCGGTCACTTCGATGTCCTATATTAAATAGCACAATACCTTACACTATTGTCCCGGACTAAGGGCATTTTCTAAGTCAATGTGCGGCCCTCGACGACTTACTCTTTCATGATTTTGTAAGTTTAAGGAATTCTTTAAGACTTCGAACGCTAAGAGAATGCTTGGAAAGACTTAGAAAGAACAAGAAAGAGAGCTTTCGAAGAAGGCTTTGTATTATGTTTAGAGAATGCTTACAACTTGCTTGATGCCTTTGCGAATGAGGAACATATATTTATACTACTTACTAGGGACTAAAGTACAATTATTTTTTACTCTACAAGTCCTTAAAATATTTACACTTTGGTCCCTTTTCTAGAGAATTCAACAATGCTTTGAGACCTTCCCTAGCGTTCTTGATATTTCCAAAAGGTTCTAGAGTCCTCCGCACAACTCTAAAATGTTCTACCCCTGTCCAGACACGGAATCAGGCTGGAAATGTGGTGGGATGGCACACACTCCCCCACTCGATAATGCGACAACCTCGGTGCATTGCTGCAAAAACTCCTGGAGTTTGTCCTTGAATTGCCACAAGTCTTCATAATTCTCCTATGTGGCCTCCTCTGGATTTTTTCCCTTCGAATGCACTAGGAACATGGCGATGGCTTGTTCTCCTCGCTTCTGTTTATCTTGGTAGTCTATAATAGCCACAATCTCCCTGTCGTGCGAGGTTTTGACAGTAATGGGTGGCCATTGTGATCGATTAAGTCTAGGATCCTCCTTGTTATCATGGTACAACTTGAGGACGCTTGAATGGAGCACCGGATGGATCTTGAAGTATGGAGGTAATCCCAATTTGTACAAAATATTGCGACCTTGGCAACGATCTTGAACGGACCCTCATATTTGCGCACTAAGTTTGAATAGACACCTCTTAGTGCCTTGAAATGTGTTGGGTTGAATTTCACCAATACCATATCGCCTTCTTTATAGTCCGTAGGACGACACTTGCGGTCGGCGAACATCTTCATTCTTTTGGTTGCCTTGTCCAAGTAGGACTTGGTAGTGTCAAGTTGCTCCTCCTATACCTTGGCCATATAGACGGCACCCAAAATCTTACCCTCAAAAGCAGCTGGCAACGAATGCGGTGTTTGGGGTTGTTATCCTATCGCCAACTCAAATGGTGTGTGCCAGGTGGACTGACTCCTCTACAAATTATATGAAAATTGTGCCATGTCTAGGAGTCTAGCCCAATCATTCTGATGCACAGTAACATAGTGCCTTAGATAGAACTCCAATAGGGTGTTGAGGTTTTTTGTTTGGTTGTCTGTCTGTGGGTGAAAACTTATGGAGAAGTGCAGCTCCATGCCAAGTATCTTAAAAAATTCTCTCCAAAAGTTCCCAGTAAAACGGAGGTCTCGGTCGCTACTGATATGTCTCGACAACCCCCAATATTTCACCACGTTCTTGAAGAGTAATCGAGCAGCTTCCTTCACAGTGCAACCGGCTGTAGAAGGCATGAAGGTAACATACTTTGAAAACCTGTCCACCACGACCATGATCGTACCAAACCTGTCGGACTTCAGCAAGGAAGTGTTCAAGTCCATAGTCACGCTCTCCCATGGGCGTTATACTATGGGTAATGGCTTTACTAACCCTACCGATTGCCTTTGTTCCACCTTGTCTTGTTGGCACGCAAGACAAGTCTACACATAGCACTCGATACCATCCTACATGCGTGACCAAAACTAAATAGTCTCGATCATCTCCTTCGTACGTCGCTACGCAGGATGCCCAGACCATGCTGTGTTGTAGCTTTCCATAATGATAATCCGCCTGATAAACCTAAACTTGGGTACGTAGACCCTTCGATCGGAAGTGAGCAGAAGGCCATTTTCTACCCAAAAGTGTCTGGTTTTTACTCGGGCCGCCAATTTCATCAACTTCTTGGCCTCTGGATCATGTTATATACCATCGTTGATTTCTAGATGGCAACAAGCTCGACCTTCCTACTTAGTGCGTCGACCACGACGTTGCCTTTTCCTGGATTGTATTGCAAGATGTAGTCGAACTCGGCCAGAATGTCTTGCCATCTAACTTGCTTCATATTGATCTCGTTTTGTGACTAGAAGTAGCTACTGGCCACGTTTTCAGTGTTGACCATGAAATTTGAGCCCAATAAGTAGTGTCTCCATGTGTGTAGGCAATGTACAATGGTTGTCATCTCTTTTTCCTGCACTGTGTAACGCCATTAGATCTCGTTTAGCTTGCGACTTTCGAATGCTATTTGGTGACTATCGTGCATTAAGACTCCCTTAATGGCAAAGTTTGATGCATCCGTATATACTTAGAAGGTCTTGGAGAAGTCGAGCAGCGTCAAGATCGGCTCTTCCGTTACTGCGTCCTTGAGACCTTCGAATTCTCTTTGGAACTCCTCGCTCCAAACCCTTGACTTATTCTTTTTCAAAAATTCAGTCAATCAGAGTAGCCACTTATGAACCTCTAATAGTACTTCGCAAGTCCAAGGAAGGATCGTAGCTCGGTCACCTTTATGGGCGCCTCCCACTCCTTAATCGCCCGAATCATTCGTTTATCCATTCGTAGTTTGCCTTGGATTATAACATGGCCTAAGAAGTGCACCTCGTGTTGGGCGAGATCGCACTTCTCCCTCTTTACATAGAGCTAGTTCTCCCATAAGACTTGGAAGACTTTCCTCAAGTGCTCCACATTCTCCTTCAATGTGCTGCTATGGATGATTATGTCATCCAACTCCACAACCACGAACTGGTCCATATAGGGATGTAATATCTTGTTCATTAACGTGCAAAAGGTGGCGGGTGCATTGGTTGAACCGAAAGGCATTATCAACCACTCGTATGCTCCATATCTGGTCATGCACGTTGTCTTTAGCTCATCCCCCTCCGCGATGCGAACTTGGTAGTAGCCTTTCCGGAGATCCATCTTAGTGAAGTATTTGTCCTGCCCAATTCTATCAAATAAATCTTCAATCAACAGGATATAATATTTGTTCTTGATTTTTACCTTATTGAGCACCCCACAGTTGTTGCATAAGCGCAATGACCCGTCTTTCCTTTTTTGAAACAGAACTGTCGCGCCATAAGGTGATTTGGATGGACGGATGTGATCGTCCTCGAGAAGCTCCTTCAACTTCTTCCTTAGCTCCTCTAACTCCGGTGGAGCCATACGGTAACGTGCATGTGCGAGTGGCTAGGCTCCAACCTCAAACTTGTCACGACCCAAATCAGGGACGCGACTGGCACCCACATTTACCCTCATATGTGAGCGAACCAACCCATCTAAACCTTAACATTTCATGATATATCAACAGAAAATTGGGCGGAAGACTTAAATCATTAATACAACATCAATACTTTTTATTATCCAAAAAATCTGGAAGTCTCACAAGAACATCTTCTCTAAATATAACATGAGTATTCTAAGAACACAATAATTAAAAAGCTAGTCCCTTCCGGAAGTTCAAGGCATCAAGACTTGAAGAGCGACCCCAAGTCCAAGCTAGACGCATTAGCTCACCTGATTTCCGATGAAGTGAAGACTGGCTATATCTGCTTTAGAGTTGAAGTTGACGGAACGTTTCTGGCATTACACAAATAACAGAAGGAAACATGAAATTCGGGGGTCGTACACCACACGTCCTGAGTAATATCATCGCCAACCACAATAGTACGAACAGTTATTCAATAATATGTAAATCAACTACAATACTCAAACATGTAGTCATAACACAGGAATTCATCAATAACTACACCGAGTCACACATGAAGGACTCAAGCCTCAATACTACTCGTTTGGGAATTAAGTTTCGTTAGATTGAGTCTATCGTTATCTTTCAAATTCATTATCTTTCTTCTCTTGGTGTCGGTAACGTGACCTCTGATCCTCTATTTCTTCCTGGTGCCGGAAAAAACCGTGGCACTCCGATCCTCAGATTCTATCCTTACCGGAACGTTGGCCCCCGTCCATATTCGATCCTGGGTCGAACGTGACACTCCGATCCTCATATCTATCCTGTTTACCGGAACGTGGCACCCGCTCTCATATTCTATCCTGGTGTCGAATCTTGACACTCCGATCCTCATATTCATTCTATCATGTTACCAACGTGACCCCGATCCCCCATATTCTTTCCTGGTGTCCGACGTGACACTCCGATCCTCATATTCTATCCTGGACCGGAACGTGGCACCCGATCCTCATATTCTATCCTGGTACCGTAACGTGGCACCCGATCCCTAATTCATCAAGCCTTCTTTTACACTAGGCATCATCATTTCATTATATGAATTTATCAAGCCTCTTTCAACTAAGGCATCATCATTATCTATTATATATTTATCAAGCCTTATTTCACAATACTAAGGCATCATCTTATCCTTATCTAATATATTCAAGTGAATTAGGGGGGGTTTCTTTCAAGATTTGGGATTCAATACTTCATCATGCTTTGTTCTTCATCACATTTTGGTTAATCATAACATGCAAGCATCCAACTTAGCACCTAGCAGGTTTACAATATGCTCACCACATAATACTCACTATAAGAGTTCACACTACAATATCGTAACTTAACCTAACCTACCTCTGCCGAAGAATTGAATCAACAAGATATACTTCCCAAATCCTTGCTATCCTCTTCGTTTCTCTCTCTCTACTCGTTCGTTCCCTCGCTTTTTCTTTCTGTCTTTGTGCTCTATTTTTCTATTCAAACCCTCTTTCGTTTAACCCTAATTAATATATAATTAAGAATTAAAGATGGCAATAATCACCATAATTAAACTGAGGTTACCTCTTTTAACCCCCCAGTCATTAGATTTATTAACCATTAACCCTCTAGACTTTTATAATAAAGCAGTAATAGGCAAAACGTCCTTAAAAGTGTTAGAAATCAACCCTAACTGGATTGCGTAGCCCGTGACGTGCCGTCGCTCCTGCGACGGTCCGTCCTGCTGTCCGTCGTGCGCCACGAGTGAGATTATTTTAAGTGATTCCTGTGACGGCCGTCGCGCCCTCTACGGTCCGTCCTGCCACTCCGTCACGACGTTCAGAGAGCGCTTTCAAATACCCATTTCAGATTTTCTAAGTTTTTCGGACGACACCCTTCCACGACGGTCCGTCGTGCCTGTGACGGTCCGTCGTGCCTCCTTCAACCTGTGCCAGTTTTTCAGAATAACATCTGTTGCTCAAAACGACTAAACCAGTTCGTTACAAGAGATACCTTTACCTCGTTGCGTCCCCGAATGATCACAATAAGGAAAACAGGGCAAAAGAAATACCGAATCTGTAAACAGATGTGGTATCTTTCCGCATATCTGCCTCCCTTCTCCCAAGTGGCTTCTGAACGGTCGATTCTTCCACTTTAACGTTGATAGTGCAACTCTCTCGATCTCAACTTGCGACTTCTCTATCTAATATGCAACTGGTTCCTCTTCATAAGTCAAGTTCTCATCCCCCAAACAAACACTGGTCCCAACGGTAATGTAATTTCCTCCCCATGGTTCTTTTCACATCGACACATGGATACCGGAATGTACTCCGACAGCACTTGTGCAAGGCTAATTCATAAGCCACTCCCCCTATGCGCTTTTAGTACCTCAAATGGTCCAATATACCTTGACTTAGCTTACCTCTTTTGCCAAACCGCAAAATCACCCCGTTCCTGGGTGACACCTTCACAAGACCTTGTTCACCTTCCATGAACTTCCAATCTCTAACCTTCCGGTCTGCATACTCCTTTTGTCTACTTTGGCGCCGCTAGAAGCTTTTCTTGAATGCCTTCACCTTTTCTAACGACTCCCTCCAAGAGATCTGTACCCCAAGTCTAACCTCGAATGCATCAAACCAACCAATGGGAGATTCTACCCTCCTCCCATACAATGCTTCAAATGGAGCCATATCAATACTGGAGTGGTAGCTATATTGTAGCGAAAACTCTGCAAAGAGTAAGAAGCTATCCCAATGGCCAACAAACTCTATCACGCATGCGCGCAGTCATGTCCTCCGAACACTTGGAATCGTTCGCTCAGACTGACCTCGGTCTGAGGATGGAACGCGGTGCTAGGTCCAACTAGTAGCCCAATCGGGCATGCAATGTTTTCCAAACGTAGAAGTAACTTCGTAGCCTCTATCTGATATAATGGAAGTGGAACCCCATGCAATCGAACGATTTCTGAGATTTAGATCTTTGGCTAACTTCTCTCTTGTAGTCACCCTTATTAACGAATGGGGGAAATGAGCAGACTAAGAAATTTTTGCAAAATTGAATTTATAGTTAAATCTGTCCACAATTTCACCGCAAATGGAGTCGAACTTGCCCAATGTCTTTGGAAGACCACCACAAGTCCATTGCAAATTCTCTCCCACTTCCCCTCCGGGATTGGCATTCTTGAGTGTTCCTCCGTGCCTTTGTGTTCATATTTTCCACTTGTTGACAGTTTGGACCCCTTGGCAATTAAAGTCCAACAATATTGCCCTTCATTCTACTCCACCAAAAGTGTTGTTTTAGGTCTCGATACATCTTGGTTGGCACCCGGATTTATAGAATCCTTGAACTATGACTTCTGCCAGGAATAAGTGTTGATCAAATCATCAATGGGTCGGGGTACACATACCCTTCCCTTAATCCTCAAAACACCTCCTCATCGATTTTCGCTTCTTTATCCTCTTCTCGCAACACTTATCTCGGATTCGCCTAGTTTCTCATCATCAACGTTTTCCTTAATCTTGTCAAAAAGAAGATCTTGACTCCACACTAGCCACAATCCCTCCCTTCTCATTTAATTTCCGACATCATCAAGTCGTTAGCCAGTCTGACCTCTCTGCCAATGGGCGTCTAAAGAAGGAATTCAAGTGAGGCTAGACTTCCCATGCTTCCCGCCGTTCTGGTCTTAAAGCTCCGCTACAACATTGCCTCCCGATGATACAAAATATGATTCCGAGTCCTTCAGTAGTTCCATCCATCTCCTCTTCCTCAATTCAATCTCTTGATAAGACATACTGTAGACTACTATGATCCGTAAGCCTCACACTTACCCCCATATAAATAGTGTCTCCATTTCTTCAATGCACACCACCGCGGCCAATTCCCAAATCATGAGTTGGATAGTTTCCGTTCATGCCTTTTAAATTGTCTTGAAGCATAAGCAATCACGTTCTTCTCTTGCATATCAGCTGGCAGCCCAACCCGCATAGGAGGATCCCAATAACAATGAATTCTTACCCTCTACCGGAAGGTGAGGATAGGTGCGGTAGTCAACAAAGTCTTAAGCTTCTGAAAGCTTCCTCACATTCATCCGACCAACAAATGAACATTTTTGCTTTAGTAAGTTCGTCAGTTGGGAAGCAATAGAAGAGAATCCCTTGACAAATCGGCGGTAGTCTCTAGCTAAACCAACGAAGGCTCCTTATTTCTGACCACATTGTATGTCTTACCAATTCTTCACTACTTCGTCTTTAGAAGGATCCACCATTACTCCATCCTTATAAACCACGTGCCCCAAGAAGGACACCGCATATACCAAAACTCGCACTTAGAGAAGTGCATTAAAGCTTTTTCTCCCTCAACGTTTTCCAATACATTCTCAAATGCCTCCTCATTTTCCTTCTTACTCTTGGAGTATACAGTATATCATCAATAAAATACGATCACAAAGAGACTCTAAATATGGCTTAAAAATCCCTTCATCAAACTCATAACGCAGCGGGGCATTCGTAAGACCAAAAGACATCACGACAAAGTCGTAATGGCTCATACCTGGTTCTAAAAGCATCTTTGCACATCCGTTGCTCGTATTTTCAATTGATGATAACCGGATCTCAGTCAATCTAGAGAAGACACAAGCACCTGTATGATCGAATAAGTCATCACTGCGAGAAGAGATACTTGTTCTTAATAGTTACCTCTTGTTCAACTGTCGGTAGTCTATGCACATCCGAAAACCCCATCCTTCTTCCTTCACAAACAAAACCGGAGCACCAGGAGATGCACTTGGTCTAATGAAGCCCTTGCCAACAACTCTTGTAACAGTTGAGCCTTTACTCTCTTACTCGCGGGAGCCATTCTATACGGGGGTATAGAATGGGGCGTGTGCCAGGTTCAAGATCGATACAGAAGTCATATCCTATCTGGGGGCATACCAGGAAGATCTGGCAGGAATACATCAAGAACTCACTGACACCGAAACCGACCAATCGAGGTACTTGGGTAGTGTCATCCTTGAGATGGGGCCAAGAAAGCTAAACACCCTTATAACCATTTTCTTAGCACGAAGGAAGGAGCTGATAACGCACGGATTGGAAGTGTAGTCACCCTCCCACACAACGGATCTGTCCGCAGCTTGGCCAATGTACAGTTTCTGGCATTACAATCCAAGATCGCAAAATTTGGGAAAGCCAAGTCATACCCAGAATTACATCAAAGTCCCATTCTAAAATCACCAAATCTACATAAGTGTTGCTCCCCACAAAGTTTCACCAAAAAGACCTATGTCCTTTTCAACTACCACATACTCCCCCCGGTGTAGAAACACGATAGGCATGATCAAGTAGTTCACAATTCAATTTTAGACCCATTAGCAATGATGAAGATACATATGAAAACGGGGAGCCATGGTCAAATAAATACAGATGCCAGCAATCACAAACCAAAGAGATTACCTGTGTAACAGCACTAAAGCCTCCGCTTCAGACCTCCCAGGAAAGCTAACATGGGCCTCCGTTTGTCGGGCCATTGCCCCTACCATAGTTGCGTGTAGTGGCTTCCATTTTTGCCCATCACCTCTGCGTTGTGATGACCCCGTACCCAGCCACCACGTCCTCGCAGAAAGCGGCCTCTACCATGATCCACCCCTACCTCTAGCTTAGTGGGGTTCTGTAACTCTGGTTTGGAATACCTCTTGATGTGTCCAACCCTCCCCACTCATAACCTCTCGGGTTCATGCATAGGTCTCTCGGAGTAGTGTTTGACGCGTTCTGAGGTGACCCCCAACTCATTCTGTATGAATGACTGAATTGGCGACCTTGGTAACCTCCGGAGCTCTTCCTCTAAGTGAGAACCATTAAACTCACCTCCCATTAGAAACCTGTTTCGATGTCGACGTCGTGGTGAGTCGTCTGGCTTCACTCCTTCCACCTCTATCACAAGTTTACCCCTCTTGGAGGATGTTGGCCGTAGCCGCTACTTTTAAGGCCGAAATCCGTGCAACTCTGACCTCACCCTTCACAAACGTCGAATCCGTTCTGGGACTGAAACAAAGTTGGGTGGCTTATCTGGATAGTGCGCGAAATTTGGCCGCCTCGCGTTAACTGTCATCCTCCCTTGCTCTAGACTCAAAACTCTCCCTTTTTCTATTCTCTCAAGTCCTTGGGATATACTTCTCCATAACAGAGTAGAGAATGATCCAAGCATAGGTTGTGGCCTCTGTTGGGTTGACACTCCATGTGACCGCCACCACATTTTGGCGTCCCTTGAAAACTGATAGCTCACGAACTCAACGCCAAACCGTTCTCTATACCCATCTTGTGTAGTAGCCATGACATCAACCAAAATCGTAGCATCCTCTGATTCGCGCCCCTTTTTAAAGCTTGAGGTTCATTTCAAGAACTTACTGACAAGTTCATTGCTGATCATTTGTCATAATAGGCCCCTTATTTAAAATCTTTGTATTATTATAGGTGTAGTAGTCAACGTGGAAATGTGCCTATTCACCCCCCCCCCCCCCATGATGTGCATCCATTCGGGGAGCCATCCGTAGCCGCATGTCGTCCGCTTGAAACTCGGAGGTGTTGGTGCAGAAACCACTTGCGGTGCCTGCCCGGATCGGATAACCCACTAAGATAAGAAGTACTTGTTGATCATCTCTTTGGTAGGTTGGGGTGTCCATTTCCTCATTCTGGGCCCTTTGTCATGTCTCCCTTCCTCCCCTCCTTATCACCCTCCTCGGTCGGGGAAGATCACCGCCCTAGTATCGATGGTCCTAGGTGCTTGTCCTCTTCCTCTAGAGGACTGTCCTCCACGACCTTTCCCACGGCCCTCTTGTCCGTTGCTCTTCCCGATCTACGCCCCAGTGGCCCTGGCTCCGTCGTCTTGTCTCTCCGTTGTTGCTGCTGGTGTCGTTCGTGCGCTAGTTCTAACCATCTGCGAAATAGAGTGAAGATGGTCAGATACCAATTCGTATCGGCCCAGATACCAAGTGGACTCAACGTATAGCCCGAAAGAAGAATGAAGAATGGAATTTCCTAAAGTCTTATAGCCCCTTTCCTCAAAGAAGAGTAAAGGCGTCCCCCTACCGTCTTTAAGACTCTACTGACCTGTTCTTGTGTGGATGAGACCAACGAACCTACTGCTCTGATAGCCAAGTTTGTCACGACCCAATCAGGACGCACTGCACCCACATTTACCCTCATATTGATCGAACCAACCCCATCTAAAACCTTAACATTTTCAAGATATATGCATACACAAATAACTGGCGAAGACTTAAATTCATTAATAAAACACAATTCATACTATTATTATTACCCCAAAATCCTGGAATCATCATCACCAGAACATCTGTCTCTAAATACTAATCTAGGGTATTCTAAGAACAAAATAACTAAAAGCTAGTCCCTGCCTGAAGTTCAAGCATCAGACTTGAAGAAAAGACTCCAGTCCAAGCTAGACGCATTAGCTGCACCCTGAATTTCCCGCTGAAGTGAAGACGGGCTAGATCTGCTGTTGATTTGAAGTTGACGGAACGTTTGCTGCATTACACCAAAATAAAAGAGGAAACATGAAAGTATGGGGTCCAGTACAACCACACGTACTGGTAGAATCATCGTCAACTCAAAATAGGGAACAGTATATATCATCAATATGTAAATCAACTACATACCACATGTAGCATAACAACCTGAATTCATCAATAACTACAACGAGTCCACCTATGACCAAGCCTCAATACCATACTCTTTTGGGAATTAAGTTCGTTAGATTGAGTATATTCGTTATCTTCAAGATTCATTATCTTTCTTCCTCTTGTGTCGTTACGTGCCCGATCCTCTATTTCTTATCCTGTGCCGGAACGTGGCACTCCGATCCTCATATTCATCCTGGTACCGGAACGTGGCACCCGATCCAATTCTTCCTGGTTCGGAACGTGACACTCCGATCCTCATATTCTATCCTGGTACCGTCAACGTGTCACCCGATCCTATATGGTCTATCCTGGTGTCGGAACGTGGACACTCCTATCCTCATATTCCATTCTACCTGGTACCAGGAATTGGCCCCGATCCATATTCTATCCTGGTTTCGGAACGTGACACTCCGATGTCCTCATATTCTATCCTGGTACCGGCAACGTGGCACCCGATCCTCGATATTCTATCTGGTACCCGGAACGTGGACCCGATCCCCTAATCATCGCCTTCGTTACACTAAGCATCAATCATTCTCATTATATATTTATCAAGCCTTCTTTCATACTAGTCATCATCATTATCATTATATAATTGATCAAGCCTTAGTTTCATACTAAGGCATCATCATTATCATTATATAATATAATCAAGTGAATTAGGGTTCTTTCAAGATTGGGATTCAATACTTATCATGCTTTGTTAATTCATCACAATTTTGTAATCATATCATGCCAAGCATACAATTAAGCACCTAGCAGTTTTACAATCTTACAACACATAATATTCACTATTAGAGTTCACTACAATATCGTAACTTAAACCAAACCTACCTCTACCGAAGAATTGAATCAACAAGCTATCTTCCCAAAATTCCTTGCTATCCTCTTCGTTTCTCTCTCGTCTACTAGTTCGTTTCCCTCTCTTTTTTCTTTCTGTCTTTGTTCGTTCTATTTTTCTTAAATTCAAACCCTCTTTCTTTTACCCTAATTAATATGATCTTAAGAATAAAGATGGCAATAATAACCACTAATTAAACTAAGGTTACCTCTTTTAACTCCCCAAGTATTAGATTTATTAACATTACCCTCTAACTTTATATTTAAAGGCAGGAATAGTCAAAACGCCTTTAAAACGTTAAAGAACTCCAACCCGAACTGGATTGCGTATCCCGTGACGGTCCTTCGTCGCCTGCGACGGTCCCGTTCCGCTTTCCGTCGTCGCCACAGAGAATTAATTTTAAGTGGAGGCTGTGACGGGCGTCGCTCCTGCGACGGTTTCGTCCTGCACTCCGTCACGACGTTCAGAGCGTCGATTTTTGTACCTTCACTTTCAAGATTTTCTAAGTGTTTCGAGAGCGAACACCCTCCACGACTTTCCGTCGTGCCTGTGACGGTCCTCGTTGCCTCCTTCACCGTCCTTTTTTTTCCAGAATAAAATATGTTGCTCAAAACGACTAAACAGGTCGTTACAAAACTCTATCTTGTGTTCTATTTGGCGCCTCGGAGGTAGAGTCTTTGGAAGCTCATTCGGCATCACGTCCTAGTTTTCTTCAAGGACCTTCTCTATTATTGGTGGGAAGGACTCCACAGTAAAATTTTCTTCTCCTAAACTTTGAATGATAGCCAGGAATGTCGACTCTCCTTTATTAAGTCCTTTTAAGATCTGCATGGCCGACAGATGGGTGTGTCCTTCCTTCTTTGATATCTTGACTAGAGGTACCAAACACGACCCTTCCCTCTCCATCACCATGATTTTTTGGAGGTAGGGGTAGATTATTGTATGGAATCGTTAGAAGAAATCTTATCCAACAATGAGCGATGGTAAAGTTTGTCTTACCTTTCAACTTTCCAAACGTAATGCTTACTCCTTGAATGACCCCACATACATGAGTCGGTGGAGCATTAACTATCTTTAGACGGGCATTGCTTGGCACGTAATTAAGCCCTAATCTCTCTGTTGCCATCACGGTCATGATGTTTGTTTCGGCCCCGGAGTCTACTATGGCACGAGCTGGTCGTCCATTTATGGAGATGTCTACAATCTGCGTGCTGAAGTCTCCTGGCTTCTCAGTCTCCTTGGCAATTTCACCGCACAATCCAACCATGCCTAACTGCGTCGTGCCCGCGTCTTACCCTTGTTCTTGTGCGTCGTTCTCCTCCGTTCACGTAGGATGGAACCAAGGTTCTTTATCTCGGGGCACCTGGTATAACTGTGCGGTCCACCGCATATGTAGAATCTATCTTCTTTGTTGGTCTCCGCCCACTTCTCCGTGTAATTCTGGCACAAGAATCGGTTGTTGTCCGACTTGTGGGGGTCGTTTAGCTTGGGGTGTTCCTGCTGCTCCTTTCCTCGGCCAGGATCTCCCCCAACTTTGACATGAATACTTCTTGTATCCTTTCCCTTTGACTTATAATGTCATTCATACTAGAAGTCCTTCAAAGACTCGACTTGTGTGATGGCTTCGTCTGTGGTCTTGACCTGTCGCCGCTCCAACTCCGTATTGGCCAATTTTTGCAGTCCGTCTATGAAGTGTAAAAGCATGTCCTCGTTTGTGAGGTTGGGAATTTGAAGCATTATAGTTGTGAACTCCTTCACATATGCCTTAATGCTTCCCGTCTGCTTCAATTCCCAAAACTTGCGCTTAACTTTGTAGATGACGTTGTTAGGAAAAAAAGATTTCTTGAATCCTTAGCAGAATTGCTCCCACGTATTAATGGTGCATGACCCCTTCCCAATCTTAGCCTCTTTGCGCCTCCACCATAGCATAGCCATCTCGGACAGATACAACACGACAAGGTTGATCTTATTTTCGTTGCTTCTCGTCTAACTACATTTGAAGCAATTCTTCAAGTGCCATAGAAATTTTTCCACCTCTTGAGAGTCATGGGTGCCTTTTAATATGGGTGGCTTGGGAACCTCGACCCTGGCCTCTCAAACACGGTCAGGTGATGTAGATCCTCCAATCTCCATGCCTTTATTTTGTGCTTTTACTTTAGTCTTCAACGTCTCGATCGTGCTAAGCATGTCCATAAACCGACATTCCAAGGAAGTGACGGTTTCCTTCATCTCGAACTCGTCTCGCTCGCGATCCTCCAAATATTTACGGATGCTCTCGTTCTCCTCAAGAATGAAGTCTTCAATGGTCTTGAACTTGCCGTTGGCAACATTCATGCACTGACCTAATTTCTCCACGGCCTTCCTTGCCCCACCTTTGCGACCCATTCTTCTCCAGCGTGACGTGTATGGCGTCTTTGCCCAATTCATCTCACTTGCTTCTATAGTCGAGGGAGGATGAGATGTTAGCAACTCTCTAGGTATTGTATCGAGCAGAACCTTCTCATTACCATTTTGATGTTGGTTCCCCTTTCGATTCTTCTTTCCACCATCCATACAGACGTTGGTAGTGCTAGCGCCATTTAGTCTACTACGGTAGCCATTCCCTCAATATCAATCCTCGCTCTGGTACGATATTGTCATGGACTTAGGGTATATGCTAAGACTCTTTACGGTCCTCAATGACTTACTCACTAATATTTCAAGATCTTGTAAGTTCAAGGAAATCTTTAATACTTAGAACGCTAAGAGAATGCTTGGAAAGACTTAGAAAGAATAACAAAGGGAGATTTGAAGAAGACCTTGTATTATGCTTGGAGAATTCTTATAACTTGCTTGGTGCCTTTGCAAACGAGGGAACCTCTATTTATACCACTTCATAGGCACTAAAGTGCAATTAATATTTACTTCACAAGTCTCTAAAATATTTACACTATGATCTCCTTTCTAGAGAAATCTACAATGCTTGGGACCTTATCTAGCCTTCTTGAGATTTCTAAAAGGTTCTAGAGTCGTCCGCACAACATTAGAATGTTCATCCCCTATCACGGACACGGAATTAGGCTAGAATTATGGGGGAACACTATTCTCTATAGGAAAAAGTATCTGACCTGTTCTTACGACCAAAGAGTACCCTGTAAGTGTGACACAACGTACTTGACCTCTTTGAGGTTTTTTACAAGCCTCTTATCTTCATTGCATAATTCATATTAGAAAGGAAGGAATTTAAAACTTTTCTTTAGGCATAGTAGGAAAATCATTTCATAACAGCGGAAGTCTTTCTAACATGTGTCTCTAAACCATTTATGAAATACATGAGTAAAAATATCTTGGGACTCAACCCACAAAAGTCTAAAACATAGTAAATGACATAAAGGGAACATAAGGATGTTGTCCTCGAATACTATGAGGACACACCAATCTTCAATATTCTCCAAACTTAGGAACCTAGCCTCCAGGCACTCAATCTCCCAAAAGCACCTACATTTGGTTAGAAATGTAGGAAATATGCGTTAGTATAAAAGTACTAAGTATGAAAGATAACATATAATATATAAGGTATCTCAAAGGAATAGTCAATATAAGATATAATCATAAGAGACAAATACATAATTATAACATAATTCCAAAATATGCATTCTAACATCCCAATTCAACATAAGACAAACAAAAGTTCATACTTTAAGTACTTGGCCTTGTTACTCAAGTGAACTGCATCACAAGCCACCTTCTAGTATACTTGTGAAAGGCCAAGGTAGCATCCATACTACTACCTAAGATAAGTACCTCTCCTTGGTCATTCTTGATCATAATCCACTTTCATAATTATGACCTAAGTCCTTCATGACATAAGAGCACTATACCCCTAGATCACCTCAAGGCACACTTGTGCAATGCATGTGGGGCATCCCATTCTACCTCACACACTAAGCATATCTTGAAGTCACCCTATTCATTTTCATTAACTCTAGGTGTCACTAATAGACCTACTTCGTTTTGACAATGAAATATCATCTTAAGTCATTTGTATCATTGAAGGCTACTATAGAAATTATCCAGGCTAGGCATACATCACATAAAATATCATTTCATAAGTATATTTAAGTAATACTTGTGCAATCAATGAATGACATCCCATACTACCATTCATACTAAGTACTTCTTTAGGCTAACCTATCTTTCGTTCTAGTCTATTAAGCTTAGCATACTTACATAATAGACCTAGTACCATGGAAAACATCATAACATAAAAATCCAAGATAATAATGAAAGGATATAAGAATACCAACCTAGACACTGTGCAACCATTCATGCATATGCAAGCTATCCATAGTGGAGCATAAGTCCTCAACTCTAAGCTATTCTTAGGAGTGTGTAACATCTCCATCCTATGCTACCATGAAGTTGTGTTTGCCTAACCAAATCAATCTTCCATGAAGGTAGTCTAGTCATATTACTCAAATCTAACCCTAGAATAGTATCAACGATTCTCTATCCCAGGATACAATGCCTACTACTAATGCAAGCTACCATGACAAGCATTCTACCAATGTAAGATCAAGATAACTTTAGGAGAGCTTACTTCCTGAATACAAAGATATCATAAGACACTCCATACCAAGCTATTCTAAGAAGTACCATCCCAAAATACATAATTCAACTATCCATGAGGGCATCCATAGGATCAATCTCATGCTATTCTATTCTAACATACATGATGATTTTAGGTGATTAGGTTTCACAATCTATATACATGCAATCTACTCAACTTAATACACTCACTCTATTATCCCTAGTGATTAACATTATGACTTCAAGCCCTACATTCAAAATCTACTTCATGATCCTCAGAGTAGTCTAGATTTTAAGACACATTTGTTCTAAGCTTTAGTCATAAGACAATTCTAAGAATACTTCATCATAAAATCCCAAATCTAATCAACCCAGTTAACTTTCCATAATACATTCATACATATAGGTTAATTTAGATTTCATAATTCTATTCTTGATTAAGTCCTATACATATTAACGATTCAAGAGACTCTAAGAAGAGTCATCAATTTCTCATCCAAATCCTAAACCTACATAATGCAGAAATTAGAGTTAAGCACGAATTCATAATAAATTCTAAATAATCACATGAATCAACATCAATATAATCAGATAAGGGAAGAATCCATCCCTTTGGAATCATACCACCTAATTCCCCTGCATTGGAATCAACCCTACCTTTATTAGGGTTCTTCTTCACAAAAGAAGAAAATCTAGGGGACTCTATGGGTGGAAGAAACCATATATAAATAGATTAACATACCTTGAATAAATTTTTAGAATAAGCATTAAGAAAATTTCACATTGTTCTTGACTCTAGATTCAACCCTAAGCTTCTTCTTCAATGGAGGTTTTGAGATAATTTGGAAGATAGGAGGGTTTTGAAATTTTGATTTCTAATTGGGTAGTTCTGTTTTTGATGGGGGGAATGGGTGTAAAATGACTTAAAAACCGCATATAATATGCCCCCAAAATACCCAAAATGCCCCAACACTATTTGGACTTAAAACTAAAAGTCCAACTTGATTTTAAAATGACACAACCAAATCTGGGCAGCCTCTAACGCGACGCGCAGGCACATCCAAATCTGCCTCATGAATTAATTTTTAAGGCGGAGGAATCCGTGTAGAGACCGGGTTGCAGGTAAACTTTTCCCCTTGAAGTGTTAGAGGTGCGACGTTCCATGGGCCTCAAAAACAGGCTGTCTGCACACTACCTTGGCAGCTTCTTGACAAAAGTGTTGGTCCTCCTTGGCCACGCTTAGGGTTTTCCTGGGAAGTCATACCCGAACGTTTTTACCTTTAATATGTTCATCTATACACTAGAGTCATGTATATTGATTTTGGACTGCTAACCACACGTCAAAATATGCACAACATGCTAGAAGACACCAACACGTAAAAGACTAGTTTTTGAACGTCTTGGTCGTCCCTTAACGTTTCACCACCAAAATCTTTAAAACTTAATCTAAAAGATATTACTCATTATTTTAACCAGTTATTAACTCATAAAACTCATGTGAAGATATAGTTCATCCTATTTTATTTTGAGGGTCGTTGCATTGATAGCCTCTATTTTAATGCAAGTTGCATACATCAAACATAAATTGCAAGTATAAAACTAATTATCCACTCCAATGAATTTCTTTCGAGCATCAAACGGAGATTGAAAATAGAATTAAGTTTGCAACCTTAACCCGTAAGTTATATCAAAGATAATTAGACCAAATCCATGTAAGAAAAATATAAAGTAGAGCATAACACAGTACCCACTACATTAAATCAAGGGAAAAGGGACAAATATACCCCCAAACTTTCAAAAATGGTATGTCAATACCGTTCATCATACTTTTTATCCATTAATGCCCTTACCGCTCAATAATCATTGCACATTTATCCCTCCCACTAATGGATGACTCATTTTGTACATATGGCGCAATCCTACACCTCAACCCGGGTTGACTGAATATTTAAGCCAAGTTTGAATAACCCATTTAACCCTCCTCATTACTCTTTTAGAAAATTATCTACAACCTAAAAAAAATCCCCGCTTACATTCTCTTCTTCTTCCTCGTAGGTCACCCTCGTACCCCAATCCCCTCACCCTCCGCTTCTTCTTCTTGTTCTTCTTCTTCTTGTTCTTCTTCTTCTTCTTCTTCTTCTTATTTTATATTTCCTTGTACTCTTTAAATCATCTTTAAAAAAAAAGAAGAGAAAACACAGGATTTAACTTTTATACAATATTTTTTTATTTTAAAAAAGAATTTGATAAATCAGACTTCTAAGGAAATAATATTGTATTTGATATGGACATGAGTGCTGCGTATTTTTACCCCTATTTTACCCATTTTAGTTGTAAATAAATGAAATCAATTCGGTGATAAATGACCTTCTATTTGAATTAGATCATCCTCTGAAAATTCAAACTAAATCTAGATGTTACTTTATTTTATTTACTATCATAACATGTTCATAAAAAAACAGTTTACTTCACAAAACACATTGTTTACTATCAGAACTTCGAATTAATGGATGATTTTTTTTCCCATCAATAATCAAAACTTCCTCTCCCTTTGAGTGACATCGTAAAAAGGGCACCAACTGCCCTTGTCTCTTGAATAATAGGCAAAGGTTTTTTTTTTGGTTTGTAGATAGTTTGTTAATTGGTAATTTCTCTCTTCTTTGTACTATTTATAATATCCCTAAAATTTGGCCAAAAATTCAATGTTTGATCCAATATGAGATTTTATTGGGGCTCACAAATCATGTAACGTGAATGGGTAACTACTCTCCATATTGCCTTTCTATTGATACATGTATTTCAACCTCAGTTTGTGAGCTCGTTCGTATCACCGTTTACCACCTTCGTTCACCTTCAATTTTTTCATGTATTGTTCCTTTCAGTGATGATCATCATGTTCTCCTTTCTTATTTGGTGAGTTCGAATTCCCCTTTTTATTTGCTCACCTTTACCAATTATTCAAGGGTTATGCATTGTCTATTTTTAGGAGTTCATACCCATTGGGGGATCCACTTTACTTTCTAGGTGATCAACAATATAGAGTTTACACTTCTTCATATATTTTTGGTCATTCTTTCATATATTCATACTTGGTTTGTTCTTTAGATTTCATAGCTGCAAAAACTAAAAACATCATTAGAATAGGAAAAAATTAGGTATTGAGGATACTAATTATTGAGCTAAATAGGCCTTAAATGAGTGCAAATTTTACCATTT
The DNA here is from genome assembly GCA_027704765.1 of Solanum habrochaites. NCBI lineage: Eukaryota > Viridiplantae > Streptophyta > Magnoliopsida > Solanales > Solanaceae > Solanum > Solanum habrochaites. The sequence continues at coordinate 15,756,223 of JAKWJA010002496.1, forward strand.
ATCACATAACATGAGTTAGAGGCAAGAAATATTGAGTTTATTCTTGTAAGACTAGTATGTCTCAATTTTTACTAGATTTATGCTCTGAGGGGGTGTATCAAAAGTTTTAGTTTTGAAACATGATTTTGTGAAAGATATACAGTTTTCATGAGATCTTTAGGTTTTAATGAGATGTACCCTTAAATTCACTAGGTTTTCCATTTTGAAATATCTAATACTCTTACATATGGTTCGTGCTAACTCTACCCTTACATGTACATTGTTTATATTTTTTATTATTCCAAGACACATTTTGGATTGCTAGGGGATCTTTCAGATTTTTCTTTTCTATTGTTAGTCTAAGGAATCATTCCCAATTTCCCTAGGGGATCTGTAATACCTCTTAACTTATCAGATCGAAACACAAGAAAGATGGGTGAACAATGATAGGGTTCACGGATCATGAATGGAACCACTGTCTGTCGACCTATTAATGGTTCAAAACCTTCCTAGGAATGGTGGAACGTGCCTTCATAGGTTTTGGACCACCACATGAGTCGTACTGGTGCTCGTGGTAAGACACAACCTCTTAGGACCTGACATCAGACCACGGAGCCCTCCACGGGTCGTAGTCTATATGACAAACCATAGGAGTGTCCGTGGATCTGAGCAAAGCCAACCCAATTGAGGGACCATATGATATTCACAGTTTGTGGTCCTCTACATGATCCTTTGTAGGGGGCTCGCGAACAGGATCCAGAAGTAGTAGCTACTACCACCGACCACGACCAAGTCAATGTGTTGTGGTCCTTATAACAGACCATCACTGGGGCAGTGTTTCACCTCGACAAATTTTAAGTCAAAGGTCGTTTGTTCTTTTCCCCTATTCATTGGAAACAGAAAATACATCGTTTGATCCCTAAACTACTTGGTTTTTTTAAGTTTAAGCCTAGTAACTTTTCCAGAAGTTACTTAAGTTAACTTTTCACAAAAAAATCATCAAACTCAAAGCAAAACGGGAAAAATCAGGCAATATCTTTCTCAAGAATAATCATAAAGGATTTTTTGAGGTGTAGATTTATAGACACCATAGGAAACATGAACTCTGTCCTCTGATACCATGTGTGTTACAACCCCATTCTACACCCTAGACGTGGCTGACACAAAAGAACCATTGTTATCCCAAATTGAACCCTCAACGTGGCAGACTACAAGAGGAAGACTAATTTAAGTATGAAAAAGTTTGAAACTAAATTTAATTCAAATACTCAACTTAAAAATATTATGAACAATTTTGAATATATAACTTTAAATAAAAATAATACATTAAATACCATAAATAGGCAACTTATGTTCTTAAAAGTTTAGCAAAATAAATGACTTCTGAAACTCTATGTTCATCTATGAAGGCTTCTTATAGATAAATTTGGAGGTCAGGGCCAGACACACGACATCTAACAATTCATATAAAAGAAAGTACAAGTGAAACCCTCTGGAAGAAAAGAAGGCTCACCAAAGCTAAGTCAAACTGGATGTCGTATCAACGAACCGTCTATTGATTATCCTGATTACACGTATCTGCATCATTAAACCATAATGGACAAATGGATGAGTGAATGAAAGTTAAGAGCTTGTAAGGGGAATTTTAAAAAATAACATAAGCTTGAACTTGATTAAAAAGAAGCATGCTTACATCTTCTAAACGCACTCAACTAACTCAACTCATAAATATGATACTCCAATCAAAGATAAGATATTCAACTCGCAGAGATAAGGCTCAACTTAATAATAGGACACTCGACTCTTAGTACTCAAACTCTGGATACTAAACTCAATATAAGGTAAAAATAAGAGTGTAATATTGAAAAGGTTTTAAAATACTAAAAATGAGTTCATTGTATTTAGGAACACAATATACTTAGTGTGTATGCAAGGACACAATATAAAAATTATTTGTATACAAAAATAAAAAATGAAATCTAATACAAAATTTTATATGTGAGAGTTTCTCTAAAAGACCAACATCATTTATGAGTTGTGTGATGATACAATGTTTGCCTCACGCTGTCTGGGACATCTTATATTTTGTCAAGGGTATAGAACCTACCTACTAGGTAGATCCCTGTAATACCTCGAAAATGAATTAGGTGAAGCTAGGGGATAACATGTTTTTCATGAGTGTCTAAGGTCCTAAAATAATTTATAATGTGGTTTTAAGGAAGTGGTTAGAGTATTAGGTGACTTGCAAGTGAAACGTCAAGGAACGACTAAGATGTTCGACTACTAAGTCACCTATGTGTCTCATGTGTGGTTATGTGCTTAAATGTGTGTTTGATGTGTTAATAAGGTCAGTATATGATTTCTTATAGTGTTTATAGGTTTTGTGTTAAGTTTTACGATATTTGGAGGCCAAACGTCCAAGAACGTCCATGACGTCCAAGAAGGTATGGTTTTTGATCCTTGAAAATCTACTCGTGAAGGAGCCAATCTTCAAAATGATTTTCGAAGAGTTCTTAAAAGATGAATTTTCTAAATTGAAATAAATCCATGAGTTCTTGCATTAAAAGTTTTAAAGCATTGAATATTCATTGAATTGTGGTTCATTTGATTATTTTAACTAAATTAACCTATGAACCCTAGTTTTGACTACTTTATGGGTTAAGTGATATTGTTCTAATGATTATAAATTCTATTGTAGTTTTCTATGGGCTATTGAATAATGTAATAATTGTATTCAATTAATGTCTAATTGGTATTATATTGATGAATCTATATTGAATTTACCTTGTTTCATTGAGTATTATAGTTTATGTATTGAATTGATGTTCATGGTCATGGGTAAGGGCCTTTTGGTATTGAATTGGATGATTTAGATATGTAATGAAGTGGAGAGAATGGATTGGTGGTACGCTTCCCTAGTTCTCTTTATTTTATGTTAATTAGACATCAAATATGTTGTTATTGGTATGGTCCACTTATGGTGGCGGTGCTATGTGCTTTACTTGCAATTGATATGACCTCATCGACGTTACTTTATGTGTTATGATGATCATGTCCTTGCCGGCACTACTTGAAGTATTATGATGACTTGTGTAGTCGATTTATGTGAAGTATGGGCATAAATATCTACATGTCATTAAGTTAAAGTATGTGTTCTTTCATTGATATTCTAAGGTGATCATGTTAGATTATGACTATTTCTTATGTGTGTTGTCTTAGAGTTGATGTATGATTATTCCTAATATACTATATTAATCTATAATGTTTATATTTATGAGGTTATAGTAATGTATAGGATGACATAAAGATGATAAGGGTCATTCCTAAGTGATTCGATGAATGATATGCTATATGTGATAAAGTAAAGTATGTTGTGTCTTGTTTTATTAGACTTGTGTACCTTACTTGATACATGTATGAATGATATGTGAATATGAGATGTCTTGACTAGGTAAGCTTAGTACACCCTTGTCATGTATGAACGAATGATATGTAAAAACATAAATGATATTAAGAAGGTCATGTACTAGGAACCTTAAGCCTAGTGGTAAGGTTATGTTATGAACTTGGAGTCGAGAGCCGTAATTATATCCTTCTCGTAATGAATGATGGACTGAGCGTTGATTGGCTGGAACGACATCATATCATCCTTATGAAATTCATGATGAACTATCTTAGTCACCATTGAAAGATAGCACAAGTGGACCTCTTTGGTATGGTGAATGTGATGGGTTATAAACTATATATGGAACCTCTTCATGTGATCTTTTAATGTGAAGTACTTTATGAGAACAAAGACTAGCACAGATTTATTATTTTACGGGAAGTAGCTCTACTTGAGAAGGAGACTAGAGTACAATCTATGTTTACTTGAAAATGATACTAGAGTACATAAAAGCCCTTCATATTCCTTAACCATGTGTCTACATGGGATGTGTCGTAGTTCTACCTTTGGCTAGTAGAACACCTTAATTATAGTAGGTTAGAACTATGGATTCCATGTTTATCTATCATTGTCTGTGCCTATTCTCATCATATGGGATACCTACTAGCATATAAGACATCTATGAAGTTTAGGTGGTGGCATGCGACACTATCTAGATATTGCATAATAGGAATGTTAGTGAGAGACCCTAGATCTTCTCCATGACCATTACTTGAATGTCCTATAGGTGATGAATAAGTCTTAAATAAATTAATGATTTTATGACTTAAGTTAAGAAAGAATGTTAAATGAATAAGTACTTAGATAGAGTAGTTATGTCATATCCGAGCACCCCTTAGTAGTAACATGGCGTACTTGACATCTCGGAGGTCTTATACGAGCCCATAATTATCATTCATTGCATCAACATAGTAAATTTAGCGAAAAGTTCAAAATTGTCGTAGCAGATCATATGCTAGAAACTTTACTTCTTATATATTTAAAAACATAATTCGTTATACATATTTAGACCCTAAGTCTCTTTGCTATCTTAGACTCAACATCATTAGAATACATTAGGGACACGGACCTTAAAATATAAACATAAGTACAATATTTAAGACTTTACAGTAAATGATAACATAGGAAATCCTTGTTCTTAAGGATTCCTTGAGCTTGGGAATCACATATCAAGATCCTCAATCATATAGACATCCCTTTAAGCATCCATAACCTACACTTTGTGTAAAAAGTAGAGAATAATTGTATTTGTATGCACTAAGTATGACAACCATTCAAAAATTTGCATTTAAAAGGGACATTTTCTTGAAATCATACTTCATGAGATTTTGAATAAATGCTTATAAAACCTTTAAACTATAGCATTTATATCATTCATATACATCATACAAACATATTAAAAGGACAAACATTTCATAGCATTACATATAGTATTTATTACATTTTCAGTCACATTACAGTGAGCTCTTGTTCCATCGACAATGAGCTAATTTCCCTTTTATTCATTAGCCTCCCAAGTAACCCTCTGGTGATACTTGGTACAATGCATCACCTAAAGTCCACAAGAAACATACATATCATCTAAACAAGACAACACATACCATCATAGGAGTATAATACGACTTAACATATTTAAGACAATAACAGTAAGCTACTTTCATTTGTACATATATTTATTTCTTTTCATATACATCATTATAAGACCTTGTTCATGACCCCAATCTTTGTCCACTAGTGAAATGAACGTATAGATACCCTTAACCCCATACATTCTTAGTAAACCCTTCATGAGACCACAAACCTTAACCTTCAATTCATACATCAACAAGTAAGTGAAGACAACTTCATTCATGTCAATACAAGACCTCCATCATATAGTCATTTAGACCACCATAGTACAAGGATAAGATCACATCTCATAGATTCATACCATGCATATCTTCATAATAAGTAGACAAATACTACCAAACCATGCATATGGAAATAAGCATAAACATACATATTAGGTCACATGACTTCCTAAGGAGCTACTTATGCAATGTCTAGATGTGTTCATTACTTCCACCAATCCTAAGTAACTTACCTTAAGTCCTCCTAGTTAGGATCCCATTCATTTACTTCCATTGTCCATTTACTTTATGATAACTATAGCCTTAACCGACACTAAGACCATGGGTGGTAAACATGGAATTCGGTGTTGTAAAGACTTACACAAATGGAAGGTGTTCTTACCTAGCCAATGTAGAACATTAACACAAGTTAGCATACTAAGTGATATCACATTGCTAGATCCTATGTGGCAATCATAGTTATGGAAATTGGAGGTACATGTGAAAACCCTGTTTATGCCAAGATCAAGAATTGTAGTTATTCACTTATGGAAATCCTATTTATTCCCATTGAGGCATTGTGGTTATACACCTCATGAGATTTATGGTGACCTACCTTCCCACCTTGGGAAGGGACACTCACTCTTACTCAAGTTCACTCGGTACTAAGCTAAGTTACCTTTATTAAAAACTTTCATTAACATTACTTTATAAAATGTAGGTTAGTATATTCACTCCCCATATTCTTAGCTCATAGGTTATAGATGAGAAGTACTTGCATCAACCTATATAATGTGAGAAAATCCTTTCACAAGGACATAGCTATTAATAACACTTATCTAGTTGAGAAACACTTGAGCCCCCTTTTAAGGCTCCTCTATGACTAAGATCAGCATCATGTGGTGTGCTATACATATATGTTAGCAAACCTTTTACATAAACACCTTAAAGCCACACATGTTCAACATCATGCATAAGTCTATAGGTGTGACCATATGAGAATCCGTCATCTTAACCCATTACGACACTATACACATCATACTTATCATATAATATATTAAAAATTTCATAGCATGGAAGGACATATTCATGACATGTTCATTGATTCCTTTTAATTTACATAGCAACCAAACCTAGGAACATCCATATAAGGTACACAAGTGAAATTGCATAGGCAAAGTCCCATACCCTTGCCTTACTAGTACACCTAATAAGTCATCTAGTTAGGAATACATAACATACTTCACAACATATTATTTACATGATAAGTAGTAGACACTATTGAATATGTGAACTACCTTCATTTAGGACACCAGGACCTATACTACTCGTAACATGACAGTAAGGTGGAGTGGGCATGTACAGTGGTCAACAATCATCACATTATGGCTATTAAAACACTTTGAGGCCAGTCACCCTTTTAGAACCATAGTACTGTATAAGCCAAAACCACACAAACACACAATAGCATAGAAAGAAGCATTCAACGTCATATTAACTAAAGACTCCAACTTGTCCTATCATGATTCAAATAGGGGTACATAGGTAAGGGATTATTAACCCTTTTATTCATCAATGGAAGCACCTATACTTTACCCTAACATGGATATACACATGCTCATACAATATCCATACAACCTAGATCACAACTAGAATAGAAAAGTAGGCATAAGCTACACATAGTATCCTCATAATCACATGTTCATTGATTCATCAATTTGCCTTCATGGAAATGGTAAGCACATATATAGAATTACAATAACGTAAACACCACCATCATAAGTGGACCGTACCACACAATTCCATACAATGCTTCCTCTACATTACTATAACGATGTATAGAAGTAGAGGAGATAAACATTATTACCAATTTCTCACGCTTTGATCATCATTGAACAATACACCTTGTTAATAAACAATCATATATAGGGAAGTATCTATATGTATTTTAATCATAAAGTAATCATGTACAAGTCGCTACAAGATCATACTATAACATAATACAAGGCATCTCACATGTAGTAGGAAGTAGAGAGTCCTATGTCATCAACTAACCTCCCTAGTTTAGTTCATCAATAATCATGTACCAATAATATAAATTTTGGGCACTATCCAAATATATATAAATCAAATCTAAATCATGCTTCATCTATCCTAGAATTAGGATCACATAATGTTCATTAGAACATTCAAATTTTAGGCTAGAAGAACCTAGATCAATTCATGCATTAGAACATTCAAATTGTAGGCTAGAAGAACCTAGATAGATTCATGCCAAGATTCCTTTCCTTTGATCATAAATAATTCATACCCACAATCCATTAATATAATCAATATAAGGCTCTATATAAGGACAATATAATCTACACGAAATACTACTACCGTTGCTATAACGATTAGATTATAGTGAACATGTTATTTAAGATATCCATGGAAAGTAGAAGAATCATAGGCTAACCAACATTGATCAACATGAAATAATTTATTTTCAATTCATCCATGATATCCAATTAAGAAAGTATCTACAATGATATTTATCCAATCGAAATTTCATAACAATCACCATGAATCCGAACTTACAGTGGACACATAGAACATAGGCTAGTCTTGTTCAAATCTTCATACATGGATTCACATTGGTAATTCATCAATGATTCACAATAAATATACATACTAGACAGTAGACATAATCATATTAACATAATTTAATCACAAATCGATATGCATAAGATCAAGATCATAAAGTCATACATAGACTAAAATCGAGTTTGTGAAAGAGCATGGGTTCATCATGCAATAGGATTGAAAATCACGTACAAATCCGTAGATAATCATCTCTACATTAATATTATGTTTTTGAAATAATTTTAGAAAGAACCCATGGATAGAATGAAGAACAAGATCTTGATCATATTTTTCACTTCGAAAACTTTGAGATTAACTCTCTAGATTTAAGGATAATTAGAGATGAAGGATCACCATACCTTTATATACATTAAAGTATATAAAACTTGATGATTCATCCATAAAAATCAAAGCTCCAAGCTGTTCTTGAGCGTCACCAACAATGGTGGTGTCTAGGGAGAATATTATGGAGGGAAAAGTTCAATTTGTGTGAGTTGGTTTGTGAATGGGTTAATCACATTTTTGGTAACTCAAATACACCAAAAAATAGTCAAATAAATCATGTGGGTCCATGTTAGCACGTGGGGTAAATTTTCCATTCACCCCTTTAATGAAATAGTCCACAATCAACAGGCCACCATCTACGGAACCATCTACTGGCCGTTGGTCAATCGACGAGCCATGCATTGGCTTCCATCAATCGGTCCTTGTCCAATTCTTTGCTTGATACCTGCCCAATATAAGGGAGTGTCTCAACCAGCCTTGGGTCATTCTTGTGGGTCCTTTTGCGGGGCACTTTAGAAGTCGTACCCGGATGTTTCCAATGTAAATACAACCCTTTAAAATTTATATACCTTCCACAAAAGTTTCACCCAAATTAAACACATGCAACTCGTCCAAACAGACTAGGCCCCATCAAGACACACATTGAGCGTCTTAAGGTTTATCTTTCGAACGTCTTAGATATTCTTGGTCTTTTGACCTCCAAACTTGTAGAAACTCCATATATCACCATTAAAAATCATTATAACTAAATTTAAGACTTCATAAGATCATATCATACAATATATATACATGAATGGACACATGAGACACATAGGTTACTAGTCGTCGAACGTTTTGGTCGTCCCTTGACGTTCGACTTCCAAATAACATAAAACTTTACACACTGACTATAAACCATATTATATGTAATTTTAGTACCTTATAAACTTAATAAAAACGTGTTATTCTCTAGAAACCTATCTTATTTTTGGGTCATACAAGTTAAGGGTTGTCTAGTTAAGGTGTGAAGTGGGCATGGGAATGGTCACTTCGTATCTTACCTAGATAAGTCTTAGGAATGACTCTATTTAGGTAATATGGTTGATTATATAGACATGATCGAATCCTTAGGTAGTCTTAAGGATTTTGGAGGTAATCTTGAATAGGTCAATCATGGACGTTATCTTCTTGATTTACTTAAGTAAGTGTTTTGATAGCCTTTGGAAATAGAATGTCATATTATATACATGTTGTTGTATTGAGTTATAATGATCTTGTCCTAGGTAATCTATAGGATCTCTTAAGTGGGTGTGAAAGGGATTGGGATGGGGGGGTGGTGTAGCTTCACAACAATCAAGTTTGGGACTGAGAATAACATTGGTAAAAGGATCTCAAGTTATTGGTTTGCGTCTTGTAAGTGATATTTATCATATAGGTGGGTTAAGGATCATTTTAGGTTTTCCTAGAGACGGTTTAGGGAGTATCCCTTGTCTTACTTAGTGAGTCTTAGGATACTTTTAGTGAACAGGGCATGTTAAGAAAGTTCCCTTGTGAAGTAAGAAACTTCACGTGTAAAAAGTGAATTAGTTTCATATCATCTTCCCAGGAGTTACTGTACTGAGATGGGAGAGAGAGAAAGTTGTGAATAAATTGTTTAGTGTTTTTTATGTGTTTTCTACGGTATTAAACGGAAGAGGGTAGCGGATACAAAGGGCGTGGAGGGGGGCATGGATCACAGAATGGGAGAGTGAATCGCAAGCATGAGGCGGAAGGAGCGGCAGCAGAAGGGGGGGGACTTAATGAAACGGTATGTTTCTTATAAATATATGTTTTAATGATTTTATGCATTAAGTTAGACTTAGTGCAAGTGTTTGTACACATTTTGTTATACCAAAAGGTGTAGGTGAAAGGTGAGAAGGATCACGAATGAAAGCTTAGGTTCTACAGTCGTTCAAGAAAAGTTGAAGTATGTTCTTAATTGACTCGAGGACATATATATGTCTTTTAATTCAAATTATTATAATAAACTAAGTATTTCTATATTAGTATTGTACGGGTCGTGTCTCAAGTATTCTTGATTCTAAGAATGACATATGTTGAGACTTGGTGTTTTTATGATTTTAATAAGAAAAGATGTTTTTTGATATTCGTGTGAAAATTGTTTCTTCCACAGTACTTTTCATATGTTTAAATGCGATCAATGACACAGAAGGGTTTTTACAAGACCTCCAAGAGGTCAAGTATGCCGGTTGCATTCCGAGAATTCCATATCTTCTAGGATGTGGTTTCGGGATGTGAAAATCTTGGTATTAGAGCATAGGTTATGAACGTGGTCTTATGAATCAAAAAGTCTCATAAAGCCATATCTAGAATAGTCTTGACCATTGATGTGAGTCGGGACACATCTATGGTCGAGAGGCTACAGCACGATAGAGTTTCCCTTTCTTCATCAATCTTGTTTCGTGTTGTAGAGTAAAATTTAAGAGTACTCTTTTCTTATTTTTTCCCTTTTGTTTCTAGGAAGATGAATACGAGGTGGACACCGGCTAGGAGAGTTTAGGAGAATGATGTGAATTACGAGATTCATCCTCAAGTTGATGAAGTTGAGCATGTTCCTGAAGGTTCTCAAGGTGATAAAGTTTCTAATGGAGGTCAAGGTAATGAGGTTCAGATGGTTCCCCCAGAAATGACCAATGGTGAGATTAGAGAGGCTTTACATGCAATATCTCGAGATTTAACTATCCATGTGATATGTGTCTTTCACCTTGGGTGAATGTTGTGGAGAGAACTATGACATATAGATTGAGAGACTTTGTGAGGATGAATCCATCTATCTTTCTTTGCTCTAAGGTAAAAGAGGATCCCCAAGAGTTTCTAGATGAGGTGTAGAAGATAGTGCATCTATGGGAGTGACTTCTAGGGAGAAAGAGGAGTTGGTTTTGTATCAATTTAAAGATATTTCTCAAGTGTGGTACACACAATAGAAAGGCAATAGTCCGGTTGAGTCATGTCCTATAGAGTGGGAAGAGTTTAAGGAAGCTTTTCTTGGAATGTACTTTCCCCATGAGAGGAGGGAAGTATAGGTTGAAGAGTTCATCAATCTCAAGTAAGGAAACATGAGTGTGGAAGAGTATTTTTGAAGTTCACTATGTTGTATAAACATGCTCCATCTCTGGTGTGTAACCCTAGGGATGACATGAATAGGTTTGTGACGGGTGTTGCTGACCTTGTGAAGGAAGAATGTCGTATGGCCATGCTACATAATGATATGACCTTAGCTAGACTTATGGTGTATGCTCAATCAATAGAGGAGTCCAAACTTAAGAGGATGTCTAGAAATTTGAATAGGAGTGGACCAAATGAGCAAGATCAACCTTGGTTCAAGAAGAGGGCTCAAACTCAAGATGGACCTAGTGCTCCTAAGGCCAAACTTGAGAAAGAAGGTGGTTCTCAAGATGTCGAGCTTACCTGTGCTACTTGTGGAAAGAAACATTATGAGAAGTGTCTAGCTGGTAATAGTGGTTGCTTTGGTTGTGGAAAGGATGATCATAAGGTGAGTGATTGTCCTACCATTTATTATAGAGAACGAGAGGGTAAGCAAGTTGCTCCCAATGTTCCAAAAGATGGTGCTCAAAATAAGAGGTGTTTTTATGTACTCCTACTAGAGGATAGAAGTAGGATGATGATGAGGAATGATGGAAATTTCTTGTATTTATCTCTTAAGTGTTATGAGTTCCTTTTAAGTGGGTGAGTATGGTGAGTAAAGGAGTTCTGATGTTGGTTTCACTCTTCTATTAACCAAGCTGAGAGTCAGCAAACGAGCCAAGGAATTATGTTGCATGTGTATTCTGTTTAGGGGTTTTGTTGAAACTAAATTTCATTGATTCCTTGCATTGTGAATTTTATGAAGTTATGAATATGTAATAAAGTGTGTTTATATGGTTTTATATGTCATATTAGCATGTTTCCATCATGAATTGCCTAAAAGTTGCATTTGTGGAAAAATTTCATAATTCACTGTATTAAATAGCCTAGTACACTATGAGTTTTTTTTCAAAATTTGACCAATTCATTCGTTTGTTGAAAATTATTGTAAGGTTGTTAGAACAAACGTATCTGAGCATTATAATGAATATAAAATGAGTTTTTTGCTATATAGAATGAAGGATATGAGTTATTTGACATAATGAGTTGTAGATTTGTTTCTAACGATTATTTTACTAATGTGGAATTGATGTTTCTTCTTGATTTCGTGTTGTATAAAGTGTTTTATGGTATAGTAATGAGTTTCCGTTAAATGAATTCTATTCTGGAATGATCCCGAAGCCACAAGAGTCTGGCAAAGTGTACATTCTACGACGACATGTAGTCCAATGGGGGAGTCCCGAATACCTCAACAAATGACTTAGTTTTCCTTACACAGAGACTAACATGGTTTTCATGAGTGTATAAGGCCCCTCAAACTGGATTTAGTTGTATTGAAACTCCCCCACACGGCCACCCGCCCCACGGGTTCGCCGTATTTGGCCGCTTCGGCCGTCAGCAACCACCCCGCCCTCACCACAGAGCGCAGCCCCCCATCACAAACCGACTCGTCCAACCCCCCCACCCTGCACCCACCCCCCCCACCCCCACGTCACCCTATGACTTCATGTGGCATTATGTGCCTCACAACATACACATTTCACCCACGTTACACACCTGGCTTCCCACAACCGACGCCTCACTGACTAAAGAGTCCCGAATTACATACCCAGTGAGATCACACTAGCATGTGACCTCCGTCGAGCCTAGTTCCATACACACGCCAACCTACGAAACCACCGGCACACCCCCGTCCCTGGCCTACCCCTCACGCATCGCTATATCTGAGCCCCATGTAACATCAGAGAGATCCCGTCTTGGTACGTGTCACACACGCAGGCCACGAGTCTTCGTCAGTGTTCCTTTTTTCCGCATGCAACACATCTGCTCCCCCCCAACACAAACCCCCCGCCCCCCACCCACCTGTAGCCGCACCCACCACCCCCACCCCCCCACCCCCCACCACCCCCACCCCCCCCTCACCACGCCCCCCCCCCCAAATCCCCCACCCGCGCATAACCCCTCAAACTCTTATAGCTCCCCAAAGAGACCAACGACACATATAACAGAGAAGCCTAGAAAACGCCCATCACCCACGGCCCCGACCACACACACACTCCCACAACACCGCGCGGACCCCCCCCCCAGTCCTACAGGGTACCCTGAATCCAAGCGCCACCCAATGTCTTGTGGCCAAACACTGCCTAAGGTGCACCCCTCCCCCACGTCCCCACCTCCCCCGACACATCAAGGCCACCCCAACCATCACCCCGCAGCTCTCCCATGGCACCCCCCCCTCGTTCGCAACCACCCGTAGAGCTGGAGGGAGACGTAAATGAGTAACCCGCCATCCTAACAGGCGCGCATAGCTAAAATTTTCCCAACGTCTCGAACCCATCAACGGGAACAACATAGGACGGTCGATTTGATGGCACCAATGACGCCCTCGTTCGATGGAGAGGCATTTATTAAAGCTATCTTGATCCATTAGCGTACGAGCACACCTGTATAGGGGTTAAGTGGTAACAATTCACCCTCCCACACTAAAAATAAGAGCTTGGAGGTTGCCTAAGGGTTCTTCTGGGGGTATTTTACATCTGTTATAAGTCTTAAACACCAAGGTGAATCCATTCTTCATTAAAATCAAACACCAAATCACCAAACGAAATTTATAGAAACTCATTGAAGCCAAAACTCAAGAAGAGCTTGAATTAGATATTTGAGTTGTCATTCTTCATCAAATTGGTCAATTAAAATCAATAAGGTATGAGTTTTTATCCTTGAAACTATATTCATGAAGGAGTCAATCTTCAAATTGATTTTCGAAGTGTTCTTAAAAGATGAGTTTTCTAAATTGGAATTTATCCATGGGTCTTGCATTAAAGGTTTTAAAGCATTCAATATTTATTTAATTTTTGTTAATTTTTATGATTTTCATTCGATTTAAATATGAACCTATGTAATTGTCGAATTTTTAGTTTTCGACTACTTTATGGGTTAAGTTATATTGTTCTAATGCTTATGAATTCTAGTGTAATTTTCTATGGGAAATTGAATGATGTAATAATTGTATTATATTGATATCCAATTGGTCTTAGATTTATAAATCTATATTTAGTTGACCTAGTTTCGTTGAGTATTATAGTTTATGTATTAAATGGATGTTCATGCCTATGGGTAAGGGCCTTATGGCATTGAATTAGATGATTTAGACATGGAATGAAGTGGAGATAATGAATTGGTGGTACACTACCCGAATTCTCTTAATTTTATGTTAATTATACTTCAATTATGTTGTTATTTGTATGGTCCACTTATGGTGGCAGTGCTATGTGCTTTACTTGCAATTGATATGTGGTCTCGTTGGCATTACTTTATGTATTATAATGATCATGTCCATGTCGTCACTACTTGAAGTATTATGATGACTTGCGTAGTTGATTTATGTGAAGTATGAGCATATCTATCTATATATGATTAAGTGAAAGTATGTGTTGTTTCATTGATGTTGTTAGCTTATAATGTTAGATTATGACTATGTCTTATGTATGTGGTCTTAGAATTGATGCATCATTATTCCTAATTCACTATATGAGTATATGATGGTTATATTGATGAGGCTATAGTAATGTATACGATGACATAAATATGATTAGGGTCATCCTAAGTTCTTGAAAAAATGTTATGCTATATGTGATAAAGTATGTTGTGTCTTGTTTTGGTAGACTTATATACCTTAGTTGATACATGTATGAATGATATGTAAATATGAGATGTATTGAATAGGTAAGCTTAGTGTACCCTTGTCATGTAGAATGAATTATACGTGATACCTTAAATCATGTTGAGAAGGTCATGTACATTCAATGTTAAACCTAGTGGTAAGGTTATGTTATGAACTTGGAGCCAGGAGCAGTAATGGTATCCTTCTTGTAATGAATGTTGGACTTAGGGTTTATTTCCTGGAACAACATCATAATATCCTTAGGAACGTCATGATGAGCTATCTTAGTATACATTGAAAGGTAGCCCTAGTGGACGTCTTTTGTAGGGTGAATGTGATTGGGTTATGAACTATATATGGAACCTCTTCATGTGATCCTTTAATGTGAAATACTCTATGAGAACAAAGGCTAGCACCGAGTTATTATGTTATGGGAAGTAGCTTTACTTGATAAGGAACTAGAGTACAATGTATCTCTACTTAAGTATTAGACTAGAGTACATAAAAGTGCTTCATATTCCTTAACCATGTTCCTACATAGGATGTGTCCTAGTTCTACCCTTGGAAAGTAGAATACCCTTATCGGAGTAGGTTAGAACTCCGAATTCCATTTCTAGGTGTCATGGTCTATGTCGTCTATTGCTTATTCTCATCATATGTGATACCCACTAGCAATAGAAGAGTTCTATGAAGCTTAGGTGGTGGTATGGGCCACTATCTAGACTTTCTACAATATTCTTCGAAGATGTTAGTGAGAGTCCCTAGGTCTTCTCCAAGACTATTTTTTGAATGTCTTTTAGGTGATGAATGAGTCTTAAATGAATTAATGAATTTAATGACTTAATTGAATGAAGCATGTTAAATGAATAAGTACTTATCTAGAGTAGTTAAGGGTTGTCTAGTTAAGGTGTGTAGGGGGCATGGCAATGGTAACTTCGTATATTACCTAGATAAGTCTTACGAATGACTATAGTTTGGGAAGATCGTTGATTATGTAAACATGATCTAAGCCTTAGGTAGTCATAAGATTTATTTAGGTAATCTTGAAGAGGTCAATCATGGACTTTATCTTCTTGATTTACTTAAGTAAGTCTTTTGGTAGCGTTTGGAAAGAGAATGTCATATAATCCATATGTTGTTGTATCAAGTTAGTATGATCTTATCCTAGGTAATCTATATGATCTCTTAAGTGGGTGTGAAAGGGATTGTATAAGTGGTTTTGAGGATCATATTGGTGTGCCTAGATAAGGTGTATGGGTTGTCTTACTTTAGTGTGTCTTAGGATATCTTTTAGTGAGAGGGTTGCATGTTAGAAAGTATTCCTTGTGAAGTTAAGAAACTTCAGTATAAAAGTGAAGTTAGTTCACCGTAACTTTGAATGAGTTATTGTAATGTTGTTAAAAATGTCATTGTCACGACCCAAAACCGAGCCGCGACTGGCACCCACATTTACCCTCCTATGTGAGCGAACCAACCAATCTAAACATATCATTTCAATTTATATCAACATTAAAGCAAGAGGAAGACTTAAAAACTCAGAAATGAAAAGCAATTCAATACTTCTAAAATTCAAACATCTATTATTTCCCTAAAATCTGGAGTCATCACCACAAGAACATCTATGATCAATTTACTAAAACTAGAGTATTCTAAGAGCAAAACAAAAATAAAAGTAAGATAGTCTATGCCGAAACTTCCAAGGCATAAGACATGAGGAAGGAGATCCAATCCCAAGCTAGAAGCATTTAGCTCACCCTGAAGATCCTGGTTTGATGTGGACGAAAGACTGGGCTAGAAGCTGTTGAGTCAGAAGATGACGGCACGTTTTGCTGCAAACCACAATATACAAAAAGAAAACATAAAAGTAGGGGGGTCAGTACAACCAAAGTAATGAGTAATATCATCGGCCAACTCAAAAAGAAGCCATATATCTCAGATAATATCATAAATCAACTAATATTCTTAACTGTGATACGCAACAAGTACAAACATCATTTATAATATCACCGATCATAAATCTATGAGGACTCAAGCCTCCATACCCATACTCTTTTGGGATACATATTCTTTAGGATTGAGTTCTATTAGCATCTTTCAGATTTCATTATCTTACTCCTCTTGTGTCGGTACGTGGACACTGCGATCCCTCACTATGTGTCGGAACGTGACACTCAGATCCCCTAATTCATGTGGTGGTACGTGACACTCCGATCCCCTACCATCTAAGTGTCGGTTCGCCCATGACACCCGTCCCACTTAATTCTATGTGTCGGACGTGACACTCCGATCCCCTACTCTAGTGTCGGTTCGTGACACCCGTACCACTAATTTATGTGTCGGTACGTGGGACACTCGATCCCCTACATCTACTGTGTCGGTTCGTGGACACCCGTCCCACTAATTTCTAGTGTCGGGACGTGAACTCCGATCACTAATCTCATTCTATTAATTCATCAAGCTTCTTTTATACCAGGCTCATTTCATCTAATCACTTTAGTTTCATCAGCCTTCTTTTATATCCAGGCATTATCATTATACAAGAGGATTAGGTTTTATCAAGATTGCGATTCACATAACTTCATCTGCGTGTTCATCACAATCAATATATATAAAATCAATCATTGCCATTTACACACAATAAGCATAAAGAAACATTCTTATAATACTACCAAACACATATCATTCGCTATTAAGGTTTACTACGAAAGTGTAAAACCATAACCTACCTCCACCGAAGAATTGCGATCAACAAGCTATCTTCTCAAATCCTGCTATCTCTTAGTATTCTCTCTCTTCTATCATTCTCTTCTTCTTTTCTGTCTCTCTTGTTTTTAACTTTTCTTATTCAAAACCCTCTTCTTTTACCTTATTAACATATAATTAAGAATAAAGATGGCAATAATAACCCACTAATGAACTAAGGTTACCCTCTTTTTAACCCAAGTAATTAGACTTATTAACAGTAACCCTCTAACTTTAAATTAAGCAGGAATAGGTCAAAAACGTCCCTTAAAACGTTATTAAGAAATCCGACCCAGGATGGGAAATTTGCGCCAACCTGCGACGGCCATCGTGCCTGCGACGGTCCGTCCTGCAGGTCGTCGCAAGGTCCAGAGAGTGGATTTCATGAAGAATCTGTGACGGTTCGTCCTGCATTTCGTTACGAAGTTCAGAGAGTCGATTTGCAGTAACCACTTTCAGATTTTCCAAGTGTTTTAACGAGGAACCTGCGACGGTCCGTCCGCTGCCAATGACGGTCCGTCGGGGGTCGTCACCTCAGCCTATTTTCAGAAATAAAATTCTCGCTACTCAAAACTGACTAAACAGGTCGTTACAGTCATAAAGTGTTTAAGTGATTTCTTATGTTGTTCTATGGGGTTAAATTGTTATTCTTATTATTATGATATGCCGTTTTAATGGAAAAAGATGGATGTTTCTAATTAAATTCACGTTTAATGATTTTATGCCTTAGTTGGACTTAGTACAAGGTTTTGTACTAATTTCGTTACATTTTGATATATTAAGGTTATAGGTGAAAGGTGAGAAGGATGTAAGGAAGCTTGAGGTTCAGAGACGTTCAAGCAAAGTTAAAGTATGTCGCAACTTGACTATAGGTCATATATTGTTGGTATTAAAGTATGTAATAGACTATAAAAGTATTCTCTAGGAGTATTGTATGGTCCGTGTCCCAATTATTCTTGAGTCTAGGGTTTATGGTAGCCTCTCTTATGATTTATTTTTAAGTCTTCAAAATGAAACTCGATTATCTCTCGAGTTGATTTATAATTGACTAGGAAAAATAAAATATAAATGATAGAACATGCTAATTTCCGGAAAAAAATAATAATTGAAAAACCCACATAGTTACGGAAAAGTCACCAACATGAACATTTGACTTTATGTAGGGTAATATTTTTCTCTTACAAATGGACATTGGATTCTTCGAGTCAATCCAAATAAAATTTTTTCGTCTTTGATTAAACAAGTGCACATTATGGAATAACAAATAAAGTATGTGCTTGTCATCTATCTTTATTTAGTAGACATTGTCATAACATTTTAAAATCAGGTTGTTTACTCCAATTGATTTCTGTTGCGATAACTCTTCCCATAACATCATAACTTTTAGAACGTCACATTTAAAGGTGCAAATATTGTATTATAAGTATATCTTAGGTTGATGTATTCGGGGTTATTTAGATATCTTTTGACATTTTGTGGTCATCTAATCTATGTGGCTTTTTTTAAAGTTTCTAATTAGAGTTATATTCAAATATTAGAAGTTTTATGTATGTTTATATATCTATAGGCAAAACTTTTATTAATATAAAAATAAAAATTAAAATTTAATAAATAATATTATTTGTTAATTCAAAGGTTCTCAATATTAAAATAGTATTTAAGGTTGTTGTAAAATTATAGTTTACACATTGTCTACTTTTCAAAAGCATTTTATATGATATAGATGATACTATCTAATGTAAGATTCTTACATATTTCAATAAGGAAGTAGTATTTAGTATACAAAGATTAGTTTATTTCCATAGTTCTACACCAAGAAAAATAAGAAAAATGACTATTATGTCTAGCCGTGAAATCTAATTTTAAAGGCAAAGAGGGGAGGGGAAAATAACATTGGTTGAAAAACCCAACATTAGGTATATTTTAGCCTAATTTTCACCAATGAGTTTTAACAGAACAATCTAGGTTATATCATCATAAACTTAAAGGAGCTGCAAACCTTACAAAACTTCAATTGATAGTTTTACTTCAAGGAATTCCACAAAAGAATCATGATGGGAGGATACTGACTTAGTGATTTACCAGATTCAATCTTAATTCACATCTCCTTAATATATCTAGAAGCAAAACAAGTTGCCAGAAGGTGCGTAATATCAAGTCAATAGAAGTTTCTTTCAGGTTAGAGGTATCACTCAATTTCAGGTCCTCTTATTTAGCCCATTCTAGTGAGCAAAAAATGAGTTTCCAGATTTCGTGCCTTCCAACTAGAAAATCTTCTGTACTCTATGTTTTTTCAGAAAATTTAAAATTTTATTTTGATTTGCTATATTCTCTAGAAGAAATTTCTTTAAGATATTGATTTATTTATATATTTTACTCCTTTTAATGTTGAAGAATTACTCTATACAATTTATTTAAAGATGCATATGAATTTCCTCAATCTACATGTAAGAATATATTTGTTGGAAATCTTGGTTTTAGAGTATTGCAATTATCCCCTTCCAATAATGAAACTGAGTGGTTCTCGTTCCTCTCAATAGATTTCATGATTTGATGGAGGGTGTAGTGTAATGGAAAAAAAAAAGGTATTATTTGAGTTGCCTTAACTTGAGAGCTTGGTAATTAGATCAATTTAAGGTATTTTAATATATGGAATCAACAATGTGAAATTGAGAAAATTTACCATAGACAACATAAAATTAAATGAATGTGATGCATGACTTGAAATATCAACCACATATAATGTATGGTTAAATATTTAAATGTCTTGTCGTGGGATATGCTTGAAAATATTTAGGTCCATGCTGCATTGAGATTTTTTCATACTCTATCCAATGAAAAATTCATGTTATACATAATTTTTTTTTCATTTTTGAACTTCTTAATTGCTACTAATTATTTTGATTTATTAACATTAGTAGTGATAATAGTTATAAAAATATGACAAAAATTTGGTTAATGTTACAAAAATACTTTCTTATAGAAATGTAATTGAAAAGTGGAAGGTTGTGGGATTTTAATT
This sequence comes from Solanum habrochaites, assembly GCA_027704765.1. NCBI lineage: Eukaryota > Viridiplantae > Streptophyta > Magnoliopsida > Solanales > Solanaceae > Solanum > Solanum habrochaites. The sequence goes on from JAKWJA010002496.1 coordinate 15,776,937, forward strand.
GGTCTGTTATTATTTTTTTAGTTGCAAAGTAAAAAATAATTTAAATAAGACCTTTTATGCAAAATTTAGGATGATAAACACTAATAACAAATTATTTGTAAAATTCAAATTTATTTAGCACTAATGAATTGACTTCCACCCTAATATTTGAAATAAAAAGGAGGGAATTCTATCTTTAGGACATGTAAATTGATTTATAATTTGTGTCTTGTTTTGATAATAGGTTGTTGTTTCGATGGTCTTTGCAAAAAAAAACTCTCTATCGCCAAAAATTAGAACAAAGGTCTGCATACTTTCTATCTTATCCATATCCCGCTTCTGGGTGTGACATTGGGCATGTTGTTATTGTTGGTTTGTTTCTTCTTAAAAGATATTTTTTGAAAAATAAAATCTTTTCCGATTACCCTTTTTTATGATATTTCTTTAAAATCAGTTTTTATTTCAATGTATTCCTTCTATTGGTCTGGGATACGAGACATTTTATAATGATCGACACACACCTATAGTATACCATAAACTCCTGTAAAAGATAGGAGTATGGGTATATGCAAGTGTATTTTGGAAGAGTCTTCATCTCTAGAAACATGATTTTGCGTGATAATATAACACAAATATAAAAGACGTAAAAGTAAGTAGTAGTAACATCCACAAACTTAAATAAGATCTATGGAAATGTTCTTAGTAGAAACAAAACAATGAAAATAACAAACACAGTGTAATCCCACAAGCCGGATATGGGGAATGTAGAATGTACGAAGACCTTAATCCTAACTTTCTAGGGTAGAGATGATGTTTCACGACGCTCAATGCAACAACGTATTATCAAAGCTCGTACTTATGAACCAACAACTTACCCTTTTTGTATCACACATAAACATATTATTTAATCAAGGTAAGAAAATTTAGAAACTAGTACACTAATGCTATGACTATATATTGTATAGTAGCATACTTCAGGATCAATTTCCTCTAGTTTTGGGTTTTACAGTTTTAAAGGGTTTAAATGAGTTTGAAACTGGTCCAATAAACTATCAAATGCTAGCTATGTTTCATATTTTTGTTTTTGGATTTTGACGGATGGTGGTTCCCAACATATGGCTAGAAATCGTTACATATTTTCATACTCTTTGATCAATTGAACTACCCTGGATTTTGAAGATATTTAAAATGTTTATTGGATCTTTAGACATTTGTCATAGACAGATGCAGTTACCAAAGAAGAGTAGGTTCTCTTTGGACCTTATTTTTGTTACTTCATACTGTCAATATTAATTAACTACTAATGAAAGTAGAGGACAATCCATATCCATAAATTTATGATATCCAGTACACTAGCAAAGAAATCATAACACTACTTCAAAGTTATCTTCTTTGACCATATTTGGATCAATTTCTTGTATTTCCTTACCACTTCTGTACAAATGGAACCACATATTTAATGTCTTTAAATGATATGTCTTTTCTATGCAATTTCCAAAAAAAGGTGCCACTCTAATACAACTGTGGTTCGTACTTTATACATCAAATCCAACGTGATCATCATACTAGAGAAGCAGAAATAATTAGTGTGTAATGAATTAATATAAGATTTAGCAAGTACAAATTGTTGATATGTATTAATTAAATTGAAATAGTAAGAAAAATATTAACTTATTGATAATATTAATGACGAGATCTATTATAGCTTTTTGTTCTTCTTCTATATCCCGAAATCTAGAAGATTCAAAAACACATTTATTTTTTTATTGATAAGAAAGTTATGTAGTTGCAAAGCGTCTTTTAGTCGTGTGACTTTACACCTATGCTTATCAAAAGAAGTATTCATTCATATCGAAACAAACAAAAAAAATTACAAAAAAAAAGCTATAGTGTATATAAATTAAATAAAAAGTTAAGAATATATTAACAAAAACCTTCTATGATGGTTTCAGAGAGCAACAAAGAGATTTTAATAAACAATTGGTCTCGTAGATTTTTAAATTCAAACATGAAGAAGCTACTGGTCATTGTTAAAATATATTTAACAAACATCAAGTATTTGTGCTTCCTACATCATGGTGAATCCATTAAACTTTAGTTTTTTATGCTTCTATTGTATGATGATTGCAATGGTTTTGATGTTTAAAGTACAAACTAGAGTTGTGTTTAATCGCACCTTCTTTTTGCAATTTTCTAAGAAAGACATATAATTGAGAGACATCAGGGCATGGATCCACCCTTGTACTAAAGTTGTAAGGAAATACTAGAAATGGATCCAACGATGTCGATGATGATAAACTATGCTTGAAGTACTTTTGGAACGTTGATTATAGATGCTCCACGAAAAGAATCTAGCTTTGTCTCAAGGGTAAAAAGACCACTGTGAATAGGTATATTTATCTTCTAATTCAATAATACTTTGTTATATCAATTGTAGAGAAGGTTGCGTGATTTGGAAAATGTGTTTGTTTATATTAAAACCTCATCTAGGTATCAATCCTTTTTTTTGTGTGTCTTTATTTCAATGATCTCAACTTAATGCTTGATGGTGATTTTGGATTGTCGATAAAATGTTTAAAACCAAAAAGGGTAATTGTGTATAAAATTAAGAGGTGATGAAATTTTAGATTCAATGAACATATCAAGTCCTAAAACATCTTGCATAACTTCAATTCTAAAAGTAGTGTATATTTTAATGCAAATGAGAATGAAGACTATCAATATGGATTCTTACTTTTGACCAATATGTAAAAATAAGTCAATATTAACATTTTATTAAAAATTTTCTCAAACATGCAATCATTCTAGAAAAGTTCGTCATTTCTGCCAAATAAAAAATGATTAAGGTTCTATTGATTATATAAGGATGAAAAATAAATTTCTTAGCTTCGGAAATATTAAAGATATTATTTTCGGCAAGTAGCATTTCCTACGAAATATATATGTAAAAGAATAGTCAAGTAAAAAAGAAGAAATGTATTATATATATATATATGTATATATATATATATATATATAATACATTGCTTCTTGTTTACTTGACTATTCTTTTTCAATTTTGCATTCATTTTTTGCGCAATTTTTTGTGTATTTTCATAATTTCCTTTTTTCAGATGTATGACTTTTTGTGTTTACTAATTCATGAGACACACATTCTTCAAAGTTAGTTTTTCATTACATTGAAACACTTACTTTATTTTTTAATCATGTTCGGATTTCTAACTTTGTTTAAAAATGATTAAGATGTGTTTTGTTTATTCTACTTCAATATTTTTTTACTTTAATATTTTTTTACTTCTAAATATTATATCTACAAGACTATCAGCTGCAATAACTAACTCTTAGCCCACAATCTTAACAAATGGTCTATCATGTTGAAGTTAATCAATAAGAAAAAAATAAGCTAAAGACAATGAGAATGTCACGATCCAAAGTACACCGTTGACGTGACATGAGGTATTATACCTCGAGAGGTCCTACACAAGACACTTAGCATACATAATAAAAGATAATAGAAATAAAGAGTTCAAATGATAACACTTTATTCATCAATAGATGTCTAGCCATGAGTGTGCAAGATAAGAATGGCGGATCCATCATTCATGAATTGGTGAAACTCATCTTCCTTGATAATTAATTACTTTATACTTGATTCAAAATTGAGAGTGGTAGCATGTGAAGAAAGCAAAATACCATAGAGGGTCTGAACAATGGCATTGGAGTTTCTTATAAGCAATTATCCAACGGAAATATAGATAGAATTCCACGAAACTATGTTACTTCAATCTTGGGGGATTTTTTTAAATTTCTTTCTTGTTATTTTAATAGGTTGTTGTGTTGAGTAGGACAAAGGTCTGTATATATCCTATCCACCACATATCCTTCTTTGCGGGTTACGTTAGGTATGTTATTATTCTTAATTTGTTTCTTCTTAAAAGCTATCTTTTTCAAAATAAAATATTGTCCAATTATCCTTTTTTTTATTCTATTTCTTCAAATCATTTTTTTTTTGTTTCAATGCAAACCTTCTATGGGTCTGGGATACGAGACTTTTTATAATGATCGACACACACCTATATTATATCTAGAACCTGACTGCATGGAAATAAAAGAAGTAACATCCACAACTGAAATAAGATCAAAGGAAATGTTTTTAGAAGAAACAAAACAATGATAACAACACACAGTGTAATCCCATAAGGGAGATATGGGGAATGTAGAACGTATGCAGACCTTAATCGTAGTTTTCTAGGGTTGAGATGATGTTACAAGAAAGACACTCGTTGCAACAACGTATTATCAAAGCTTGGTAGAAAATAAAAAAAACACACGATAGAAATGACGTACTTTGGAGTATATGAAGGATTACGTAAATAAATTGCTTCAACAACTCTCATCTCCGATTGTTTATGAACCAACAACTCACCATTTTTGTATCAAACACAAACATATTATATAATCAAGGAAAGAAAATTTTAGCACCTAGTACACTAATGCTATGACTATATATTGTATTGTAACATACTTCAAGATCAATTTCCTCTAGTTTTTAGTTTCGCATTTTAAGGGGTGAAATGAGTTTGAAACTGTCCCATTAACCTATCAAATGCTAGCTATGTTTCATATTTTGGTTCTTTGATTTTGAGGGATGTTGGTTTCCAACATCGGGATAGAAATCCTTACAGATTATCATAGTCTTTGATCAATTTGTTTTCCCTAGATTTGGCAGATCTTGAAAAATCATGTTTGATCTTTTGACTTTTTGTCATGGCTGGATGCAGTTACTAAACAAGAGTAGGTTCTCCTTGGACCTTATTTTGTTACATTATAAAATCATATTAAATAAATATTAATTAAAGAACAATACAATACATATCCCTAAATTTATAATATCTAGTACACCAACAATGAAATCATAAAACTACATTAAAATTACCTTAGCGTTATATTTTATAGTTTGTGTATACCAATTTGTTCTCCACACCCAACCTGTGTAGATCTTGTCCACGTAAAAAATTATGTTATTTACTATGAATTTATAAGTTCATTGAATCGAAAAGTTCATACCTCTTCTTCAATTAAAAACAACTTCTTTGCTTTTTTATATTTTTATCAAAAACCACAAAAGACCCACAAATATAAACAAAATCACACCCAAAGAATTAGAGTTTTTAGCCACACAAAAAGAGATATAAATTTAGACCTAAATGAGTTTGCATTCTAATGGCGTAGCGAGATTTAATCTTTTACATTGAAGAAATGATAAAAGCAAATGCCACCCAAGTCAAATCCTTAGAGTTGAAACCCTTTTGGTCTTCAAGTTCTTCTCCAAAAAGCCCTCATTGACTTAGAGATCAAACTTTGATAAAATAGAAAAATATGATAATTATATATTCAAACAATAATGGTTCGATATATAAGATAACAAACTATTATGTATTTATAGTTATCAAAGATCGTGCTTCAATGGGATTATCGGTAGCATTAGTCGGTGTCGCCGAACAAATTGGTGATTTGTTCTTTTACCACTTCATCTTCGGCCTGCGCATAGTCCAAAAATCTTAGTGATCTAAATCATAAGGAGACAACGCACTGCTTCACGGAACTTATTGACGATAAGCCCACTGTTCCTTTAACGCCGATTTGATCCTTTCTTTCAAAGCTCAACACACTATAACAAAAGGCAATCCTCAAACTTATTGGTGAGTCGCACAATTGACTTGCAAACCTCTAGCCTTTATTTCTTCATTCTTTTCATTCATTTTGTTAAGTAGTGTCATGCTTGTGCCATGATCAAAATAACTTAAACTCAAGGTTATTCATTAGTAATTGAGTATAAACAAGCAATTCATGACACTATTTATGTCAAAATTTAGCACTGAATGAGTCCAATCTTTGGACTCATCAACACCCCAACTTAAACATTTGTTTGTCCTCAAGTAAAACTCAAGGTTAGCAGTTCAAAAATTATGTATCAAACAGTTCTACATGAGAATCAATCATAAATGTACACAAAAATACTCAATTTACTTATGCAAGGATTTGTTCGTAAAGAATCAAGTCAAGGTCTGACACACCATTAGCAAAGATTCTCAAACTCGCAATACTTTTTTCAAATGCAAGTTGAAGACCAACAAAAGCATTTGAATTCCTTCACACAACTTATGATTCCATTCTCAACCTCATGATGTGGAATCATTTAAGGTTTGGGAATCAGATACAACACTCACTTTCACAAAGAAAAATACAAGCATGATTTCACCCATAAGTTTGCCCGTATTTTCCTATCGACACTTCTTTTAGCTTTCTCAAGATTAAAAAGGTCTTTTTAATTCTTTTAAATGGGGATGAGTGCAAAGATATGTTAATTTAGTATAAGTGACTATGATCCTCATAAAATGTGGTGCTCACAATACTTCTCTTCCATTCCCCCCATCGCATTCTTTAGTGCTTACAAGTTGTCCATTTATTAACTTTCCCATAATATATTGCGAACCCCTTTTTTCTTTTTCTAACTTTCAAATTTATTCATCCAATTTCTTTTCATTATTTTTTCTTTCTCTTTTCACTTTTTTTATATGGAAGGGTTCCATTTTTCTCAACACAATGGATAGACGAGATCTTTCTTGCACTTTCTTAACTTGCCTTCTCTTTTCACCACACCCCCAATTTAGGATTTTTTGTCTAAGTTGGCTATGATATTAAGCACAAATATGGAGGATTATGGGTGAAGGGTTAAGAGAGGTCATGTTGTTGTCAAGTCCCTTCAAAATAAAGGTAAGGCTCAAGGGGTGTTAATGAGATATTTACACACTCATAAGGTAGGTAACAAAAGAGGTACTTGTCAAATTTGTTTTACATTCTTCAAAATTGCCTAAGATCATATAAGGAGAAAGTTTTACTTAAACCAACAACGAAAATTGTAGGTATTGTCATGCATGGTTCAAGGTAGCTTATAATACAAGACATTTAAACTAATGTCAAACAAGACTCCACACTTTTGCTAGTGTGGAACAATCATTACAAGAGAATTGATTTTACAATTGGCTAGTCACATAGAGATGCAAAGAGTTCACATATTGTCTAGGCAACTTTGTTTGTTCTCATTGTAATTGTACATTCATGTTTGTTCTATTGCGAGCACTATTCAAGTGATTGGTATTGTTCGAAATTGAAAATTAAATTTTCCAAAGAACAATAATGTTTTAACATATAAAGGAGGTGGCGAAAATTTAAGAAAAAATTAAAAATTTTGTAAGGGTCAAAATCATTTTACATTTATATTCAAAAGGGATCCATAAGCTTAATAATCCACAAAAAGCAGATAAAGCACAATTTAAAACCGAATAGCCCAAAGATAAAAAAAACACAAATAAGCATTTTAGGCGCACACAAGAGGTTATGTGACCGTCCCCCCTTATCCACCACCAATGTACATGAGTTAACCCATCAAATCGTCTCAGTCTCCCCAGTATCCCCCCCCCCCCACACCCAACCANAGTTACCAGGTCAGAGATTTTCTTTGTACTGTGGAGATCGCGATAACCTGATGCGGTAGTGTACTTCTCAAAGGGGTCGTGGTGGGCCTCGATCTATTCTTTATTTCAGACTAGACTACCAGTACCATGGTAGAGGACGTGGAAGAGTTCAATCAGGTAGAGGTTATAGACTTTCTAGTAGTGGTGTTTCATCTCAGCAGAGTGGGGGGTAGAGGTACCACCCAGGCTGGAGGTGGACGAGAGGGCCGCTTTTATTTTCTTCAAGGAGACCTCAAGCAGAGACCTTGATGATTGTTGTACAGGTATCCTCCAGAATGTCATCGACCTGCGTCTAAATTGTTTGATACAGGGTCTACATTCTCTTACGTGTACCTATTTTGCAGCTGAATCTGATATAAAATATGATAGCATACTGTACTTATCGTGTTTCTATACCGGTGGGTAAGCCCTTAGCGGTGGATCGAGTGTATCTATAGTCTTATTTTTGGTGGGTATGACACTTGGATATGACTAATCAGTATGGGGATGGTAGACTTTTGGGTTACTTGGGTATTAAATGGGTTTCTCCTTATCATGTTGTCCTTGATTGTAATGCTAAGATCATGACTTTAGCGATGCTTGGTGTTCTGAGGGTTGAGTGGAAGGGTATTAGTGGTCCTTATTAGCAAGGTCATCTCTTTATCCGTGTCAGAGATTGGGGGAGAGAGGGGTGTTTGTTTTACTTATCTTATATTCGGGATATAGTGTTGAAACCACCTCCCATGGACTCTGTTCCCGTGGGGTTTAGGAGTTTCCCGATATATTTCCTCCTAATCTTCCAGTTGTTCCTCTCGATAGGAATATTGATTTTGTATTGATTTGGATCCAGGCACTAAGACTATTTATATCCCTCCATATCGTATGGTCCAACATAGTTGAAATAATTGAAGGATCAGTTGCAGGATTTATTTAGTAAGGGTTTTATTTGCCCTAGTGTATCACCTTGGGTGCCCCTATATTGTTTGAAAAAGAAGGATTGGACTATGAGGATGTGTATTGATTATAGACAATGAACAAGGTAACAGTGAAGAATAAATCCTCTTCCGCGTATTGATGACTTATTTGATAAGCAAAGGGAGCATCATTGTTCTTTAAGATAGACTTGAGGTCTTGGTATCATCCGTTGAAAATTAGGGCATCAGATATCCCTAAGATAGCTTTTCGGACCCGGTAGGGGTATTATGAGTTCCTAGTGTGATGTTCTTCGAGTAAATAATCCCCTGCAGCATTCATGGAGGTGATGAATGGGGTGTTTCGACCATACCTTTATTCTTTCCTCATTTTTTTCATCGATGACATCTTGGTTTACTCCAAGACTAAGGAGGACATGTCCGATACCTAAGGATTGTACTTCAGAGGTTGAGTGAAGAGAAGTTGTATGCCAAGTTCGCAAGTGTGAGTTCTGGCTTACTTCAGTGGCATTCTTAGGACACGTGGTGTCCAAGGATGGTATGAGAGTAGATCCGGCCAAGATTGGGGCAGTTAGAGGCTGGACACGTCCTACTTCACCTACTAACATTCAGAGTTTTTGTGGGATTGGCAGGCTATTGTCGAATTTATTCAGAGTTTATCTACAATTGAAGCTCCATTAACTACATTGACTCAACAATATCTGGGTTTTCAATGGTCGATGAGTGTGAGAAGATCTTTCAAAAGCTAAAGACTTTGTTGACTTCAGTCTTGTGTTTGACTCTACTGAGGAGGGTGTAGATTTTACAGTGTATTGTGATGCTTCAGGAGTCGGATTTGGTGGTGTGTTGATGCAGAAGGGGAAATTTATTGCTTATGTTTCTAGGCAATTGATGTCCATGAGAAGAACTACCCTACTCATGTTTGGAGTTGGAGGCTTGATATTTTATTAAGTTATGGCGTCATTATTTGTATGGGGTGCATTGTGAGATCTTCACTGATCATCAGAGCTTCAATATATCTTTAGTCAAGTGATTTAAACTTGAGGCAGCAGAGATGTATTGAGTTACACAAGGTCAATTATGGACCATTATGTATCCAGGGAAGGCCAATGTTGTGGCTGATGCTTTGAGTAGGAAGACTCACAGCATGGGGATTCTTGCATCTCTTAGTATTGAGGACAGGCCATTGGATAAAGATGTTCAGATGTTAGCTAATAGTCTTTTCTGATTGCAGACTTCAGAGGAGAGTGATGGGATGATTGCTTTTATTGAGGCTCGATCTTCTTTAGTCAAGCAGATCCATGCACACCAGTTTGATGATGAGAAGTTATGTCTCATTCGATACAAAGTATTGAGAGTGGAAGTGAAGGAGGTTGTCCTTAATTTTGATGGCGTATTGAGGATCAGAGGCAGGATTTGTGTGCCTAAAACGGGCGATTTGATTAGATTAATTCTTGAGGACGCCCATTGTTCTCGATATTCCATGAATCCGGGGCGGCGAAGATGTATCATGATCTGAGTAATCATTACTGGTGTTGTGGGATGAACATGGATATTTTAGACATTATTTCGAGGTATTTGACTTTCCAGCAGGTTAAGTGTGAGAACTAGCGGCCCGAGGGTGTATCTTATAGGATGCCTATTCCTACTTGGAAGTGGGAGCGGATTATTATGTACTTTGTTGTGGCTTTCCCTACCAAAGTGGGTGGTTATGACTCTATTGGGTTGTTGTTAATAGGCTGACCAAGTCTGCCCACTTCATTCCGGTTCGGGTGAAGTATATGGTAGAAAAGTTAGCTGAGCTATATATGAGTCAAATTGTGCGACTACACGGAGTTCCTGTTTCTATCATATCAAATCGAGGTTCAATATTTACTTCTCACTTCTTGAAGGAATTACAGCATGGTCTTGGTACTCAGTTAGATATGAGTACAACATTTGAACATAAGACAGATAGTCAGTCCGAGAAGACGATTCATGTGTTGAAGGACATGCTCCAGGCATGTGTGATCAATTTCGGAGCTATATGGGATCGACATTTACCCTTAGCGGAGTTTGCCTATAATAAGAGTTATCACTCTAGTATCCAAATGGTCCCATTTGAGGCGTTGTATGGTAGACGGTGTAGATTTCCAATTTGTTTGTTTGATTCGGCGGAAATGGACTATTTTGATACAAACTTGCTTAGAGATGCTATGGAACAAGTCCGTATGATTCAATATAGACTCTTGATGGGCCAGAGTCGACAGTAGAGTTATGCAGACCGGAGACTTAGAACCTTAGTGTTTATAGAGGCTTATCATGTTTGGCTCTAAGTATCACTCATAAAGGGTGTGATAAGGTTCGGAAAAAAGGTCAAGTTTAGATCTAGATTTGTTGGACCTTTTGAGATTTTGAGCCGAGTGGGAGAGGTGGCCTATAAGTTGGCCTTGCCACCTAGTTTGTCGGCAGTTCATCCTGTTTTCCATGTATCTATGCTTTGGAAGTATATTTTGGATGAATCTCATGTGATTTCACTCGATTCTATGGATCTGGTTCCATACATGACATATGAGGAGGAGCCTATAGCTATATTGGATAGGCAAGTACGTAAGATTAGGAGCAAGGAGCTTGTTTCAGTGAAGGTGCATTGGAAGCACCATTCAGTAGGGGAAGCAACTTGGGAGACAGAGTCTGACATTCGTGCCAGGTATCCTCAACTTTTTGAAGCGTCAGGTACTTTCTTTTACTTTATATTCGAGGACGAACATGATTTTTAGGGTGGATAATGTATTGACCCGGAATGTCATTTTCAGAAATTTTGAATATTTGGTTAATTTGAGTTAATGAATGAATGCATAATTGTAGATAAATGATTCAATTAATAGTTAATGGGCTAAATTGATAATTTATTTTTGACCTTATACCCTTTAGCCTATATTTAATAAAAAACCTGGGTAAAATTCACCACTTTTAGTACATAAATAATTCAAAAAAAAGGGAAAAGAAAAAAAAGGGCGAAGGGCTTTTGCACTTTCGGCTTACGAACTATATCATGTAATTTTTCTGTGACTCTAGTTCCTTGATTGCTGCACATATATATGTGTATATAGAAATATTATATAGGTAATTATATATATGTGTATAATTAAGTCATAGATTGCATATTTGAGTCTTAAAAATTGAATAAGAAATCACGTGAATAGTTGGAAATTTTGATAATATTTGAATTAGTTGTTAGTAGGTATTTAATGCTTAATTGTGATTAGTTGGTTGCTTTGATTATATAAATAATTTAGTGTGTATTGCTGAACAAAGAAAAAAAACAATTACAGAAAAAGACAAAAAAAAAGTCATACATGCTATAATGTAAGGAAATTAATGATTTGTTCATGAACGTGGCTCCTGAGAAAATTTTATGACTAAATTTAATGCAAATTCTTTTGTAGTGGTTGCTACATTATGTGTGGTTAGTAAGTAGGAATTAGAATTTGGAGATATAGTGAGGAAAGAAGTAGTCATAGGCTCAAAGCGGTGTTTTTCCGTGGAAGATAAATAAATTAATTTAATTTCTTATTCTTATCACATATGAGTTAAGTTATGGTATATTGAGATCGTTAATTAAATATTAGATCTATCGTATTATATAAATATCATTCGGGTTATGATAATTGAAATGCTAATTGGCATCAAGAATTACAAACTTCATTATAAATTTGGGTGAATTTTTTGGTCAAGGTTAAACACATAATAATGTTGGTATTTATAGTTCCGAAATGTTATTGAGAATATATATACTTGAATAGATTCCATTAATTCGGAAGCTCAATGGAGAGGGAAGACTCAAGTCCTGGAGTGATTATTCGATCGGCTAAGGCAAGTGAATTTCTAAACACTTGTGAAGCGTATGAAATTCTTGTATTTCGTTGTGTGGTGTTGAGAATGATTTGGTGAACTGTTGCTTATTTGTTGGTATTATATTCCTTGTTGTAAATTGTGTTTTGTAATGAAAATAGTTATCTCCTAGTTTTTATTTGAGCATGTCATTTTCATTGCATCTGAGTGATGGTTGTGATAAGAGGATGTACCATTTTGATGGTCGTATTGCGCGCCTCGATAGATATTATTTTAGACGGATGTATTGCGCGCCGCACAATTTCTATTAGCAAGGGTCGTGTCGTGGCCACGACAGATGTATGGAAAGAAATGTTCCCCATGGATCCCAGACTGAGAAAAAACGGATGTGTATCATTAGGGAAGATATGCATCCCTATACTTGACATCGCATCTCATGTCATTACACATTTTTATTACTGATGCACTTAAACACGTGTTTTGCTAATATTGTGAGTGTTTTTCTATGAAACTCGTGACTGTTGAATATTGAGAATATATAAACTGATAGAGTATGGTTGTTGAGTTTTGTGCTTTGTAAATTGTGAATTGTATGGCTGTAGGATGAAGGTTCAGAAAGGGAGTAAGTATTAGTCGTATTTTGTTCACTTAACTTATGTTTAGATGTTTTCTTGTTGGGTACCGCGTGGTTTGGTGCTCACCCCTTGCTTCTACAATTTTTTGTAGGTTACGAGATCATATCTTCGTGATACCTTCCATTCTCTTGTTTTCCGAGGAATCTTGTGGAGGATTGTAAGGTAGTTGCTTCTCATCTCAGCGAAATTTCCTACTCCAGTTTATGACTTTGTTTTTGCTTGAAAGAGAACTTCATTCTAGACTCGTATTTTTACTTCAATTCTAGTATTTACATAAGAGGCTTGTATACATGACAATCGGGTTTTGGGATTGAATTAAGTTGAATTGTTTTTGTATTATTAAGTGTTATCAGACTTAGGTTTTATTTTTGCATTTTAACAAAATTATTGGGTTAGGCCGACTTGTCTTGGTGGATAAGACGAGTGTCATCACACTCATTTTTGGGTCTTGACTACAACTTCCTATGTTTAATTAGTTTAGTTTTAACTTAATTCTAACATTATATTCTCCAATTTAACTTATAAACAACTTAACAACTTTCTAAGTCTAATTAGGTTAGTTATAACTTAATTTTGAATAACATATTCACCAATTTAACTTATTAACCAACTTAACAACTTTCTAAGTCTAATTAGTTTAATTTTAACTTAATTCTAATACTATATTCACAAAATTAAAGTACTTAAAAAACTTTCTAAGTTTAATTAGTTTAGCTGTAAATTAATTCCTATAATATGTTAACCAATTTAACTTATTAACGAATTTAATAATTTTCTAAGTCTAATTAGTTTAGTTTTAACTTAATTTCAATACTATCTTTACCAATTTAATCTATTAAAAAATTTAACAATTTTCTATGTCTAACTCGTTCATTTTTACTTAATTCCAACACTATATTAACTAACTAAATCACATTAGCTTATTTTATAAAACATAAAAAATATCTAAGTGTAATTAGTTTAGTTTTAATTTTATTCCAACACTATATTAACCAAATAAATCGCATAAGCTTATTTGAAGAACTTAACTAACATTCTAGATTTAATTAATTTAGTTTTAACTTAATTCCAACACTTTATTCACCAATTTAACTTATTAAATAACTTAAGAACTTTCTAAGTCTAATTAGTTTAGTTTTAAGTTAATTCCAATAATATAATCACCAATTTAACTTATTAACCTACTTAACAACTTTCTAAATCTAATTATCTTAGCTTTAACTTATTTCCAACATTATATTCACCAATTTCACTGTAACGACCTGTTTAGTCGTTTTGAGCAGTAGAGTTTATTTCTGGAAAATCACTGTCTGGGTCGACGGATACCTTGACAGACCGTCATGGGAGCGACGGACCGTCAAGGAGGTCTCGTTCCAAAACACTTAGAATTTACAAATTTGGGTACTGAGATCGACTCTCTACACTTCACGACGAAATGGCAGGACGGACCGTCGCAGACATGACGGGCCGTCACAGACTCTTTAATGAATGGAGTCTCTGAACCTTGTGACGGAAGCAGAAGGACGGACCCTCGCAGGCACGACGGGCCGTCACAGGCTGCGTGACCCTAACTGGGTCAGATTTCTGTTTAATATTTTAAGGGGCGTTTTGGACTATTCCTGCTTATAAATATAAAGTTAGTGGTTTAATGTTAATAATTTAATTACTTGGGGGTTAAAAGGGAGAACCTTGAAACAAGTAGTGGGGTATTTTATCATCTTTTATACTTAATTATATGCTAATTAGGGTAAAAGAAAAAGGGTTTGAATAAGAAAAATACAAAGAACTGAGACAGGGAGAATAACGATCGAGAGAGAGAGGAGAAACGAAGAGGGAAGCAATGCTTTGGAAAAGTAGATTGCTTGATCACAATTCTTCGGTGGAGGTAGGTTATGGTTTATGCTATGTCATAGTAAAACTCTTAATAGCGAATGATATGTATCGGGTAGTATCGTAAACACTTCTATATGCTTATTTGTATGCTTGCACGAATGTGATTATATAATTGTGATAAAATAAACATGATGAGGACATTGAATCCTAATCTTGAAAAAACTCTTGTTAATGATGATGCCTTAGTATAAAAGAAGGCTTGATGAACTAAAAGAATGAGGTTAGAGGATCGAGTGTCACGTTCCGGCACCAGGGTAGTAATAGAGGATCGGGTGTCACGTTCAGACACCAGGATAGAATATGGATCGGAGTGTCACGTTCCGGCACCAGGATAGAATATGGATCGAGTGTCACGTTCCGGCACCAGGATAGAATATGAATCGGGTGTCACGTTCCGGCACCAGGATAGAATATGGATCGGGTGTCACGTTCCGATACCAGGATAGTATGATGAGGATCGGAGTGTCACGTTCCGACACCAGGATAGTATGATGAGGATCGGAGTGTCACGTTCCGACACCAGGATAGAAAGAGAATGAATCTTGAAATATGATAATATTCTTAAATTAATAAACCTATTTTCCCAAATGAGTATTGTATTGAGGCTTGAGTCCTCATGGGTGTACTTGGCGTACTTTATTAATGATTACAGTACTTGTTGTTGCTACATGTTGAGTATTGTAGTTGATTTTATGATATTAACTAGTATATACTGTTTTCTATTCTGAGTTGGCTGATGATACCTACTCAGTACTCGTGTTTTGTACTGACCCCTACTTGTAATTGTTTTTCTTTGTTAATTGTGGAGTGCAGCAAACGTGCCATCGTCTTCAACTCAACCGCAACTCTAGCCAGTCTTCATCACTTCAGATCTCAGGGTGAGCTAATGCTGCTAGCTTGGACTGGATCTTCTTCTTCATGTCTTGATGCCTTGAAGTTCCGGCATGGACTAGCTGTTTATTATTTTAGTTTCTTAGATACTCTTAGATTTAGTAATTTGAGGATAGATGTTCTTGTGATGATGACTTCCAGGTTTTGGGAATAGTAATTGATAAATTTCAGAAGTTATTTAATTGATTTCGTTAATGAGTATTAAGTCTTCCGCATTATTTTCCGTTTATTATGGTTGAACTGTTGGGGTTTAGATTGGTTGGTTCGCTCACATAGTAGGGTAAGTGTTGGTTCCACTCGCGGCTCGTTTTGGGTCGTGACAAACTTGGTATCAGAGAATTAGGTTCGTTGTTCTCATCTCACAAGAACAGGTCTAGTAGAGTCTTAAGGAACGGTAGGGGGACGCCTTTACTTTTATTTGAGAGGCTATAGGACTTTAGCAAAAATTCCATTTCTTCTTTCTTTCGTGCTATTACTTGGATCCAATTGGTATCTAGGTGATACGAATTGGTATCTGACCATCTTCACTCTATTTTGCAGATGGTTAGAACTAGAGCAACAACTACGCCAACACCAGCACCGGCAGGACACGGTGCGTCTGAGCCAGTCACTTGGGCTGTAGCTTGAAGAGGAGTATTGGCAAGGGGCCGTGGTAGAGGTCGTAGGAGGACGTCCTCTAGAGGAAGAGGACAAGCACATGTCCCATCTAGTACTAGGGCGGTGAATCCTCCACTGACTGAGGAAGTAGTAAGAGAGGGTGAGAAAGGGGAAAATGAGTAAGTGCAGAATGAAGAATTACCACCCCAACCTACCCTAGAGATGATTAATCAGGTTCTTGCTTATCTTAGAGGGTTATCTGATCAAGGCCAGACACCACCAGTGTTATCTGCACCAGCATCTCAGGTTCCGGAAGTACGACAGGCCGCTGCTGAGGCTCCCCGCATGGATGCCTCATTAGAAATAGGCACGTTTCCTTGCTTGACTACAGGGACTATAATGACAAGTGATCAGCATGAACTTTTCAGTAAGTTCTTGAAATTGAAACCTCCAGTCTTCAAGGGTGCTGAATCTGAGGATGCCTACGATTTTCTGGTTGATTTTCATGAGTTACTACATAAAATTGGCATAGTAGAACGATTTGGCATCGAATTTGTGACCTATCAGTTTCAGGGAAATGCCAAAATGTGGAAGTGGTCATATGTTGAGTGTCAACCCGTACAGGCACTACCTATGACTTGGGCGTCATTCTCTAGCTTATTTATGGAGAAGTATATCCCCAGGACCTTGAGGGATAGAAGGAGATATGAGTTCTTGAGCCTAGAGCAAGGCAAGATGTCGGTGACTGCGTATGAGGCAAAGTTCCATGCATTATCCTGGTATGCCACCCAACTTTGTTTCAGTCCACAAGAGAGGATTCGCCGTTTTGTGAAGGGGTTGAGGTCATATTTGCGGATTTCAGCCTTACAGGTAGCGGCTACAACCAAATCCTTTCAAGAAGTGGTAGACTTCGTGATAGAGGTGGACGGAGTGGAGCCAGATGACTTCACCATGGCATCGACATCTAAAAGGTTTCATAATGGAGGTGAGTTTAATGGTTCTTACTCCAGAGGGTAGGGTTCAGCAGGTTATCCAGCCCGACCTATTCAGTCCTCACTGCAGAGTGTAGTTGGGGGTCCACCACAGACCGGTCAACACTTCTCTGAGTTTGGAGGTTATCCCCAGACTTCGTCATTCTCACAGAAACCTATGCTTGAATCCAGAGAGTGTTATGGATGTGGGGAGACTGGGCACATCAAGAGGTATTGTCCAAAACAGAGTTACAGACCTCAAATAATCAGAGGTAGAGGTGGTCATGGGAGAGGCCGCCATTCTGGAGGGCGTGGTGGCCGAGGTAATGGTGGTCACCACAACGGCCGGGGTGACGGACAAACTGAAGCTACTACAACAACACATTGTAGAGGCAATGGGCAGACAGGTGATAGGGCCCACTATTACGCTTTCCCTGGGCGGTCGGAAGCGAAGACATCAGATAGGTAATCTTTTGGTTTGTGATTGCATGGCTTCTGTATTATTTGATCCTGGATGCACATTTTCATATGTATCTTCCTCATTTGCTATCGGTCTTAATTTACATTGTGAATTGCTTGACATGCCTATTCGTGTTTCTACTCCGGTGGGTGAGTCTGTGATAGTTGAAAAAGTGTATAGGTCTTGCCTGGTGACTTTTGTGGGGATCAACACTCATGTAGACTTGGTTATCTTAGAAATGGTTGATTTCGATGTAATTCTGGGCATGACTTGGCTTTCTCCAAATTTTGCAATCTTAGATTGTAATGCTAAAATTGTAACGTTGGCGAAGCCTGGTACAGATCTGTTAGTGTGGGAGGGTGACTATACTTCCACTCCAGTTCATATCATCTCCTTTTTTTGTGCTAAGAGAATGGTTAGTAAAGGGTGTTTAGCTTTCTTGGCACACCTCAGGGATGATACTACCCAAGTACCTTCAATTGAGTCGGTTTCGGTAGTCCGTGAGTTTCTGGATGTGTTTCCTGCAGACCTTCCTGGTATGCCACCGGATAGAGATATTGACTTTTGCATTGATCTGGAGCTGGGTATTCGCCCCATTTCCATTCCTCCTTATAGAATGGCTCCAGCATAGTTAAAGGAGTTAAAGGCCCAACTTCAAGAGTTGTTAAGTAAAGGTTTCATTAGACCAAGTGCATCCCCTTGGGGTGCTCCGGTGTTATTTGTCAAGAAGAAGGATGGGAGTTTTCGGATGTGCATAGACTACCGGCAATGGAACAAAGTAACTGTTAAGAACAAGTACCCTCTTCCCCGCATTGATGATTTGTTCGATCAGATACAAGGTGCTTGTACCTTCTAAAAAATCGATTTGAGGTCTGGTTATCATCAATTGAAAATACGGGCAGCAGATGTGCCAAAGACTGCTTTCCGAACCAGGTATGGGCATTATGAGTTCTTAGTAATGTCTTTTGGGCTTACGAATGCCCCTGCTGCTTTCATGAGCTTGATGAATGGGATTTTTAAGCCATATCTGGATCTTTTTGTCATTGTATTCATTGATGATATATTGGTATACTCAAAGAGCAAGAAAGAACATGAGGAGCACTTGAGAATTGTATTGGAAATGTTGAGAGAGAAAAAGCTTTATGCCAAATTCTCCAAGTGTGAGTTTTGGCTAGATTCAGTGTCCTTCTTGGGGCACGTAGTTTCTAAGGATGGAGTGATGGTGGATCCTTTCAAGATCGAAGCGGTAAAGAATTGGGTAAGACCTACCAATGTTACAGAGGTAAGGAGCTTTGTTGGTTTAGCCAGCTACTACCGTCGATTTGTCAAGGGATTCTCTTCTATTGCTTCCCAATTGATGAACTTGACTAAGCAGAATGTTCCATTTGTATGGTCGGACGAGTGCGAAGAAAGCTTTCACAAGATCAAGACCTTGTTGACTACTGCACCAATCCTTACCCTGCCAATGGAAGATAAGAATTTCGTTGTGTATTGTGATGCCTCCTATTCTGGTTTGGGTGCAGTGCTAATGCAAGAGAAGAATGTAATTGCGTATGCTTCGAGGCAATTAAAGGTGCATGAACGTAATTATCCGACCCACGATTTGGAGTTGGCTGCGGTAGTGTTTTCATTAAAGCAATGGAGACACTATCTATATGGGGTTAAGTGTGAAGTCTATACGGATCATCGTAGTTTACAGTATGTCTTTACTCAGAAAGATTTGAATTTGAGACATAGGAGATGGATGGAACTACTGAAGGACTACGATATCACTATCCTGTATCATCCGGGAAAAACTAATGTTGTGGCAGATGCGTTAAGTAGAAAGGCAGGAAGCATGGGTAGTTTAGCCCACTTACAAGTTTCTAGACGCCCATTGGCTAGAGAGGTTCAGACTCTGGCTAATAACCTTATGAGGTTAGAAGTAAATGAGAAGGGAGGATTTTTGGCCAGTGTGGAGGCGAGATCTTCTTTTCTTGACAAGATCAAGGGAAAACAGTTTGATGATGAGAAACTAAGCCGAATTCGGGATATGGTGTTGTGAGGAGAGGCTAAAGAAGCAATAATGGATGAGGAAGGTGTTTTGAGAATTAAGGGAAGGGTATGTGTGCCCGTGTCGATGATTTGATTCACACTATTCTTACAGAGGCTCATAGTTCCGGATATTCTATACATCCTGGTTCAATCAAGATGTACCGTGACCTAAAGCAACACTTTTGGTGGAGTAGAATGAAGCGCGACATTAATGATTTTGTTGCCAAATGTCCTAATTGTCAGCAAGTAAAGTATGAACACCAGAGGCCTGGAGGAACACTTCAGAGAATGCCCATTCCTGAATGGAAGTGGGAGAGAATTGCAATGGACTTCGTGGTTGGTCTTCCAAAGACATTGGGCATGTTTGATTCTATTTGGGTAATTGTGGACAGATTGACTAAGTCTGCTCACTTCATTCCGGTTAAGGTGACTTACAATGCAGAGAAGTTAGCCAGACTCTACATCTCAGAAATTGTTCGGTTGCATGGAGTTCCACTTTCCATCATATCAGATAGAGGTACGCAGTTTACTTCTAAGTTTTGGAAGACATTGCATGCTGAATTAGGTACTAGGTTGGACCTTAGTACTGCATTTCACCCTCAGACCGATAGGCAGTCTGAGCAAACAATTGAGGTGTTGGAAGATATGCTTCGTGCATGTGTGATAGAATTTAGTGGTCATTGGGATAACTTCTTACCCTTAGCAGAGTTCTCATACAATAATAGCTATCACTCAAGTATTGATATGGCCCCGTTCGAAGCATTGTATGGGAGGAGATGTAGGTCTCCCATTGGTTGGTTTGATGCATTTGAGGTTAGACCCTGGGGTACTGATCTTTTAAGGGAATCATTAGAGAAAGTGAAATTCATTCAAGAAAGGCTTTTAGCGGCGCAAAGTAGGCAAAAGGAATATGCAAATCGAAAGGTTAGGGACTTGGAGTTCATAGAGGGTGAACAAGTTTTGCTGAAGGTTTCACCCATGAAGGGTGTGATGCGGTTTGGTAAAAGAGGTAATCTAAGCCCGAGGTATATTGGACCATTTGAAGTACTTAAGCGAGTAGGGGAGGTGGCTTATTAATTAGCCTTGCCTCCAAGACTCTCCGGAGTGCACCCGGTATTTCATGTGTCTATGTTGAAAAGATACCATGGGGATGGAAACTACATCATTTGTTGGGATTCAGTTCTGCTTGATGAAAATTTGACTTATGAGGAGGAGCCTGTTGCCATTGTAGATAGAGAAATTCGCAAGTTGAGATCAAGGGAGATTGCATCCATCAAAGTTCAATGGAAGAATCGACTAGTTGAAGAGTTCACTTGGGAGAAGGAGGCTGATATTCAAGAAAGATACCCACACCTGTTTACAAATTCAGGTACTCCTTTTCTCCCTTGTTTTTCTTCTTGTGATCGTTCGAGGACGAACGATGGGTAAATTAGTATCTATTGTAACGACCTGTTTAGTCGTTTTGAGCAGTAGAGTTTATTTTTGGAAAATCACTGTCTGGGTCGACGGATACCACGACTTACCGTCATGGGCGCGACGGACCGTCAAAGGGGTCTCGTTCCAACACACTTAGAATTTCGAAATTTAGGTACTGAGATCAACTCTCTGGACTTCGCGATGAAATGGCAGGACGGACCGTCGCAGACATCATGGACCGTCGCAGACATGACGGGCCGTCACAGACTCTTTAATGAATGGTGTCTCTGAACCTAGTGATGGAAGCAGCAGGACGGACCGTCGCAGGCACGACGGGCCGTCACAGGCTGCGTGACCCTGACTGGGTCGGATTTCTGTTAAATATTTTAAGGGGCGTTTTGGACTATTCCTGCTTATAATTATAAAGTTAGTGGTTTAATGTTAATAATTTAATTACTTGGGGGTTAAAAGGGAGAACCTTGAAACAAGTAGTGGGGTATTTTATCATCTTTTATACTTAATTATATGCTAATTAGGGTAAAAGAAAAAGGGTTTGAATAATAAAAATAGAAAGAACTAAGAGAGGGAGAATAACGATCGAGAGAGAGAGGAGAAACGAAGAGGGAAGCAAAGCTTTTGAAAAGTAGATTGCTTGATCACAATTCTTCGGTGGAGGTAGGTTATGGTTTATGTTAAGTAATAGTAAAACTCTTAATAGCGAATGATATGTATCGGGTAGTATCGTAAACCCTTCTATATTCTTAATTGTATGCTTGCACGAATATGATTATATAATTGTGATAAAATAAACATGATGAGGCCATTGAATCCTAATCTTGAAAACCTCTTGTTAATGATGATGCCTTAGTATAAAAGAAGGCTTGATGAACTAAAAGAATGAGGTTAGAGGATCGGGTGTCACGTTACGGCACCAGGGTAGTAATAGAGGATCGGGTGTTACGTTCCGACTCCAGGATAGAATATGGATCGGAGTGTCACGTTCCGGCACCAGGATAGAATATGGATCGGGTGTCACGTTCCGGCACCAGGATAGAATATGGATCGGGTGTCACGTTCCGGCACTAGGGTAGTAATAGAGGATCAGGTGTCACGTTCCGACACCAGGATAGAATATGGATCGGAGTGTCACGTTCCGGCAGCAGGATAGAATATGGATCGGGTGTCACGTTCCGGCACCAGGATAGAATATGGATCGGGTGTCATGTTCCGACACCAGGATAGTATGATGAGGATCGGAGTGTCACGTTCCGACACCAGGATAGTATGATGAGGATCGGAGTGTCACGTTCCGACACTAGGATAGAAAGAGAATGAATCTTGAAATATGATAATATTCTTAAATTAATGGACCTATTTTCCCAAATGAGTATGGTATTGAGGCTTGAGTCCTCATGGGTGTACTTGGCGTACTTTATTAATGATTACAGTACTTATTGTTGCTACATGTTGAGTATTGTAGTTGATTTTATGATATTAACTGGTATATACTGTTTTCTATTCTGAGTTGGCTGATGATACCTACTCAGTACTCGTGTTTTGTACTTACCCCTACTTGTAATTGTTTTTCTTTGTTATTTGTGGAGTGCAGCAAACGTGCCATCGTCTTCAACTCAACCGCAACTCTAGCCAGTCTTCATCACGTCAGATCTCAAGGTGAGCTAATTCTTCTAGCTTGGACTGGATCTTCTTCTTCATGTCTTGATGCCTTGAAGTTCCGGCATGGACTAGCTGTTTATTATTTTAGTTTCTTAGATACTCTTAGATTTAGTAATTCGAGGATAGATGTTCTTGTGATGATGACTTCAAGGTTTTTGGAATAGTAATTGATAAATTTCAGAAGTTTTTTAATTGATTTCGTTAATGAGTTTTAATTCTTCCGCATTATTTTTCGTTTATTATGGTTGAACTGTTGGAGTTTAGATTGGTTGGTTTGCTCACATAGTAGGATAAGTGTGGGTGCCACTCGCGGCTCGTTTTGGGTCGTGACATTCACGTATTAAACAACTTAACAACTTTCTAAGTCAAATTACTTTAGTTTGAACTAAATTCCAATAATATATTTACTAATTTAACTAATTAAACAACATAACGCCTTTTTAAGTCTAATTCATTTAGTTTTAACTTAATTCCAACACTATATTAACAAACTAAATCACATTTGCTTATTTGAAGAACTTAACAAATATCTAAGTCTCATTAGTTTAGTTTTAACTTAATTCCAATACTTTATTCATCTACTTAAATTATTAGACAACTTAAGTTTTAACTTTATTCCAATAATATATTAACCAATTTAACTTATTAACCAACTTAACAACTTTCTAAGTGTCATTAGTTTAGTTTTAACTTAATTTCAACACTATATTCACCAATTTAACTAATTAAAGAACGTTACAACTTTCTAAGTCGAATTAGTTTAGTTTTAACTTAATTCCAATATTATATTCATCAATTGAACCTATTAAACAACTTAACAACTTCTTAAGTCTAATTATTTTAGTTTTAACTTAATTTCAACACTACATTCACCAATTTAACAACTTTCTAAGCCTTATTAGTTTAGTTTTAACTTAAGTTCACCATTAAATTCAGCAATTCAACTTATTAAACAACTTAAAATTTTTTTAAGTCTAATTAGTTTAGTTTTAACTTAATTCATGTAAGGACCCGCTGGTCGTTTTAAAAACTAGAACTATTTTGACTCCTTTTGAATACTTAAAGAGGTATTTTTGAACTATTCGATAACTACGAGTATCTAGTTGATGAGAATTTATTATATAATTAACATAGTAATAGTTAATGGGGAAAATGTATAAATACTCCTTAAAATTTGACTCATATAAGAAAAATAGATTAGAAGGTTATTTTAGAAATGGAAGTAAAAGTTAGAAACTACCTGTGGCGGTGAATGCAGAACGTGAGGGACAAACGAGATCTTCATGTATGAGGAAAATTGGAAATTTTCATGATATTTTTAGGGATAATAATGATATTACGTTACCCCTTTATTATTACATTGCTGGGTTATAAAGTTTTGAATTACAGTAGTGGAAGAAAATTATTGTTTATCTTTTCCGTGGTTGAAATTAAATTTTTACTTATTAATATGAAAATTTTAATGTCCATAGTTATGCACTGTAGATGGATCATCTATTTATTACTATTATAAATGGAAAGAAAAAATTTATTGGAATAGTTACAAGGAATAACGACTTATTTTATTTCTATTTTTTTAAATTTTCTTCGGAGTAGTACTTTGTTGATTCTTGGTAATATTAGTGGTATAGGTGTTTGTAAGTTAAGAGTTGCAGGGAATCATTTAGGGATCATATTAAGGTGTATTAATAGAGGGGGAGACTTTTGGGTTTAGGTGGTCACGACTAGTTTGTAACTAGTGATTACATTTCAGTTGTTATTAAAAAATAGTTTGGTCATATTGCAAATTCAAATTTAATATATTGAGATAGGTAATTAATTATTAGTTCTATATTATATGATCTATAATTGAATTCTAGGGTATTTGGAGAGGTTAAAGTTAAATTCTTGGCTTGAAAGTTAACAAGTATGATAATTTTGGCATACAAATTATATCAAGATTTGGAGCTTGCTTAAAAATATAAGTGAGTTTTAGGATCTATGATAGACATACAACAATTTGAATGTCTAAAACCTTGCTTAATTACAAATATTGCATAACTGATAGATCATGAATGTTCTGAAGCCTTGCGAAAAAGGAAAGGAAAAATCTTGAGGATTGTGACGCATGTTCTACGTTCGAGGAATGTTAAGACTTTTAGACTTGTTGAAGGATGTTTTTTTCTAATTAAATATTTTAAAAAAATTGAATAGACAAGGGGTAAGGGAGAAAGATGGGGGTCTCGTATCAATAATGTAACGGGCATTGCCACGAGTACCAGTGTTAAAAAAGGGAAAATTACTACAATAGAATGTGGATTGTAATATGAGAATACCAAAGCATATGAGCATTAGCTGATATAATATTGACTTGAAATCCTTGTGTGATGGTGTTTTCTTTATTTCACCTGTATAGTTGTGATCACTGAGGTGGTTATGTATTATGTTGATATTCACTGATTAAGATGCATCATCATCCCCTTATATTGAAATAATATTGTGTACATGCATTGACATGAGACTGAGTATAAGTTGGGCACGTGGAGATCATCTGTGCTGGGGATGGTGAAATGTTAAAATTGTAATTTGGGCACGTGAAGACCATCCGTGCGGAAATTATTTGATATTATGATAGTGCGTTGAGATCGTCCGCACAGACACGTGAAGATCCTCTATGTCGGTATATTGACCTCGCAAGTCCCCCATGAGTCACGAGCTATCGATGTATTTCCGAAGAGTATCATGTATATACGGTAGAGTGAGTACTGTGTATTCTGAGACATATCATTACATGGGTTCATATTGCATTGCATTCATCACATCATTCATTCTTGATGATTTTATGTTTGGTTTGGTGTTTGGAAAGTACTTGATGTTGATTTCCCTTATTGACGAAACTTAAATACTAAGTGTAATATATATAGTTGTACAATTTAATAATTAATTTTCTT
This sequence comes from Solanum habrochaites, assembly GCA_027704765.1. Classification (NCBI taxonomy): domain Eukaryota; kingdom Viridiplantae; phylum Streptophyta; class Magnoliopsida; order Solanales; family Solanaceae; genus Solanum; species Solanum habrochaites. The sequence goes on from JAKWJA010002496.1 coordinate 15,802,703, forward strand.
ATAAGAACTCTCTTCACTACTTCTTCGTTGTCAGTCAATGAGACATACTGGGTAAACGTTGTTTCGTACTCATACTACACTTTTTGCACTCTTTGTGGTGCATATTAGATTTCGAGTAGGAACACATCTCGTGGAGAAGTTTGAGTCCGAGTTTGGAGTGTCTTGGAGTTGTGGTGAGCTGCTTGGTTGTTTTGTAGCCCACACCTCCCTTTATCTTTTATTTATTATTTCGACATGATATCCCTTATGTTAGATTTGTCATTTTAGTTTCAGACTTGCATCGTGTTTTAGAATATCTTGTACTTAAGATACGAATTAATGGGGTGGTATATTTTATTTTTGCCCGGCATTTCGTACTTATAAGGAACTCAGTGTTAGAGATTCTTTCTAAGTGTAAGTCTTTTTACTCATTTGTTGGTTAAGATTGGTTAATATGTTTGGTTGGCTTACCTATTGGTTGGGAACTTAGGTTCCATCACGACTTGCAAAAATTTCCGTCGTGACAATTCCAATAATATGTTCACCAATTTAACTTATTAACCAACTATACAACTTTCTAAAACTAATTAGTTTAGTTTTAACCTAATTCCAACCCTCTATTAACCAACTAAATCACTTTACCTAATTTGAATAACTTAACAACTTTGTAAGTCTAATTAGTTTAGTTTAAACTAAATTCCAATACTTTATTCACTAATTTAACTTATTAAAAAACTTAACGACTTTCTAATACTAATTAGTTTAGTTTTAAATTAATTGCAATGATATATTACCAATTTAACTTATTAAACAATTTAACAACTTTCCAAGTCTAATTTGTTTAGTTTTAACTTTATTCCAATAATATATTCACCAATTTAACTTATTAACCATCTCAGCTTTCTAAGTCTAATTAGTTTAGTTTTAACTTAATTCCAAAACTATATTGATCAATTTATCTAATTAAAGAAATTTACAACTTTCTAAGTCTAATTACCGTAGTTATAACTTAATTCAAACACTATATTCACCAATTACACTTTTTAAACAACTTAATAGCTTTCTATGTCTAATTAGTTTAATTTTAACTTAATTGAAACACTATATTCACCAATTTAACTAAATAATAAACTTAACAACTTTGGAAGTCTAATTAGTTTAGTTTAAACTTAAGTTCACCATTAAAATCAACAATTTTACTTATTAAACAACTTAAAAACTTTCTAAGTCTAATTAGCTTTAGTATAAACTTAATTCCAATAATATATTCACCAATTTAACTTATTAACCAACTTAATAACTTTCTAAGACTAATTAGTTTAGTTTGAACTTAATTCCAACCTTATATTAACCAACTAAATCAATTTATCTGTCACGACCCAAAATTGGGTGTGATGGAACTAGTCTTATCCCACCAAGACAAGTCAGCCTAAAACCCAATATCCAACAATGTGCGGAAGTAAATGACAATCCAACAACAATTCCTATTGTGAAACCAAGTCATATTAATCAAATCCCTAAAATCAGGTTGTCACATGCACAAGCCTCTAATGTAAATATTAGAATTAAAATAAAATAGAAGTCAAAAATGAAGTTGTCTTTCAAGTAAAAACAAAGTCATAAACTGGAGTAGGAAAGTTCGCAAAGATGACAAGCAACTACCTCACAATCCTCCACAAGATGCCTAGGAAACGAAGAGACTGAAAGGTATCACAAAAATCAGGGCTTGTAACCTACAAAAATTTGTAGAAGCAAGGGGCGAGTACAAAACCACGCGGTACCCAACATGCAAACCTCTAAACACAAGTTAAGTGAAAAAATTACGGGTACTCCTTACACCCTATCTAAACCTCCACGCTACAGCCTAATAGTTTACCAAAACACACAACTCAATAACCATACTCTATAAGTTTACACATTCTCAATAACAACTAAATATTCAACAGTTACAAGCTTCACAGAGAAACAATCACAAGATCAACAAAACATGTGTTCAAGTTCATCAATAATAAAATGTGCAATGCCATGAGATGCAATGTCAAATATCGTCATGCGTGTCTTTCTTAACGATACACACCCGCTGTCTCTCAGTCCGGGACCCATGGGGGACATATCTATGCATGCATCTGTCGCGGCGCACGACACGACCCTCGATAATAGTAACCATCGCGGCACGCGATACGTCCCTCAAAATATAATTCCATCGCGGCACGCGATACGACCCTGGAAATAGTACATCTTTTATTACTGAACTCTTATCACAATCATGTCTCAGATACAATGCAGTTGACATGATCAAATGAGAAATGAGGAGATAACAATTTTGATAACAAAGCACAATTTACAGCAAGGAATACAACACTAACTAATAAGCAACAAGTCTCCTAGTCACTCTCAATACCACACATGAAAATACACGAAGTTCATACGCTTAATAAGGGTTTTGAAATCCTCTTGCCTCAATCTCAAGAATAATTGACTCCGAAACTTGTGTCTTCCCCTTTTGTTGAACTTCCAACTCAAAGCAATCTATTCGAATAAATGACCCCAATAAGATTACAAGACTAACAACACCCACATTATTATGTGTCTAGTCTATTCTCAAAACTCACTTAAATATATAGTAAAATTTCAAAATCTTGATTCCAACTAATATGTCAACTCTCATATATAAAAATTTCAAGCCTAGAATTAAGTCATAGTTTCTTCAAACACTACAACACTAATAGCTTCCATGCAATATAATATACCCAACATTTAATTACCTATTTAAATATATCAAAATGTTAATTATAATATGATAATAAAATAAGCACTAATAAATATAAGAACCAGTAGAGGAATTGCTGAAGTCGAATAAACACTCCTCACATGTAACCTCACCTACGAAAACAGAATGAGTAGTAACCAATAGAACTGCACAAACTCAATACCATAATGCTAGCATATTGTTTGCCAATGATTATCCATTTTCCAACGCTTAGAACAAAGTACTTGTAACAACCTGACCGGGCCGACGGACCATGCGACGGACCGTCATTGTCACGACGGACCGTGATGGACTCCGTCGTCCCATACTTGTGTAATTCCTTCTGCTGCTCTCTCCTTATCCTCGACGACAAGTAGGACGAACCGTCATAGGCACGACGGTCCGTCGAGGGTCTTCATTCCAAAACACTTAAACTCTCAAATCTGGGTACTGGATCGACTCGTTGAACTTTGTGACGGACCTGCAGGACGGACCATCGTAGATACGACGGACCATCACAAGCTGCGTAACCCCGACTTGGTTAGACTTCCGCTAAAAGTTTTAAGGGGGTGTTTTGGACTATTCATGATTATAATCATGAAATTAGCGGGATAAGTGTAATATTTTATTTACTTGGGGGTTAAAGAAGATAATAGGGAAATAAATAGTGGGTTACTTTTACCATAATGGATTATATGATAATTAGGGTAAAAGAAAAGAATCTGCAGAAGAAAAATAAAAAGAACAGAAAGGGGAACGAACGAGCGAAAGAGAGAGAACGAAGAGGACAACAAAGGCATTGGGAAGGTAGCTTGCTTGATCACGATTCTTCGGTGGAGGTAGGTTATTGTTTATTTCTATGTGATAGATAAACTCTAAATAGCAATCCATATGTATTGGGTGGTATTGTAAAATATTCTATGTGCTTGATTGTGTGTTTGTATGTTTTTTATTGTGTAATTGTTGTGGGTTAGAATGATGAACTGTAGAATCTTAAATCCTCTTATTTAAGATGCCGCCTTGACGTAAAGAAGACTTGATAAAATAAAATAATGAGATAAATGGATCAGAGTGTCACGTTCCGACACGCGAATATTGGATAGGAGTGTCACGTTCCGACATAGTAGTATATGGGATCGGAGTGTCACGTTCTGACACGATAATAATAAAGAGAAGGAATCTTGAATTATGTTAATATACTCAAATTCGAAGAACCTATTTCCCAAATGAGTATGGTATGTAGGCTTGAGTCCTCATAGGTGTGCTTGGTGTTGTTGCCAATGGTTTTTGTACTTGTTGATTGCAACCTGTTAAGTATTATGGTTGACTTTATATTATAATTCAGTATATATTATTTTCTATTTTGAGTTGGCCGATGATACCTACTCAGTACGTGTTACTTGTACTGACCCCTACTTGTATTTTCTTCTTTGTTATTTGTGGAGTGCAGTAAGTGTGGCATCGACTTAGACTCATCCTCAACTCTAGCCAGTCTCCAGCACATCAGACTTCAGGGTGAGCTATTATTCCTACCTCGGGCTGGATTCTCTCCTTCACGTCTTGATGTATTTGAAATTCGGACATGGACCATCTTTTTACTTATTTTAGCTTCTTAAATACTCTTAGACTTGGTAATTTTAGGATAGATGTTCTTGATGTGATAACTTCCAGATTTTGGGGATAATAAGTATTAAACTTTAGAAGTTTATTTAATTGATTACGTTAATATGTTCTGGATCTTCCGCATTATTTTTACCATTGATAATTGATATACTGATAAATGTTGGGGTTTAGATTTGTTGGTTCGCTCACCAAGTAGGATAAGTGTGGGTGCCACTCGCGGCTCGTTTTTGGTCGTGACAAACTTGGTATCAGAGCGTTAGGTTCGTTGGTCTCATCACACAAGAACGAGTCTAGTAGAGTCTTGAGAAATGGTAGGGGGACGCCCTTACTTTTCTTTGAGAGGCTATAGGACTTTAGGAAAACTCCATTCTTTCTTTCTTTTGTGCTATTACTTGGATCCAATTGGTATCTAGGTGATACAAATTGGTATCTGACATCCTCAATCCATTTCGAAGATTGTTAGAACTAGAGCAACAACTGTGCCAACACCAACACCGGCAAGACAGGGTGCGTCTGAGCCAACCATTGGGGCTGTAGCTCGAGGAGGAGCATTTGCAAGAGGCCGTGGTAGAGGTCGAAGGAGGATGCCCTCTAGAGGTAGAGGAAAAACACATGGTCCAGCTAGTAATAGGGTAGTGACTCCTCCACCGACTCATGAGGTAGTGAGAGAGGGTGAAGAAGGGGAAAATGAGCAGGTTCTGGATGAGGAATTACCACCCCAGCCTACCCCAGAGATGATTAATCAGGTTCTTACTTATCTTAATGGGTTATCTGATCAGGGCCAGACACCTCCAGTGTTTTCTGCACCAGCACCTCAGGTTCAGGGAGCACAACATACAGCTGCTGTGGCTCCCCGCATGGATGCCTCATTGGAAGTAGGCATGTTTCCTCGATTGGCTACAGGTTCTATAATGACAAGTGATCAGCATGAACTTTTCACTAAATTCTTAAAGTTGAAACCTCCAGTCTTCAAGGGTGCTGAATCCAAAGATTCCTATGATTTTCTGGTTGATTGTCATGAACTGCTACATAAGATGGACATAGTAGAATGAGTCAGTGTTGAGTTTGTGACCTATCAGTTTCAGGGGGATGCCAAAATGTGGTGGCGGTCGTATGTTGAGTGTCAACCAGCACACGCACCACCTATGACTTTGGCATCATTCTCTAGCTTATTTATGGAGAAGTATACACCCCGGACTTTGAGGCATAGGAGGAGGGATGAGTTCCTGAGCCTAGAGAAAGGAAGGATGTCCATTGCTGCCTGTGAGGCTAAATTTTGTGCACTATCCAGGTATGCCACTCAGCTTTGCTTCAGTCCACAAGAGCGTATTTGCCGTTATTGTGAAAGGATTGAGGTCAGATTTGCGGATCCCAGCCTTACAGGTGGCTGCTGCAGCAAAATCCTTTCAGGAAGTGGTTGATTTTGTGATAGAGGTATAGGGGGTGAAGCCAGACGACTTCACCGTAGCGTCGACATCTAAGAAGTTCCGTAAGGGAGGTGAGTTTAGCGGTTCTTACTCCAGAAGGCAGAGTTCAGGAGGTTACCCAACCCATCCTATTGAGTCTTCACTGCAGGCTTTAGATGGGGGTCTATCGCAGCTCAGTCAGCCTTTTTCTGAGTTTGGAGGTTATCCCCAGACTTCGTCATTTTCACAGGGACATATGCTTGACTTCAGAAATTGTTATGGATGTGGAGAGACTTGACATATTAGGAAGTATTGCCTAAAACAGAGTTACAGACCCCCAATAGTTAGAGGTAGAGGTTGTCATGGGAGAGGTCGCCAATCTGGAGGATGTGGTGGCCAAGGTAATGGTGGTCACCAAATCAGTCGGGGTGGCGGGCAAGCTGGAACTACTGCAGCGCAACATGGTAGGAGCAATGGACAGACAGGTGATAGGGCCCATTGTTATGCTTTCCCCGGGAGGTTTGAAGTAGAGACATATTATGCTGTTATCACAGGTACTCTTTTGGTCTGTGATTGCATGTCTTCTGTATTATTTGATCCTGGATCCAAATTTTCATATGTATCATCCTCATTTGCTATGGTCTTGATTTACATTGTGATTTGCTTAACATGCCTATTGGTGTCTCTACTCCAGTGGGTGAGTCTGTGATAGTTGAGAAGGTGTATAGGTCTTGTCTTGTGACTTTTGTGGGGAGCAATACTTATGTAGATTTGATTATTCTAGAGATGGTTGATTTTGATGTAATTCTGGGTGTGACTTGGCTTTCTCAAAATTTTGCAACCATAGATTGCAATGCAAAAACTGTGACATTGGCAAAGCCTTGATCATATCCGCTAGTGTGGAAGGGTGATTATATTTCCACCCCAGTTCGTATTATCTCTTTTCTTCGCGCTAAGAGGATGGTTAGTAAGGGTTTTTTTGCTTTCTTGGCACATTTCAGGGATGATACTTCCAAAGTACCTTCGATTGAGTCTGTTTTGATAGTCTGTGAGTTTCTGGATATGTTTCCTGCAGACCTTCCTGGTATGCCACCGGATAGGGATATTGATTTTTGTATTGATCTAGAGCCGGGTACTCCTCCCATTTCCATTCCTTCTTATGGAATGGCTCCAGCTGAGTTAAGGGAGTTGAAGGCCCAACTTCAGGAATTGTTAGGTAAAGGTTTTATTAGATCGAGTGCATCTCCTTGGGGTGCTCCTGTTTTATTTGTGAAGAAGAAAGATGGAAGTCTTCGGATGTGCATAGATTACAGGCAGCTGAATAAGGTAATTATTAAGAACAAGTATCCCATTCCTCGCATTGATGATTTGTTTGATCGGTTACAAGTTTCTTGTGTCTTCTCTAAATTTTATTTGAGATACGGTTATCATCAATTGAAAATAGGGGCAGCAGATGTGCCAAAGACTGCTTTGCGAACCAGGTAAGGGCATTATGAATTCTTAGTAATGTCTTTTGGGCTTACGAATGCCCCTGCTGCTTTCATGAGCCTGATGAACGGGATTTTTAAGCCATATCTTGATCTCTTTGTTATTGTATTTGTGGATGATATACTTATATACTCAAAGAGCAGGAAAGAACATGAGGAACATTTGAGAATTGTATTGGAATTATTGAGGGAGAAAAGGCTTTATGCCATATTCTCCAAGTGTGAGTTTTTGCTAGATTCAGTGTCCTTCTTGGGGCACGTGGTTTCTAAGGATTGAGTTATGGTGGATCCTTCTAAGATTGAAGCAGTGAAGAGTTGGGTAATACCTACTAATGTTACAGAGGTAAGGAGCTTTGTTGGTTTAGCTAGCTACTACCGTCGGTTCGTCGAGGGGTTTTCTTCTATTGCTTCGCAGTTGACAAATTTGACTAAGCAGAATGTTCCATTTGTATGGTCGGATGAATTTGAAGAAAGTTTTCAGAAACTTAAGACCTTGTTGACAACTGCACCAATTCTTACATTGCCAGTGGAAGGTAAGAATTTTATTGTTTATTGTGATGCATCTTATTCTTGTTTGGGTGCAGTGCTAATGCAGGAGAGAAATGTAATGGCTTATTCTTCGAGGCAATTAAAAGTGCATGAACGTAACTATTCGACCCATGATTTAGAGTTTGGCCGTAGTAGTATTTGCATTAAAGCAAAAAAGACATTATCTATATGGGGTCAAGTGTGATGTTTATACAGATAATCGTAGTTTACAGTATGTCTTTACTCAGAAAGACTTGAATTTGAGGCAGAGAAGGTGGATGGAACTATTGAAGGACTATGATATTACTATTTTGTATAACCCAGGAAAAGCTAATGTTGTGTCAGATGCTTTAAGTAGAAAAGCAGGGAGCATGGGTAGTTTAGCCCACTTGCAGGTTTCTAGACGCCCATTGGCTAGAGAGGTTCAGACTTTGGCTAATGACTTTATGAGGCTGGAAGTACTAGAGAAAGGAGGACTTTTGGGCTGTGTGGAGGCAAGATCTTCTTTTCTTGATAAAATTAAGGGAAGGCAGTTTGCTGATGAGAAGCTGAGCCGAATTCGAGATATGGTATTACGAGGAGAGGCTAAAGAGGCAATAATTGATGAGGCATTTTGAGAATTAAGGGGAGTCTATGTGTGCCCCGTGTTGAGGATTTGATTCACACTATTCTTACAGAGGCTCATCGTTCAAGGTATTCTATACACCCTTGTGCAATAAAAATAGATCGTAACCTAAAGCAACATTTTTGGTGGAGTAGAATGAAGCGTGACATTATTGATTTTGTTGCCCAATGCCCAAATTTTCAGCAGGTAAAGTATGAACACCAGAGGCCTGGAAGAACATTTCAGAGAATGCCCATTCCTAAATAGAAGTGGGAAAGAATTGCAATGGATTTCGTGGTTGGTCTTCCAAAAACATTGGGTAAGTTTGATTCTATTTGGGTAATTGTTGATAGGTTAACTAAGTCTTCTCACTTCATTCCGGTCAAGATGACTTACAATGCAGAGAAGTTAGCCAAACTCTATATCTCAGAAATTGTTCGATTGCATGGAGTTCCACTTTCTATCATATCAGATAGAGGTACGCAGTTTACTTCTATGTTTTGGAGAACTTTACATGCTGAATTAGGTACTAGGCTGGATCTTAGTACTCATTTCACCCTCAGACCGATGGCCAGTCTGAGCGAACGATTCAGGTGTTGGCGGATATGCTACGTGCATGTGTGATATAATTTGGTGGTCATTAGGATAAATTCTTACCCTTAGCAGAGTTTTCATATAATAATAACTATCACTCAAGTATTGATATGGCCCCATTTGAGGCACTGTATGGGAGGAGATGTAGGTCTCCCATTGGTTGGTTTGATGCATTTGAGGTGAGACCTTGGGGTACCAATCTTTTGAGGGAATTGTTAGATAAAGTAAAATTCATTCAGGAGAAGCTTCTAGCAGATCAGAGCAAGAATAAAGAATATGCAGATCGAAAGGTTAGGGACTTGGTTTTTATGTAGGGTGAACAAGTCTTGCTGAAGGTTTCACCCATGAAAGGGGTGATGCGGTTTGGTAAGCGAGGTAAGCTTAGTACTCGGTTTATTGGTCCATTTGAAATTCTGAAGCGCGTGGGGGAGGTGGCTTATGAATTGTCATTGCCTCCAGGACTCTCAGGAGTGCACCCGGTATTTCATGTGTCTATGCTGAAAAAATATCATGGGGATGGAAACTGCATTATTCGTTGGGATTCAGTTCTTCTTGATGAGAATTTGTCTTATGAGGAAGAGCCTGTTGCTATTTTAGATAGAGAGGTCTGCAAGTTTAGATCAAAGGAGATTGCATCTATCAAGGTTCAGTGGAAGAATCGGCCAGTTGAACAGTCCACTTGGGAGAATGATGTTGATATGCAAGAAAGATATCCACATCATTTTACAGATTCAGGTATTCTTTCTCGCCCTTACTTTTCTTCCTGTGATCGTTCGAGGACGAACGATGGGTAAATTGGTATCTATTGTAACAACCCGTTTAGTCGGTTCGAGCAGTAGAATTATTTTTGATAAAAACTGACTAGGCCGACGGACAACGCGACAGACCTTCATGGTCACGACGGACCGTAATGGACTCCGTCATCCCATACTTGTCTAATTCCTTCTTCTACTCTCCTCATTACCCTCAATGACAAGTAGGACGAACCGTCATAGGCACGATGGTCCGTCAAGAGACTTCGTTCCAAAACACTTAAACTCTAAAATCTGGGTACTGGGATCGACTCGCTGAACTTTGTGACGGACCTGCAGGACAGAACGTCGTAGATACGACAGACCGTCACAAGCTGCGTAACCCCGACTTTGTCAGACTTCCGCTAAAAGTTTTAAAGGGGTGTTTTGGACTATTCATGATTATAATCATGAAATTAGCGGGGTAAGTGTGATAATTTATTTACTTGGGGGTTAAAGAAGATAATAGGGAAATAAATAGTGGGTACTTTTACCATAATGGATTATATGAAAATTAGGGTAAAAGAAAAGAATCTGCAGAAGAAAAATAACAAGAATAGAAAGGGGAACGAACGAGCGAGAGAGAGAGAGCGAAGAGGACAACAAAGGCATTGGAAAGGTAGCTTGCTTTATCACTATTCTTCGGTGGAGGTAGGTTATGGTTTATTTCTATGTGATAGATAAACTCTAAATAGCGATCGATATGTATTGGGTGTTATTGTAAAGTCTTCTATGTGCTTGATTGTGTGTTTTTATGTTTTTGATTGTGTAATTGTGGTGGGTTTGAATGATAAACTGTTGAATATTAAATTCTCTTATTTAAGATGACGCCTTGACGTAAAGAAGACTTGATAAAATAAAATAATGAGATAAATGGATCGGAGTGTCACGTTCCGACACGGTAATATTGGATCAGAGTGTCACGTTCCGACACGGTAGTATATGGGATCGGAGGCTTGAGTCCTCATAGGTGTGCTTGGTGTTGTTGCCAATGGTTCTTGTACTTGTTTATTGGCACCTGTTAAGTATTATGGTTGACTTTATATTATTATTCAATATATATTGCTTTCTATTTTGAGTTGGCCGATGATACCTACTCAGTACGTGTTCCTTGTACTGACCCCTACTTGTATTTTCTTCTTTGTTATTTGTGGAGTGCAGCAAGTGTACCATCGACTTCGACTCGCCCTCAATTCTAGCCGGTCTCCAGCACATCAGACTTCAGGGTGAGCTATTATTCCTAGCTCGGGCTGGATTCTCTCTTTCACGTCTTGATGTCTTTGAAATTCGGACATGTACTATCTTTTTACTTATTTTAGCTTCTTAAATACTCTTAGACTTGGTAATTTGAGGATAGATGTTCTTGATGTGATGACTTCCAGATTTTGGGGATAATAAGTATTAAACTTTAGAAGTTTATTTAATTGATTACGTTAATAAGTTCTAGATCTTCCGCATTATTTTTACTATTCATAATTGATATACTGGTAAATGTTGGGGTTTAGATTTGTTGGTTCGCTCACCTAGTAGGATAAGTGTGGGTGCCACTCGTGGCTCGTTTTGGGTCGTGACAGTACTGTTCAGTGATTATCCTATCATATACATAAAAAGTGCTTCCTACTGTAGTCCAAGAAATATTATTAAAATATATTTCACCTTCAAATTACTTCAATCCAAACAATTAACCACTTCAGTCACTCATTAGCAGGTTATACAAATCGCTTCAATTTATAAACCCTAAGAGAAATTATCACATTAATTACTGCTAAAAAAACTCCCGTCACTCATATCGTATCCTCACTTAAACCATTAAGTTCCTCCACCTATTCTACCCAACCCTTTGCAATTGCATTAATATAAAATGAGTTGGATCACCTTCTTTTATAATTCTTTTTTTATATAAATTATTACATATACAAATAGTGGGAATTGAAGTGCTTACAAGGGAACCATCGTAACCTCATTGTCAACCGCTACTCTCTTCTCTATTGTTATTATTTTTTAGTTATGACTAAGAAATTTTTAACCCTTATTTACTAAGTTTAATTTCATTGGAAAAATATAAAAGAGTACTAAATGAATTATAGACTTAGCCCACTAAATATTATTATACTACTTATTTAATAAAATTTTTTATCACTAGATACTCGTAGTTACCAATTATTTCAAATTTTTTGTTATGTTTTTTTTAATTTAACGAAAAGAGTTAAAGTAGTCCTAATTCTCAAAACGACCTAGCGTGTCGTTACAATATCCACCACTAAAAATCATGTTCGTCCTCGAACATAATGAAGAGGAAAAAGGGGAACCCAACATCACCAAAAGCTTGAGGTATAACTTCCAGCGAGTTCATCCCTAAGACTATTCCATCAAGATCAACTATTATGGACTCAACATTCAAATCAAACTTTGAAAGATCAATAAATCAATAGGGATTATCAAGCCATAGGCTTACCCACAAACCAATCTAAATCAAAACACAGTGGATAATAACACAACCATTTCTCACACAACCATGAGAAAAAAAAATCTGAATTAGTATTATCTACAACCAGAAGTGGAGTTTAACCAACCACCACACACTCATAATGCATAAATCATCATCGATCTTATCAAGATTCCTTCTTACAATACAATCTTTCCATGAACTTTAGAAAAAAAAAATTGATCTTTAGACATCAGTTCACATCAAGGGAGGGTCCAACTTATCTTATACAAAAAAGAAATGATCATGTAAGCACCCAACAAGTGGTGCACCTCAAAATGCAAACACACTAATAATACTCTTAGACAACTGTAACTCATAATATTAGCTCTTGTATAAGTTCTGATAAGTAAGGTTATGCTTTTAGAACTACTAGTATACTCTTACTGTCTCAGACAACATCAAATCTACCATAATTGAAATGACCAATTATGCTCAAGAGTCTTATCATATAAAGAGGACATAAAAGGATCAGTACATTCGATCCACCACTAGAAATTCACCCATAGTTGTATAAACACACGTGAGCACATATACAACGAATCATACTCTAAATCATATTTGAAACTAAGCAGGTGGTTATATGAGAATATAAAGAACCAAGGTCGAATTACACTAGATACTTCTTCCATAATGTCCATATCAAATATTTTAATTCATCTTACTACATCCTTAAATTTTTAGCCATCAAAAATCAATCATTTTAATCTCTATTACAATCTCACACATACTCGACTTATAAAATCTCAAATACTCTCAGAGCACTCCACTAAATCCAACACTCTTAACACTAACAAACATCATAATTTCACCAGTCATTTACCTTACTCTCAAACCACTACTAGTATCAAGGTCTTGTTCACAACACATTATCACCTCTAAAATTTTAAACAATGGCGCGCTCTCTTCCTATTTAAGCATTCCATGACAGATACTGTCACACTTAAGTCTGATAGAACTACTTCCAAATCTAATAATATGTTCTCATTCAGCTACAACAATTGAAACACATCAATTTTACTCTACACATCTTTGACATACTGAATTTCAAATAATGTTCAAAATCATCATATGCCTCATACCAATACTTAAGAAATTTTTGGTCACTCTAATAATTTAGTATACTATAAGCTAGCTCATTACCTCTACTCAATATCAATTGCCTATGTAACACATCATCCCAATCTATATTATCCATCAATAAAAATTTTAATCCCCTCAAAATCCTCATTAACCTTGTATATTTGTAGGTTCATCCTATTGTGTACCCATAAGTCACCTACTATAATCTGAATAAATTATCCCCACATAACAATACAAAATCATCAAACCTCACTGTTTTTTTTCCCAACTCAATTAAAAACCTTATATTCATAAAAACCACTGATAAATTTCTAGTACATCTATGCCGAACAAATTCAAATCCATAGTCATATTAGTTATTATATATGAAAGCTCCTACATCCTTCAACTTCAAACCAAGATTCAGTATGAGAGATCTTATTCCATGGTTTCTCTTAAATTCTTCTTCTGACATAAAATTTTGAGAATCTCGAACTCTTAAATACATCAAATCTTGTTTCTTTGGTCTACTTGCTTACCAATCTTATCCTTTGACCAATAAAATATGGTATTTTTATCTTATCCTCGAAATCAAAACATTACGTGAAATTCCATTTAGGTATAACAATAAAAAGTAACCAAATTTTCTACTCAAAATATTTTTAAGTCCTTCCAAATTCTTCATACTCAACGTGATTGACATTTCTTACCCTACCAATTCATCCCTTGACAAAACACACTACCACAATTCTAAACTCACCATGAAAATCTTAAATTTTGAATTCATCTATGTAACCCAGTCTTTTTATATATTGACATTAGCTAATACATTAAAATTATTTACAAATTTTCACATCTTAGCTTATTATTGGCCGTTTACACAACAACCTTGTCACAAACTTCCTTAAAAATCCAATGGTACATGTTTTAAAACTCGAAACTATAAAAGAAATTTTCACCACACTCGAGTGGAACTACGTAGGTTTTTTTCTCCATTCTTACCAATATATTTTTTTTATCAACCTGATGAACATGTGACACTATTATCATAACCAAAGTGAAACAGATGAAATCACGTGTCCATGAACTTAATTCTCAACTCTCTTAAGATATATATTTTTCCTTTATAATTATAGTAAATATCCCTTTTCTCGATTTGCCTCTTTCCAATGACTAAAATACATCCCACTACTTCCTTCTCATTTATGACTCTAGTTCTTTTCAATTCTATTTAAGTGGAATTTTCAACACATCCTACAATTTTTCATACAACCACATTACTCATCAAATATTGGAAAATCACAACCTTAGATGCTCGTAAGTCGTTATTACCATAGAAAATCGTTTAACCCTCAATTCTTATTATATGATTTTGTCTCAATCACAATCCATCACAAACTCCTATTACCATCATACTTAGTTAGCTCTTGTTATCACAACGAAGTCAACTATTTCATCAATATGATACCTTAAACATGGTTATATTCATCAAATCCAAAGGACTATCTCACTTCTATATGCACTTCTTACAAAAATCTTCAATTACCTTTACACAAGTATATTCTTTTGGACTTTCTTTTTCCATAAAGTCGTAATTTTTGTATCTATCTATTCCATTGGACCTTAAAAAGAAATAACCGTCCTCTTTTAGGATCCTTGGAATATACTTCTAATCTTAAAGCATTAATACCGTATCAACGATCCAGCACTAAATGCTTCCTTATAAATAATGCTTAACTCATTCGTGTGTATTAACAAGCTATTTGGTTTATCAAAAGTGAATACAACATTGAATCTCATTATATGAATATGTGATACAATTGATAACCTTTTAAGTGGTTTGTAATCGCACTTGACATCAACATATCCAATTTCATGTACCATTAGTATCACCTTATAAAATTTGTTAAATCCACCACTAGGACACGTCATACCTATCGAGAATATTGTACCCAAATAACCTACACATTTCTGTCTCATTAAGCAACTAATAAACACTATCAATCTTTTCGGCCTCTCATCCAAAGCGATTTGCATCCCTTTGTAGATCAGGTCAATAACAAAAGTAACACACTCCATAACTCTAATAAAGTAAGCATCCATATTGTTATGGTACAAGTTCTAACCTTAATTGATGCATCATTATTATCATTATTTTCTAAGCAACTCATTCATGTTATGATAACTTTACTAAATGCAGTTTACAAAATCACATGTCCATTATCTGGCTCTCCCTTTAATCATTTCACTTTCAATGTTTAAACCACTCTAATTATAGTATATATAGCACAAGAACCATTAACTTTACTAGGGTAACTAATCTTACACAGCCCTTTGAAATTGTTGAACTTTTTAAATCTAACCACATTTTTTCCCATAAGTATATTACTCTCATCCTAATGCCGGATCTAACCTTAAAATCATAGACAACATCACTAATCACATGAAGAATTACGCATGAGTCATCACATAAGTAAGAGAGAATGGAATGAAGCGATGTGAATCAAAATCAGACAAAGGATGCAAGAGAGAGAGAAGATTTTTCTTAAAAGTCACTATAGCCTCTCGAAGATAAGTACAGACGTCTCTGTACCGATCCTCAAGACTCTACTTAGATTCGACTTGTACACACGTGAGACCTATGAACCTGGGCTCCGATACCTTTTTGTCACGACCCAAAAATGGGTGTGATGGAACACGTCTTATCGCACCAAGACAAGTCAGCCTAAAACCCAATATCTAACAAAGTGCGGAAGTAAATGACAATCAAACAACAATTCCTATTATGAAACCAAGCCATATTAATTCAATCCCCAAAATCAGGTTGTCACGTGCACAAGCCTCTAATATAAATATTAGAATTAAAATAAAATAGAAGTCTAAAATGAAGTTGTCTTTTAAGTAAAAACAAAGTCATAAACTGGAGTAGGAAAGTTCGCTGAGATTACAAGCAGCTACCTCACAATCCTCCACAAGATACCTCGGAAACGAAGAGAATGGAAGGTATTACAAAAATCTGGGCTCGTAACCTACAAAAATTAGTAGAAGCAAGGGGTGAGTACCAAACCACGCGGTACCCAACAAGCAAACCTTTAAACACAAGTTAAGTGAACAAAATACGGGTACTCCTTACGCCCTATCTAAACTGCGACGCTACAGCCTAACAGTTTACCAAGCACACAACTCAATAACCATACTCTATCAGTTTAAACATTCTCAATAACAACTAAATATTCAACAGTTACAAGCTTCACAGAGAAACAATCACAAAATCAACAAAACATGTGTTCAAGTTCATCAATAATAAAATGTGCAATGACATGAAATGCAATGTCAAATATCGTGATGCATGTCTTTTTTAACGATACACACCCCCTGTCTCTCAGTCCTGGACCCATGGGGGACATATCTATGCATGCATCTGTCGCGGCGCACGACACGACCCTTGATAATACTAACCATCGCGGCTCGCGATACGTCTCTCAAAATATAAACCATCGCGGCGAGCGATACGACCCTCTAAATAGTACATCTCTTATCACTTAACTCTTATCACAATCATGTCTCAGATACAATGCAATTGACATGCTCAAATGAGAAATAAGGAGATAACCATTTTGATAACATAGCACAATTTACAGCAAGGAATACAACACTAACAAATAAGCAACAAGTCTCTAAGTCACTCTCTATACCACACAAGAAAATACACGAATTTCATACGCTTAACAAGGGTTTAGAAATCCACTTGCCTCAATCTCAAGAATAATTCACTCCGAAACTTGTATCTTCCCCTTTTGTTGAACTTCCAAGTCAAAGCAATCTATTTAAATCGATGACCACAATAAGATTACAAGACTAACAACACCCATATTATTATGTGTCTAGTCTAGTCTCAAAACTCACTCAAATATATAATAATGTTTCAAAATCTTGATTCCAACTAATATGTCAACTCTCATATATCCAAATTTCAAGCGTAGAATTAAGTCATAGTTTCTTCAAACACTACAACCCTAATAACTTTCATGCAATATAATATACCCGATATTTAATTACCTATTTAAATATATCAAAACGTGAATTATAATATGATAATAAAATAAGAACTAATAACTATAAGAACCAGTAGAGGAATTGCTGAAGTCGAATAAACACTCCTCACATGTAACCTCACCTACGAATACAAAATGAGTAGTAACCAATAGAACTGCACAAACTCAATACCATCATGCAGGAATATGGTTTGCCAATGATTATCCATTTTCCAACGCTTAGAACAAAGTACTGTTCAGTGATTATCCCAACATATACATAACAATTGCTTCCTACTCTAGTCCAAGAAATATTATTAAAATATATTTCACCTTCAAATTACTTCAATCCAAACAATTAACCACTTCAGTCACTCATTAGCAATTTATACAAATCACTTCAATTTATACACCCTAAGAGAAATTATCACATTAATTACTGCTAAAAAAACTCCCGTCACTCATATCGTATCCTCACTTAAACCATCAAGTTCCTCCACCTATTCTGCCCAACCCTTTCTGATTGCATTAATATAAAATGAGTCGGATCACCTTCTGTGATATTTATTTTTTTATATAAATTATTACATATACAAATAGAGGGAATTGAACTTCTTACCAGGAAACCATCGTAACTTCATTGTCAACCGCTACTCTCTTCTCTATTTTTATTATTTTTGAGTTGTGACTCAGAAATTTTTAACCCTTATTTACTAATTTTAATTTCTTGGGACAAATATAAAAGAGTACTAAATGAATTATAGACTTGTCCCACTAACTATTATTATACTAACTATTTAATAAATTTTTTTATCACTAGATACTCGTAGTTACCAATTATTTCAAGGATGTACCATTTCGAGGGACGTATCGCGTGCCGCAATGGATACTATATTTCGAGGGACGTATCGCGTGCCGCGATGGTTACTATTATTTTGGGTCATGTTGGGCGCCACGACAGATGCATGGACAGATATGTCCCCCATGGGTCCCAGAATGAGAGACACCGGGTGTGTATCACTAGGTAAGACATGCATCATTATACTTGAAATTGCATTCAATTGCATTGCACATACTTATCATTAGTGAACTTGATATCGTGTTTTGCTGATCTTCTGATTGCCTTTCTGTGGACCTTGTGATTGATCAATATTGAGCTTGTTATTGCGGATATTTAATTTGTTGAAGTATATTTGTTGAGGATATGTAATTTTTTGAAGTGTTGTTGAGGAAATGTAATTTTTCTAAGTGTTGTTTTTTAGCTACGTGCTATGTAAACTGTGAGTTGTTAGGTTGGGTTGATTTAAATGCAGGTTGTAGTTGTGGAGGTTCGGTTGGGGGTGGTAGGAGTACCCGTATTTCATCCCCTTAACTTCTGTTTACAGGTTTACTTGTTGAGTACCGTGTGGTTTGGTACTGACCCCTTGCTTCTACAAACTTTTGTAGGTTATGAGCCTGGATTTTAGTTGTACTTTTCATTCTCTTCTATTCTGAGTCTTCTTGGAGACTTGTGAGGTAGCTATTTCCATCTCAGCAGACTTTCTTCTCCATAATTATGATCTTGTTCTATTCTACAACAAGTTCATTTGAGACTTGAGTTTTTCTTTTGAATCTTGTAATACTTTAGAGGCTTGTGAACATGACTACCAGGTTTTGGGGGTTTTATGAAGTTACTTATATTAAATTTCCGCACTTTATTATAATAGTTGAGTTTTAGGCTGACTTGTCTTTGTGGGATAAGATGAGTGCCATCACGTCCATTTTTTGGTCGTGACAACATGGTATCAGAGCCCCAGGTTCATAGGACGCACGTGTGTACAAGTCGAGTCTAAGTAGAGTCTCGAGGGTCGGTACAGAGACGTCTGTACTTATCTTCGAGAGGCTATAGTGACTTTTAAGAAAAATCTTCAGTTTTTGAATCTCTTTGCATCCTTTGTCTGATTTTGATTCACATCGCTTCATTCCATTCTCTCTCACTTATGTGATGACTCATGCATAGTTCTTCATGTGAGTAGTCGATGTCGTCTATGATTTGAAGGTTAGATCTGTTATTACGATGAGAGTAATATACTTATGAAAAAAAATGTGTGGTTAGATTTAAAAAGTTCAACAATTTCAATGGTCTGTGTAAGATTAGTTACCCTAGTAAAGTAAATAGTTCGTGTGGTATATACATGTAACGATAATTTTTGGTCGTTTTGAGCACTAGAACTTTTTTATGTCAGAAAATACTTTTTGATAGATTCTAATGGGTATTTTGGACTATCATAATTATAAATATGAAATTAGTGGGGTAATTTTAATAATTTATTTAGTTTGTGGTTAAAGAAAAGTTAACTTTATAATTAATGTTGGGTCACTTTTATCACTTTTATATTTAGATAATTATAATAATTAGGGTAATAAATATTTCCTAAAAAAAAAAGAAGGAAAAATCAAGTGAGAAACACATACCTGCGACGCCTCCATCAAGGAAGAACAACACTCACGTAATGCTTGAATATACATGTTCTTAATTAAAAGTAGAGTAAGAATGATTATTATTATTATTATTTTTATAATTGAAATTAGGATCTTATTGGAATTATTGTTGACTACGGCCCTAATTCTATTGCAATTAATAATTAAATATTTCATGGTCATGGTTGTTTCTATGTGTATCCATGTGGTGATTGAATGGATACCAAGGTTAAATGACCTTTTGTTCAACACATTAGGTCCAATACGTGCAAATTAAATAGAATTCACTGGTTCCGTAACCAGTGACTTTAGCTTTTAAACATTATAATTTTGTTATTATGTTATAAATTAAATCTTCATATATTGAGACAGATTTTTAAATATTAGGTGTATTGAATTATTTAAATATCACTAAAGATATAATAATTAGAGGAATTAAGAGTTACCCTTAATTTTAAACTTTAGGAAATTGATTATAGAATTAGGTGAATTTTTAGGTCTAAGCTAAACATAGAATAATACGAGTGATTATAGGCTTTTTTTTAAGTTACAAATTATGTATATATAATTGATAGATTGGAAAGGTTCGAAAGCATTGATGAAAGGAAAAGCATTGGAGAAGTAGTTGCTTGACTTCGGTAGAGGTAGGTTATGGTTTATTTTTATTTGATAGATAAACTCTAAATAGCGATTGATATGTATTGATTTATATTTTCAAGTCTCCTATGTACTTGATTATGTGGTTGTATGTTTTGATTATGTGGTTTGTGGTTGTCCTAAAATTATGAGACTGTTGAATTTCTAATCTTGAACCCTCTCTATTAAAATGACGCCTTGTATAAAAAGGCTTGATGAAATAAAATAATGAGATAATTGGATCGGAGTGTCACGTTTCGACACGGTATTATTGGATCGGAGTGTCACGTCTGACACGGTATTATTGGATCGGAGTGTCACGTTCCGACACGGTATTATGGGATCGGAGTGTCACATTCCGACACAATGACATTAAAGTCAAGGAATCTTGAAGTAACTTAATATACTTAATCTCAAAGAACCTACTTTCCAAATGAGTATGGTGTGGAGGCATGAGTCCTCATAGCGGTGCTTGATGTTGTGATTGATGGTGTACCTATTATGGTGTTGTTGTCAATTGTTCAATTGTTTGTTGTTTGCCACCTGTTAAGTATTGTAGTTAATTTTATATTATTATTCAATATATATTGATTTCTATTTTGGATTGACCGATGATACATACTCAGTACGTGTTCTTTGTACTGACCCCTACCTGTATTTTCTTATTTGTTTTTTTGTGGAGTGCAACAAGTGTACCATCGATTTTTACTCGCCCTAAGCTTTAGCTAGTCTCCAGCACATCAGAGTTCAGTGTGAGCTATTAATTCTAGCCCGTGCTGGATTCTCTCATTCATGTTTTGATGTCTTTGAATTTCGGACATGGATCATCATTTTGCTTATTATTGTTTCTTAAAGACTCTTAGACTAGGTAATTTGAAAATAGGTGTCCTTGACGTGATGATTCTCAGATTTTGGGATTATAACTATTAAACTTTAGAAACTTATGTAAATTGGTTGCTTAGTATCTTTAAAGCTTACGCATTATTTATATTATTTATAGTTGAACTATTTGTATATGTTGGGGTTAAGATGTGTTGGTTCACCCACCTAAGGAGGTAAGTGTGGGTGCCACTCACGAATCATTTTGGGTTGTGACAATTATAAATTATGTGTGAATATATTGACATAGGTAAATATTTGGTGTATCATACTGTTTAATTTTCACTAAATTTGTGCTAGTTGGAGGAATTAAGACTTACCATTAGTTTTAAACATTAAGAGATTGAATATAGAATTAGGTGAATTGATGGGTTTAGGCTAGACATACAATAATCGGAGTGTTTATGGTCTTGTGAACTTATATAGATATATGTATATTTGATAGATTGGAAGGGTTCGGAGGCAATAAGGAAAGGAAATGCATTGGAGAAGTAGATTCTTGACTTCGATTTTTCGGTGAAGGTAGGTTATGGTTTATTTCTATTTGATAGATAAACTCTAAATAGCCATTGATATGGATTGAGTGATATTGTAAAGTCTCCTATGTACTTGATTGTGTGGTTGTATGTTTTGATTGTGTGGTTTGTGTAGGCCTAAACTTATGAGACTGTTGAATTTCTAATCTTTAACCCTCTCTTTTAAAATGACGCCTTGAATAAAGAACGCTTGATGAAATAAAATAATGAGATAATTTGATCGGAGTATCACATCTGACACGGTATTATTGGATTGGAGTGTCACGTTCGGACACGGTATTATTGGATTGGAGTGTCACGTTCTTACATAATAACATTAAAGGAAAGGAATCTTGGATTAACTGAATATACTCAATCTTAAAGAACCTATTTTTCAAAATAGTATGGTGTGGAGGCATTAGTCCTCAAATGTGTGCTTGTTGTTTTTATTCATAATGTACCTATTATTGTGTTGTTGTCATAGGTTCATGTGTTTATTACTTGCCACTTGTTAAGTAGTGTAGTTTATTTTATATTATTATTCAATATATATTGGTTTCTTTTTTGAATTGGCCGATAATACCTACTCAGTATATGTTCATTGTATTTGTCCCTACTTGTATTTTCTTCTTTTGTTATTTTGTGTAGTGCAGCAAGTGTACCATCGACTTCGACTCGCCCTCAGCTCTAGACAATGTCCACCACATCAGAGTTCAGGGTGAGCTATTAATTCTAGCTCGTGCTGGATTCTCTCATTCACGGCTTGATGTCTTTGAATTTCGGACATGGACCCTGTTTTTGCTTATTTTGGTTTCTTAAACACTCTTTGACTTTGTAATTTTAAAATAGATGTCATTGATGTGATGACTATCAAAGTTTTTTATGATAAGTATTAAACTTTAGAAACTTATTTTAATTGGTTTCTTAATATGTTTTGGAGCTTCCGCATTATTTTAGTTATTTATAGTTGAACTATTGGTATATGTTGGGGTTTAGATTTATTGATTCGTTCACTTAGAAGGTTAAGAGTGGATGCCACTCACGACTCATTTTGGGTCGTTACAAATTAGTTTTGTTGTAACTTAATTCCAATAATATATTCACCAATTTAACTTATTAACCAACTTAACAACTTTCTAAGTCTAATAATGTAACGACCTGCTAGGTTGTTTCGAGAACTAGGACTAGTTTGACTCCTTTTGAAAATTTAAAAGGGTATTTTAAAACTATTTGAGACTAAGAATATTTAGTTGATAAAAATTTAAGTGAGTAATTTATATAGTTAATAGTTAGTGGATCATATCCATAATAAATTTAATACCTTTTTACTTGACCAATTAATTGATTTAGGTTAATGGATTAGTTTATTTATTTTACTTAATTAACATTAGAAAGACAGAAAATAAAAGGGTTAGAAAACTACATGGGTAGTGTGAAAACAGAACGTGAGGGAACCAGCGAAATCTTCAGGTAAGAACCAATTTGGAGATTTTATTGATTTTATATGGATCATAGTGAATGGAAGGTAGATAGAAAGTTGATCCCTTATTCGTATATTTATTATTAAAATAAGGTCTTTGATATGAAAATTGGTAGGGAACGATATATATAGTTTTCTTCGTAGTTGCCAGTTGGAGTATGTTGTTTCTGTTACTATTACTATTAGAAGTTTAGTGTTATACTTAATGAAGTTGAGGAAAAATATTTGGGGTTATGTGATTTTATCAATGGGGAGGGAAACGTTGTTTTGGTTGTTCCTGAGGTCACCACTAGTTTGTAACCAGTGGTTTTCCGATCAATTTATATCTATGATTTATTATAGTATTGATTTAGTTATTAATATATTAGGTACTTAGATATAGAGATATTGCATTATATTATATTGTATTGTATTATATTGGATGGAATACTATGAGATTTATGAACCTTGGTAAGGTTAGACTTAACATATATTTAAAATTTAGGAATACGAGACTTGACACGTATACTTAACACTAAGATTTATGAACTTGACTATAAATTTTGGTGCAAGGAATTAAAACAATGTGCAGGAAGTGAATGTTCTCGTCTGGTAGAAACTAAGAACTAAGAAATTGTTTGTTAGGTGGTATATATGTTATCAACTGGCATTAAAGTTATTCCTTCTTATTGTTAAAGGCGTTATTCAATTTTATCGGAAAGGATTTAAAGCCAAATTGGTGCACTTTAGGTTTATTTAATATAAAGAAATAATGGTGGTGGTCAATCATGAGAAAATCAGATCCAATCATTGGTAATCAGATTCATAATTCAATCATTTGGCAAGCTTGCCAATGATTGGCATTTGTTATGAATTTTTGGGATTTGACAATTTTTTTTCTTCAGATTGTCACGTTGCAGTTCATTCTGCCTGTCCGTAGTGTAGATATTACATTGACCTGCTTCTGTCAAATATCAAATAAAGATTTAAGTTAAATATATTGAGGTAGATAATTAAATATTATTTGAATAGTGTTGTATGAATACCATTATAATTATGATATTTGGAGAGATTAAGGTTCAATTCTTTACTTGAAATTTAGCCAATGTGATAATTTTGGCATATAAATTATATCAAGATTTGGGACTTGGTTAGATCTATGAGTAAGTTTTACGGTCTATGGTATACCTATAATAATTTGAATATCTACCAACTCGCTCACCTACGAATATTGCATCATTGGTAGATCGTGAGCATTCCAAAACTTTGCGAAAAGGGAAGAAACTATCTTTAAGATTCGTGGCAAGAGGTTTGGCACTTAAGGTATTGTTAAGACTTTTAGACTTGTTGAAGGATGGTTTCCTAATTAAAGAGAAAAAAAATAGAGAAAGGGGTAAGAACGAAAGATGGGGGTCTCATATAAATGATGTGACGGGCATTGGTACGAGTAACGGTGTTATAAAATGCAAAGTTACTACAATATAATGTGGATTGTAATTTGAGAATTGCCAAAGATTATGGGCATTAGCTGATATATTATTGATTTGAAATTTTTGTGTGATTGTGTTTTCTTTATTACGCCTTTATAATTGTGATAATTGAGGTGATTATGTATTATGTTGACACTGATTGAGTGAGATGCATCATTTTCCCCTTATATTGAAATAAGATTGTATATATGCATTGACATGAGATTGAGTATAATTTGGGCACGTGGAGATCGCTTGTGCTGGTGATGGTGAGATGTTAAGATTGTAATTTGGGCACGGTGAGACGTCCGTGCAAAATTTTTTTATATTATGATAGTGCGTTGAGATCTTCCACACAGACACGTGGAGATCGTCTGTGTCGGTATATGGACCTCGCGAGTCCCTCATGGGTTATGAACTCTAGATATATTTCCGAGTAGTATCATGTGTATACGGTTGAGTGAGTACTGGGTATTCTGAGACATATCATTACATGGTATCATATTGCATTGCATTTCATCACATTATTCATTCTTGATGATTATATGTTTCGTCTAGTGTTTGGAAGGTACCTTATGTTGATTTCCTTTATTGATAAAACTAAAATAGTAGGTGTAATATATATACTTGTATAATTTAAGAATTTATTTTCTTATATAAATTCCCATCACTACTTCTTCGTTGTCGGTCAATGAGAAATACTAGGTACACGTGGTTTCGTACTCATACTACACTTGTTGCACTCTTTGTGGTGCATATTTGATTCCGAGTAGGAGCACATCTTGAGGAGCAGTTTGAGTCCGAGTTTTGAGGGTCTTGGAGTTGTGGTGAGCTGCTTGCCTGTTCCGTGGCCCACACCTCCCTCTATCTTTTACGTATTCTGTTATTCAGTATTCAGACAGGATATCCCTTATGTCAGATTTGTCATTTTAGTTTCAGACTAGCATTGTATTCTAGAAGCTCTTGTACTTATGACACCAATTCCTGGGTAGTATTTTTTTTTCCAATTTTCCGCATTCATACTTATAAGGAACTTAGTATTGAAGATGTGACATATTGTTGTTTTTTTTTCTCATAGTTAGTTATGTTTGTTAAAATATGTTGGTTGGCTTACCTATTGGGTGGGAATATAGGTTCCATCATAACTCATGATTTTTGGATCGTGACAAATTGGTATTAGAGCCCTAGGTTCATCGGTCTAAAGAGTAAAAGAGAAATGTCTAGTAGAGTCTTGTGAATCGGTATGAAGACGTCCATACCTATCTTCGATAGGCTATAGGACATTTAGGAAATATATTGTTCTTTTATTCATTATCGTGCACACTTGACCTTGTAGAAATTCTAATCTTGATATCACATTCTCTCTCAGATGGCGAGGAATCGTACATCGGCAAGTTGTGGTCAGGATCTTATTCATGCGCCTTCTTCTGGGAATACTATCTGAGGTAAAAGTAGGGGACGACCTCGATGTGTGGGAAGGGGCCGTATTGCAGCACTTGTGGATGGTCAAGTACCAATAGCTACCCAGGGTCGTGATAGGACCGTACCTCTTGATGCAGAGGTTATTCATGGGGATGTGCAAGATCGTGTCAAGGAGGATGGGCCAGCTCAGGCTCCACGCTGTACTATTGTCCCCCATGGCTTCAAGATACCTTGGATCGTATGTTCGGAATCCTAGAGGGGATGGCCCAGGCAGGAGCTTTGCCTGTCACTTCTGATAGCTCACAGACTTGTGTTTGAGGTGAAACTCCATATCCGATAGTTGCTCCAGATTCTCAAACTCCCAGGACTCAGCAGCTGCCGCTGTAGCTCCTCGTTTGGATAGTATGGAGTTTCCAGATATGACATCACATTTGGTGAACAGGCCTTCTATGACTATTGATGAGCAAATGATATTTGGGAGGTTCATACTAATGAATACTCCTACTTATACTGGTGTCTTAGTTGAGGATGCATATGAATTTATAGTTAGTTATCATGAGAGGTTGCATAATCTTGGATTAGTGGAGTCTCATGGAGTTGACTACATAGTGTTTCAGATGACTGGCTCTGCTAAGATTTGGTGGAGGGATTATTTTAGTAGTAGGCCAGCTGGATTCCATCCACTATCCTGGACTCAGTTTATTCAGGTATTTCTATCCAAATTTTTTCCACGCAGTGAGGGAGCTCAATAAGGCCGAGTTTGAGGGTTTGCAGCAAAATGGTATGTCAGCTGCAGAGTATGAGGGTAAATTTCATGCCTTGGCTAGGCATGATTCGATGATACTTCCACAGAGGCTGAGAGAGTGAGAAGCTTTGTTGAGGGGCTGATTATTCCGATCCATCTAGGAGTTTCTCAGGTTGCTACTTCTGGTGTTCCATTACAGAAAGTTGTAAATGCTGCTAAGGAGTTGGAGATGATTTCGGGTCACGGATTTGAGCAGCGAGAGGGCAACAGGACTTGTTATTCAGGTGATTATGGTGGTGCTCCGCCAAGGAGTCAGGGTTACTTGGGCAGAGGTTGTCACCCTAAGACCAGCAGAACCATTCATGCTGCTATAACAGCGTCTGAGGCTGTTTACGCTAGGCATAACTCTTCGAGCTGGGTGCATACTTCGCAGGGTTCATCTTCTAGACCTGTAGTTCGTGGAGGGCATTCTAGTCATTCAGGTTCCTCTCATCAGCCTGCATCTCGTAGGGGATGTTTTGAGTGTGGTGATATGGGACTCTTTGCGAGAGACTTTCCTAGGACAAGACGTGGTGGCTTACATCACGGTTCTCAGGCTTTTACTTCCAGGGTTGCACAACCTCCAGCTAAGGGTGGTGCACAGAATGGTAGAGGTGGTTCTCATTCAGGTAGAGGTGGTTCTCCTTCTGGTCGAGGTGGTGGTTGTGGAGTTTCACAATTTGATGGAGGTCGTTTTCACTGTTTTGCTTTTCCACGTAGGCCAGAGGCTGAAGCCTCAGATGTTGTTATCACAGGTATTATTCCGATTTGTCATCGACCTGCTACTGTATTATTTGATCCAGGCTCTACTTATTCTTATGTGTCCACATATTTTGCTCCTAGTCTAGATATATTGTGTGAGTCTCTTGATTTGCCGATACATGTTTCTACTCATTTCGGGGATTCTGTAGTTGTAGATTGGGTGTATAGATTATGTAATGTTACTTTGATGGGGTATGACACTCATGCAGATTTAAAGGTCTTAGATATGATAGATTTTTATGTGATTCTTGGTATGGATTTGTTATCTTCTTGCCACGCAATTTTAAATTTTCATTCCAAGACCATCACTTTAGCTATGCCTGGAATTCCTATAGTAGAATGGAGAGGTTCTCCTAGTCACCCTTCTAAGGGTGTGATATGATTCCTTAAGGCTCGTCTGTAAGGTACAGAGAGGATGTTTGGCTTACTTGGCCCACACCGAGATACTAGTATTGAGACTCCTATGCTTGAGTCCGTTCTAGTAGTGAGTGAATTTTCAGAAGTGTTTCTGACCGACTTGCAAGGTCTTCCATCAGATGGAGATATTGATTTTTGTATTGATGTGGAGCCAGGCACTCGGACTATTTCCATTCCTCCTTATCGTATGGCACTTGCTGAATTGAAATAGTTGAAGGAGCAGTTGCAGGATTTGTTTAGCAAAGGTTTTATTACACCAAGTGTATCTCCTTGGGGTGCTCTAGTGTTATTTGTGAAAAAGAAAGACAGATATATGCATATGTGAATTGACTATCGGCAGTTGAACAAGTTTACCATCATAAATAAGTATCCGATACCTCGTATTGATAATTTATTTGATCAGTTGCAGGGTGCTTCAGTTTTCTCCAAAATTGACTTGAGATCAGGCTATCATCAGCTGAAGATTAGGGCGGAAGATATCCCTAAGATGGATTTTCGAACACGTTATGGTCATTACAAGTTTTTTGTGATTTCTTTCGGATTGACTTATGCCCCAGCAACTTTTATGGACTTGAAGAATGGAGTGTTCAGACCGTATTTAGATTCCTTTATTATTAACTTCATAGATGATATAATGATATACTCACGCACTAAGGAGGAACATGAGCATCAGTTGAGGATTGTTGTTGGGATTCTAAAGGAGAAGAAGCTTTATGCAAAGTTTTCAATGTGTGAATTTTGGCTTAGTTCGGTAGCATTCTTGGGACATGTAGTGTCCTAGGAGGGTATCATGGTGGATCCTAAGAAGATTGAGGTGGTTAGATATTAGGTCAGACATGCTTCAGTTATTGAGATTCGTAGTTTCTTGGGTCTTGCAGGTTATTATCGACGGTTTGTTGACGGTTTCTAATCCATTGCATCTCCATTAACTAGATTGACACAGAAGGAGGTGACTTTTCAGTGGTTTGATGAATGTGAGGTTAGTTTCCAAAAGCTCATGACTTAATTGACTACTGCTCTGATTTTGACCCTACCCGTGGAGGGAGAGGGTTTTGTTGTATATTGTGATGTTTCTAGGATTGGTCTTGGTTGTGTGTTGATGCATAAGGGAAGGGTGATAGCTTATGCTTCGAGGCAGTTAAAGGTTCATGAGAAGAACTACCCTATTCATGATTTAGAGTTGGCAGCTGTTGTGTTCGCATCAAAGATTTGTAGGCATTATCTTTATGTGTGCATTGTGAGGTGTTCATGGATCATCATAGTCTCAAGTGTATATTCAATCAAATGGATCTAAATTTGAGGCAGAGGAGATGGTTGGAGTTTCTCAAAGACTACGATATGACTATTCTTTATCACCCAGACAAGGCAAATGTTGTAGCAGATGCCTTAAGTCCGAAGGCGGTAAGTATGGGTAGTCTAGCCATGTTACAGGTTGGCGAGTGTCCTTTGGCTAGGGATGTCGAATCCCTAGCCAATAGCTTTGTGAGACTTGATATTTCAGAATCTGGTAAGGTGTTGGCTTATATGGAGGCTAGGTCATTCTTGTTGGAGCAAATTCGGGCTCAACAGTTTGATGATGGTATTTTATGTAAGATTAGGGAAAATGTGTTAAAAGGAGAAGCCAAGGCTGCAATTCCTTATAGTGAGGGAATTTTGAGGACTAAGGGTCGTATATGTGTTCCTCGTACAGGTTATTCGACTAGATTGATCATGGAGGAGGCTCATAGTTCGAGGTACTCTATTCATCCGGGAGCTACTAAGATGTATCGTTACTTGAAGCAGCATTATTGGTGGTGTCGTATGAAGAGCGACATAGTAGATTTTGTATCCCAGTGTCTAAATTGTCAGCAAGTGAAGTATGAACACCAAAAGCCTGGAGGTGTGACACAGAGGATGCCTATACCTGAGTGGAAGTGGGAGCGTATTGCTATGGACTTTGTGGTAGGATTGCCACGTACTTTTGGTAAGTTTGATGCTATATTGGTCATTGTGGATCGACTGACTAAGTCTGCACACTTTGTACCAGTTCATAGTACGTATAATTCAGAGAAGTTAGCCAAAATCTATATTCGAGAGATAGTTCGTTTGCATGGGGCTCCTCTATCTATTATTTCGGATTGTGGAACCCTATTTACATCTCATTTATGGAGGTTTTTGCAGAAGGAGTTGGGCACTAAGGTGGATCTCAGTACATCCTTTCACCCTTAGACTGATGGTCAGTCTGAAATGACTATTCATGTTCTTGAGGAGATGTTGCGGGCATGTGTGATTGAGTTTGGTGGTCACTGGGATCAGTTTTTGTAATTAGCGGAGTTTGTTTACAATAATAGTTACCATTCGAGCATTGAGACGACACCATTTGAGGCTTTGTATGGTAGGATGTGTCGATCTCCAATCGGTTGGTTTAATGCATTTGAGGTTAGACCGTGGGGTACAGATTTGCTGAGGGAGTCCTTGGACAAGGTCAAATTGATCCAAGATAGACTTCTCATGGCTCAGAGTAGGCAAAAGAGTTATGTAGATAGAAAGGTTTCTGATTTAGAGTTTCTGGTTGGAGAGAAGGTTCTACTTAAGGTTTCACCAATGAAGGGTGTGATGAGATTTGGAAAGAAGGGAAAGTTGAGCCCAAGGTATATTGGTTTCTTTGAGACTGTGGAGAGGATTGGTGAGGTGGCATATCAGTTGACTTTGCCACCTGGGTTGTCAGGTGTCCATCCTGTATTTCATACCTCGATGCTGAAGAAGTATCATCGAGGTGGTTCTCATGTGATTCAATGGGATTCAGTGTTACTTGATCAGAATTTGACTTTTGAGGAAGAGAAAATCACCATTTTGGATAGGAAAATTCGGAAGTTATGGTCCAAAGAGATTTCTTGAGTAAAGGTTCAGTGGAAGCACCGTCCAATAGAGGAGTCTACATGGGAGATAGAGTCATACATGAAGAGTAAATATCCTCATCTTTTTTAGCGTTCAGGTTAGCTCTTTTCTTTTCCGTTCGAGGACAAACTTCTGTTTAAGTGGTAGGTGATGTAACGACCCGCTAGGTCGTTTTGAGAACTAGGACTAGTTTGACTCCTTTTGAAAATTTAAAAGGGTATTTTTAAACAATTCGAAACTAAGATATTTAGTTGATAAAAATTTAGAGAAGAATTAATATAGTTAATAGTTAGTAGGTCATATCCATAATTCATTTAATACCTTTTTACTTGACCCATTAATTTATTTAGGTTAGTGGGATTAGTTTGTTTAATTTACTTAATTAACATTGGACAGGCTGAAAATAAAAGGGTTAGAAAACTACGTCGGCAATGTGAATACAGAACGTTAGGGAACCAGCGAAATCTTCAGGTAAGAAGCAATTTGGAGATTCTCTTGATTTTATATGGATCATAGTGAATGTAAGGTGGATTGAAAGGTTATCTCTTGTTCGTCTATTTATTATTATAATAAGGGCTTTGATAGGAAAATTGGCAGGGAACGATATATATAGTTTTCTTCGTAGTTGCCACTTGGAGTATTTGTTTCTGTTACTATTATTATTAGAAGTTTAGTGTTATACTTAATGAAGTTGAGGAAAAATATTTGGGGTTATGTGATTTTATCAATGGGAAGGAAAACGTTGTTTTGGTTGTTTCTGAGGTCACCACCATTAGGTCTTCTTTATTTTTTTGAACTCCGTGCAAATAATAAAAAAACTGAGGGAGTAATACATCAAAAGGTCAATGAATACGTGTTTAGCATTATAGTAGGCAATGTTGACCCCCTCCCCAACTCAGTTGAGTCTGTTGGATAAAACTCTTCCTGATCAACTCAACCTTAGGCATAGTAGTATTAAACTTCCAAATCAGTGTAAATTTGCAGCCTAAAGTCAGCGTGTGCATATAGTCATGCATGCCAAAAATTACAGCAGGTTGGCCCTATTTAGTAGTTTGTCTGGGAGTAATTTTAAACACAACGGTAGGACTTTGAACAACATGGATGTTCTTGAGTCTTGCAGCCAAGGTTTGGACGACTGTATATGGAGCGGGTTAAGGGACATGCTCTTGTTTGTTAGAAGGGAGACTCTTAGGATTTCTTGAGTCATTGGTTTTGGGGTTGGGAGCATTTTGGTCACTGTTTTCCCTCAGATCCTTCTATTGATTATGCCCGAAATTTGTAGCTTCATTTTTTTTTTGTTTTGATCCCATTTATTCATACCACTATTGAAAGCCTCCCTCTGAACCTGTAGAATAGACATAGCAGATAAATTTCCAATGCATTATCATGTACATGGCCAATATTATCCCTTTGGTTCACAACATGACTGACTGCCTCCCCCTGAACCTGTACACTATGCATAGCAGCTGATTTTCCGATGGAATTATCATGCATGGACAATATTAACACTATTGCTAACTTGAGTATGATTATAGTTGGAGTTATTATACTTACCTACCTGGTTTTCCTCCCAAGTTTGCTCCTTGAATTTTGGTTGTTGCCCCTGTCTTCGATCACTTGCAGCTTTCTCAGTTCCATTAGAGCTCATGCCTATATTTGATTTTTCGACCCTGTGTATAGACTTAACATTAGGCTTGAACCCAAATGAGGAGATTGATGAACTCTCCTCATAATAACATCCTTTTCAGGATATATTGCCTTGTTTAATTGAACCTTGGGAACTAGACTTGCTTCCAAGAACTATTCTGTTATTGTTTCTCCATTGAGGTGTTTCTCCAAGTTAGAATGTTCAGAATTTTCTGTCGGACTATGTTCTTGAGCTAAACAATTAGAGATGTTAGTGAGATGGATTTCGTGGTCATTCTCAGGAGCTCCGTTAGCCTCACCGATATCAGTATTCCTTCGATTGACATTTGGACCACCTAAGTTCCTGTTGCCGGCGATTTGGGCTTCCATTCACTAGAAATTGCTGTAAGATGGACGTCTTCCCCTTGTGATTTAACCACAGTAGGTGGGGGATCACGAATCATCTGGGAAGATGTTTGATTAAGAGGTTGACCTTCTTGCTTCTTGTTTGCAATTTTCCCAGAAATTGCACCTTCATATTTTGCAAATGGCTCGACCAAATTCTGTGAAATTTGAGTATATTGTAGACTTTGATGGGTAGAATCATTCCCTGAACCATTATAATCTTGATTCAATCTGATAAAGTCTGGGGAAATAAGTTTTTGATTCCCATTTTCTTCACTCAGAAAAGGCAAACTGTTAATCGCTCCTTTACATTGCGAATTCCCGGAGTTACACAGCGAATTAGAGGGTGATTCATGGGTGGTTGTGTTCATCTTCTCCAAGATCCTCTTTTGGGGTTTGTCTGGCAGTTTGGAAGACAGTGCAGGAGGCTCATTCGCCATGTTGTCCAGGATGAACTAGCCATTACAAGTGTGTGTCTTTTAGTTAATTTTAGGGAGGATTTGCCTTAGTGAGATAAGTTAGAGAGAAAAAAAATTCAAAAATTGGGGAAGCGATGGTATTTTGGGTTTTTGGTTTTGTGTTAATCGCTTAGGGTTAGGGTTTAGTTTTTCTTAGGTTTTAGGGTTTGTGATTTTTGATTTGAGGTTTAAAATTTATGGTATAGAGTTTAATGTTAGGTTTTCGTATTTTGGACATAGGGTTTTTTTTGAATTAGGATTTACAGTTTAGGGTTTATGGGTAGGGTTAGGGTGTAATTTTATTTTTAGGTTTTATGTTTCAGGGTTAAGTATTTGAGGTTTAAAATCTATGGTATAGTATTTAATGTTTGAGTTTTGCTTTTTTGGACTTAGGTTTTAGATTTATAGTTTAGGGCTAGGGCTTTGGTTTATATTAGGTTTTTGGGTTTAGGATTAGGATTTGAGGCTTAATGTCAAATAGTTTTTGTATTTTGGGCTTTGGGTTTAGGGTTTATGGTTAGGGTTAACTATTGTGTTTGGGTTAGGGTTCGTGTTAGGGATTAGGTTAGGGTGTAGTTTTTTTAAATTTTGTGGTTTAGGGTTTAGCATTTGAGTTTTAAAGTCTATGACTAGTATTTATAGTTTTGGTTTTTGTATTCTTTTTTTAAAATTTTAATCACCCTTAGATGGGTAAGGGCTGAGCAACACCCCCAGACCTTACCATTAAAAAAAATCATAATACAAGGAGGCGGACATAAACCTAACCTCCATATATGATGGTTTGGAGTCAACTTTCCAAACGAAAATTTACTCCTCCCCTTACAAAATGATGATTCCAAAAATTCTAAGCACCTAGAAGAGAGGACTCCTCTCCATACATAGAATCTAAGGAAAATCAAACAAGGGAAACTCTCCCTTTACAAACACAAAAATAAACAAGACTAACCAAACTATTCAAACGAGCTATAATTTTAGTTATAGCGCAATTAAAAAGCTAGCAGCATGTTCAAGGGGTCTCTTTACTTTTATTGGTCTTCTTCCTTCGGAAGCTTGGCATTTACAGTAAATCTAGTTGATAGTAAGCTTTTTCTTCTTTAGGTAGAACTTTAATGTTATAGTATATTTAAGGACTAGTGAGTTTGTGACTATGCTTGGAAAAGGTATCAGCCACCTAATTTTCTTCTATGAAGTTATGTCCACATTTGAATTCCTGAGTCTGGGAGATGAGTGATTTCAGTGTGTCCAACTGGATGCATATTCTTCATTGTGGAGTAGCTTTTTGTAGGATCCAGTTGACTGTTAACATGGAATCCAATTTAAGAATGATCTTCATATACCCTAATTCTAGTGCCCAAAGTCATTCCAGATATGGTTACACCTATTTCTGCTTGTTTGTCTGTACCATTTGCAAGGGGGATGTATAAGCTAGTAGGAGTTTGCCTGCTTGATCTCCCAATATAACTCCTTCCCCAATCCTTCCAGGGTTATGTAATGCACTTCCATCTGTGTTGATCTTGATCCATTGGTCAGGTGGTCTTGTCTATGCTATCTTTTATTCATTAATAACATGTTCACACCTTTCTGTTAGCTGGATGATTCCATTCAAATTAGAATGCTAATTAAACTATGGAAAAAGTTATTAATGTATAATTATCATTATAAATTGCATATCTTACTCTTCTAGCATAGGATGTTTTGCCATCATATTTACTAGCACACCTATTTTTTCATAGATTCCAGCAGATGAGAATAGGATAGGCCTGTAGGATGAGTTTATGAGCCTCATTTTTGTGTTTCATTGTCTACCATTTTCCTATAAGTTGTTGCAATGAACTGTGATCAGCTGTAATCCCAACAATCTTTGCAAAATTTCTCCAGGCTTCAACTACTAGATAACCATTGTTGAAAATGTGATTGATGGTGTTTGTTCTTGAGCTGTTGCTACAGCAAAAACAGTTAGTAGGAACAATTCCAAAAATGTTAGTTTTTCATTAGTAGGTAGCTAGCCATTTAAAGACCTCCATAGGATAAAAGAATCTATGAATGGTATTTGAATATGCCATATGAGAGCCTTGAATTGAGATTAAGGTCGCTTTTCTCTGATTTCATTCAAAGCTGAAGAATAACTAAACATTCCATTGGAGTTGGCCTTCCAGTACGCCTGGTCTATGGGAGTTGTTGATGTGAAATTGTTGTAGCTAGTATGTTGGCCAGCATAATTGGAGGAACCTGTTCAATCAACAAATGATAGTTCCACTGGCCATCCACCCAGAAATCTGCTACTTTTCTATTATCAAATATGTGATTGTTATTAGAGAACTGAGCAAGCTGGCCTTCACCTAACCAATTGTCCCACCAAAAGGAACAGTTACCAGAGTTAAGTTTCCATTGAATGTGCTTCTCAATATTATTCCTCTTATGTAGCATATGCTTCTAGTTCAAGGAATCACCAAAATCAATTTTTTTGCAGATGGGAGTGTACTCTTGACAGTTTTTGGCTTTTATGAAATCATCCCTTAATGTGTGTTTAGTCCTAAAGATACACTATTGTTAATAATGGAATTATAAACACACATTTTTAAAATTCCTCATTCCGACCTCTCTTTCATTAGTAGGGTAGCTGAGGTTCTTCCAAGAAGCCCAATGATATTTCTTCTTTTCACTCTTTCATCCCCAAAAGAAGTTTGCCATTCGCATTTGAATTTGCTTGAGTACTGTGGAGGGAGGAGTAATAGCTGATATTAAGTGATTTGGGAGAGCTTGAAAGACATACTTCATCAACATAATTCTTTCACCATAGCTTAGCTGCTTAGTGTACCACCCCACAATCCTGCAAATAACTTTATTTACAAGGTTAGAAAAATAAGAGATCCTAGGTCTACCCACAAAAAGTGTGCATCCAAGATATGTAATAGGTTTCAATTTTTGTTTAAAACTAGTGATCCTTTTAATTTTGTCCTTCGTACTATCAAAAACATTCTGGTGCACCAAGAAATGACTTTTTTCACTATTGATCATTTGGCATAATGTATCCTCAAAATCCTTGAGAGTTTGCATGATAAGCTGGAGAGTTTTAGCTCTTCTTGAAATGAACAGAAGGGTATAATCTGCAAAGCTCAAGTTGTTCACCTGGGGGGCCCTCCCTTTCCATAAAAAAACCATTGTAATACGGGTGATTTGTAACCCATTTTGAGGATCTAGAAAGCATTTCTGCACCTAAAAAAAATAGTGCAGGGGAAAGGGGGTCACCTTGGTTGAGGTCCCTAGTTGATTGGATAAAATAGAATCTTCTTCAATTGATAATTATAGAGTATGAGTTGTTAGCCATAACTCTCCACACCATGTCTTTGAAGATCACATTAAAAACCCATCTCTCTTAAGACCTGACATATATAAGCCCAAGATACTTTGTCATATGACTTTTCCATGTCCAACTTTATAATAACCTTACTACGTATATTAGGATTTTTCATCTAGTGGATGATTTCCTTAGACAACATGATGTTTTCAGATACTTCTACCATGCAAAAATTAAGCCTAATTGAGTGAGATCAAGTTAGGCAGAATAGGACTCAATCTTCTACTCAAAAGTTTGGAGATTATTCTACTAATGAAGTTGCTCAGGCTAACAGGCTTGAACACTTACATTTTGTTGGGTTTACTCACCTTAGGTAGAAGTACAATACAGGAATGTGAAAAATATTTGGGATTATCCTGGCCACTGAAAAAAGCCTTAATCACTTCCATCAAGTCCTGATTGATGATGTGCCAACATTTTTGAAAAAAATACTCATTCATACCATTCAACCTTGCTGCTGACATAGGGTTCATGGAAAAGACTACCTCTTTTAATTCCTCCATATTAGGATTGGAGATAAGTATTTCATTCTGGTTCTGATTTACCATTCTAGGGATGCATTCAATATTCTCCTCATTGATAGTGTTGTTCTCCCCTGTAAACATTTGTTGAATGTTTTCACAGGAAGCCTTATCGATATTTTCATCACCCTAAACCCATTCCCCATATTTCTGAAATCTATGAATGAAAAACATTCTCCTTCTACCCCTAATCAAAGAGTAGAAGAATTTAGAGTTGGTATATATCTCATTTAACCATTGCAACTAAAATTTCTACTTTATAATGGAGTCCTCCAATTTAAGAAAGCTAATATAGTTAGCATTAAGTTCAGAGAGTGCCTCTTTGTTGGAATCACAGTTGTTTTGAATCAAGTTTTCTTCAGCTCCCCTAACCTTCACTTCAAACTCTCTAACTTTTCGGAAAATCTCACCAAATTCACTCTTCGACCAAGTACTCTTAGTGTTAGAAATTCTTTTCAATTTTTGGTGGAATCTCCACATAGTATTTCCTGTCACCTCCCTCTCCCAATAAGATTTCACAGTCTTCAAGAAGTTTAGGAATCTTAAATACTTAGTGTGACCATCCTCTTTGTTGATTATCTCCAATAATAGAGGGCATTGATCAGAACCTGAGGAGGGTAGGGTTTATGTTTTTTTGGGGCATCCGATCCAACAAAGTATCATTGTTAAGGCCTTTGTCAAGTCTTTTCCAAATTGTGTGGTTAAAACCTCTATTATTTGACCAAGTGTATTTTTGACCACTAAATCCAATATTCATCTGCCCACAAGCTTTAATAATGGCAATGAAGTCCAAGTTTTTTAAATTATTGTGAGGAATTCCCCCCAATTTTTCCTCAATAGAAGTTACTACATAGTAATACCCCACTGAACATCATGGTTTGTCCTCTCTCTTAGCTTGTTGGTGCATTTTATCCCATAGAGACCTTCTTAGGTGTTCTTTGTATTTGGCATAGACTAAATTAATGGTGAATTGGTTTTGTAGCTCATTTTCATTAAAGTCACAAGTTATTTGCTGATCATCTTCATATCTAACATTATAGTATACATCACAATTCTAGAAAAGCAAAATTTTGCCATTACACTTGGTCACTGCATTATCCATGGCTAGTTGGTTCTTGAAGATCATCCCATCACCATTATCTGCAAAGGGATCAAGAATATCAATAATAGATAACTGGTGCACTTTCTTGAGCATTTTGATTCTTTTCATAACTCCCTGAGTGTTAATCCCCCTCACATTCCATATGATTGTACTAATCAATGGGAAACTCTAGATGAGAGTAGTCTTGTGTTTAGTCTACCAATAGTGATAGTTTTGATATCCTAATTTTTGAAGTGAAATTTTTTCATGATTCAATCCTATTGGAAATAGACCTTGATTTTGAGTAACTTGTTGAAACTCCTCTTCGAGGGCCTGATAATTTTGAGGATTGAAAGCTCTTATCAGAGCTTCACTAGTCACATCATCATCATTAGGGTCCATTACAGACTAATTATCCCTGTCCAGTTCATCTTCAGAGTTTACTACCTCATATTCATCATTAAGGAGGACAATATCGACTTGACAATATCCTTGTTCTTTATTCGGAGGTGCCCTTAGAGGTGGTGTCAATTTTTTGGCCTGAACTTAGGGGCTCTTTTGTCCTTGCTGATTATCCACCTCCACTGAAGTATTTCTTGTTTCCTTCCTCCTGTCCTGTTGGTTTTCTTGAGCTGCATCATATTGTTTATTGAATCCCATCTTAGTTGCATCTCTTTATTTTGCTTGCTTGGTTTGTTTTGGCTCTTTGGTGTACTTTCTGAATTTCCATTGGTTACATTGTTGTCCGTATCCTTTTCATTGTTACCCTTGTTTTTGGTCACCCTTACTTCAGTTTCCATGTTTTGTTTTCCCCTATGTGCAACCTTATTACCTTAATGCGTAGTTCATGTCTGCTGAGCATTTTCTTGTATTTTCTGTTGCCCTCTTTTTGTTGTTTTTTCCTGCTAGTCTGGTCTCTAAGGTAAGGGTTTTGGTCAATATATTCCCTCTCATGCCCATCATGAGATAGGTTCCCTCCTTTGGTCACCCCTTCCTGCAGATTAGTAGTGTTCTCTTGACATCCCCCTTCCTTACAACCTTTAGCTACATCCATCATAATGCATTCTGTTAGAGTTAGGGTTTTGAGCTATGATACATGCATTGTTGTTCCACCCATCTTTTTGTTGAGCCATTTGTTTATATTTTGGTCTGTTTCCCATTGTCATCATGTCTTGGCTTTCTTGAGTTGTGGTTCCAACCTGGATTGCTTCCTCCTCAGTAGCAGAATCCTCTGAATGCATAGTTAGGTTATAAAAGGTATTATTTTGTTGATTAGTACTCATACCTGCCTGTTGAACTTGACCCTGTTGATTCTCCTTTGTTGCCAGACTGGTAGTTGTTGTAGGTCTCCAAACTGCTTTTTGTCCCACCTCCTCTTGGAATTTTTGGTTTTTCTTTCTTTGAGTGTGCCATTTTTTTTTTTTTGATGAATTGGTTGTTTTTGCTTACCTCCTTCTTATAGCTTTGTTGCAGCTGATCCTTGTTGTTTTGATTTTCCTTGATTCTATTTTTGTTGTCGTTTTCGTACTCCTTCCTTTTTCTGTACTCCTCATCTCTCATACATGCTTTACATTCTTGTACCTAATGACCTTGATGTCTACAATATTCACAATCGGGGGAATATTCTCACATTCAACTTGCTTCTATTTACCTATGGTATCATCATCATCATCAGGACCAATCCACACATGTCTAGGCGTAGACTTGGTTAGATCAATCTGCATTTTAACTTTATCCATCCTTGCCCTTGATCTTTTGATAAAATTTATATCCAAATATAGAACTTTGCTTAGAGTTTCAAAAAGGGGATGAGAAAAGGTTTGTTAAAATAGTGTCGGGGTAGTCTAGGTAGAAGAATCCAAATAGGGACAATGGAAGTCTCTTCTTCAGGGGTAAAGAAACGAGTACAAGCTTGAATCCTCATGAGCTTACCCTCTATGGTCATTCTCTATTGTGTCCGTAGATTATTGGAGTCCAACTCATTTTGGAGGTCAATGAAAACATGTTTGGCATTGTAGTGAGCAATGTTGACCCCCCCCCCCCCTATTAAGCTGAGTGTGCAGAATAAAGCTCTTTCTAATAAAGTGCACTTTAGGCAATGTACTGCTAAATTTTCCAACCAAAGTATATTAGTAGTCCACCATAAGTGTATGCATATAGTCATGCATATCAAATATTACTGCTGGTTGACCCTGTTTGGTGGGTTTGTTTAGGTTTGGTTTTAAGCACTATATTAGGAAATTGAGCTTCATGGATTTGCCTCAATCTAGAAGCCATACTTTAAACCACTATGTATTGGGGTGTTTCTAAAACCTGATCTTGCTTGTTAGCAGTCTAAACTTTACTACTGTTAGCCTCAATTGGTTTGGATATGGTAGCATTTTTGTTGTAGACTATAGATAGGGGATTCTTTTGTCAAAGTTACTAGAGATTTTAGGAAACTCTCTATAATAATCATTAAGATCATCACCCTTACCACTTTTACATTGCTGCAAAAGTCCCACCTTCTCATTCAGAAGAGTAGTATCGTCTCTGATTCCTATCTTAAAACATACCAGCTACAGATGCCATGACATGATTATGCACACGACCATCACTTGTAATATTATTTAAATTATTATGATTAAAATTAGTAACCTTGTTAGAGTACTTACCTGCTTGTTACACCTCATTGCTTTGTTCATTCGACGTATGTTGGTTTTCCTGTCCCTTGTTCCTTGAAGCCTCCTCCAATTTCAGTGTTTGTCCACCTGTTAGTGTTATTCCACTTTTGTGATAAATTTTATCCATCACGTTACCCTCTGCTTCACCCTGACATGGACTTTCTAAATCTATTAGTTTCAATGTTAACTCTCCATATTTCATGATTACATACTTCCCTTTCCCTCTTGTTGAAATAATTTCCTTTGCACTTTGTTCATTCATTTCAGGTGACTTTTGTCATTGATGCAGATGGTTTACTCCGATAGTAGGTTGGTTATTATCCCCATTAGACGTCCACTTGTTGAACATTCTGCTATCTTCTTGTCTTTGACTTCCGTAATTTTAACCATAGATTCTAGTTTCCATGAATATGACCATTCAATCCACTAGATATTGCGGGAAGGTGAAATCTTCTCCCTGGGAAAAAACCTCAGTGGTTATTCCATGTCTATTCATTTGTTGGTTAGAATTCCTCATTTTAATAGTATGTTGAAGCTCGTGCTGAGTACAGTCGTTTCCAGTAGATTGTAGTTCTTAATTTACTCTAATATACTTTGGGAAATACTTTCAAGTTCCTCTTCCGTTGTGACTCGCGACTTTGTACTGTTCATCGGTTCTTTGAATTGTGAATTCTCTGAGTTATGTAATTAAACGAAGGGTGATTCATGAAGGGTAGTATTCTTATTCACCAAGCGCCCCTTTTAAGACTGTTCTAGCGGTCTGGTTGGTACCGTCACTGGCTCATGAGCTTGTTAAGCCAGGCTCAACTAGCCGTTGGAGCTGTAACGTTCTTTTTTTCTGTAGGGAGTGTTTGGCTAAGAGAGTGAAATTAGAGAGAGAACTAATTTGGGTTTATGTATTTTGGTTTTTTTTTGGTTTCTCTTAAAAACACCCCCAGGCTTTAACATTAATAACAAAAAAAAATACACGGAAAGGGGGCATAAACCTAACCTCCAAAATATGATGGTTTGGAATCGACTTTCCAAAAAAGGAAGTCAACTCCTTCCCTTACACAAAAGATCAATCACAAACACTAAGAACCTAGAAGAGAGGACTCTTCTTCTTACATAGAATCTATGAAACATAAACAAGGGAGACACTCCCCTTACATTTGCAAAAAT
Organism: Solanum habrochaites; assembly: GCA_027704765.1. Taxonomy (NCBI): domain Eukaryota; kingdom Viridiplantae; phylum Streptophyta; class Magnoliopsida; order Solanales; family Solanaceae; genus Solanum; species Solanum habrochaites. The sequence continues at coordinate 15,844,998 of JAKWJA010002496.1, forward strand.
AAAACTAACCTAATCAAAGAAGCTATAATTCATTGAAATATAGCTAAGTTAAAAAGATAAAATCATGGAGGCTCTTTAATTCTCTTATTTTTCTTCCTCCTAAAACTAGGAATTTCCATTAAGTCCAGCTGATAGTATGACTTTTCTTCCTTATGTAGTTGTAGGTGGCTGAAATATACCTGAGGATTGGTTGTTTGATGGCTGTGTTTGGACAGTGCATCAGCAACCTAGTTTGCCTCCCTATAGACATGTATGAATTTGAATTTCTTGGTCTGGCTGATCACATTTTACAGCCTCCCTAGCCGATTTATGAGGTTCCATTGAGAGGCTGCTTGTTGGTTAATCCATTTAACAACAAGCTGTGAATCCATCTCCAACACAATAATCCTGTATCCCAGCTCCAATGCCCAAGTAAGACCAAAAATAGTTGCCTTAATCTCTGCCTTAATGTTTGTTCCTATCCTAAGAGTTGCTGCAAATTCCATCAAAAGATGGCCATTTTTATCCCTCAAAATGCTTCCAGCCCGCAACCTCCCCAGATTATCAATTACACTACCATCAGTGCAGATCTTGATCCACTGATCTGCGAGTTTGTTCAAAGCTACCAAGATTACCTTGGTGTCTTGGATACATCCTTTACATTTCTGGATCAAGTCAGTCCACTTGGCTGGCCAGCTGATATGGGGAAATGCTATACTCCACATCTTGTAGTTGTCTTTGTAAATTTCATATTTTACCCTACTGATATTTGTGTTTTACCCCCATATTTGCCTGCACATCTGTTCTTCCATAAGTTCTAGCATGTGAAGATAAAGGTGGCCAGTAGAAGCATCTTGCGAGCTGCATTGTTGGCCTTTGCTGACCACCAGAGCTGGAGATGCTGCTGCAGTGATTGGCAACCTTGTTCAATCTCTGTTGTGGCCGCAAAAGTTCTCCACACTTTTGCAGAAAATTGGCCTGAGATGAAGATGTGTTGAATGTTGTCTATACCTGCATTATCAAGACAACAAAAACACTTTAATGGCTCAATGCCAAAACTAGTTAGTTTGTCATTTGTAGGGCATTTACCCCTAAGGTCCTCCATAATAGAAAAGAAGCTTCAAAAGGAATGTTTTTATGCCATAGCAAAGAATTAAAGTTATGCTTGACCCTTTTTTCCCTGATCTCTTGCCAAGCAGAAGAACAAGTAAAGTTTCCATGGTTATTGAGCTTCCAGACTGCCTGATCAGGGAGGTGCTAGCAGTTGGGGGAATTTCTGTGGTAACAATGCTGGAGAATTTACTAGCTGGTGCCCGTTCTATCAACCTGTTCCAGTCCCATTTCCTTTCTTTCTAGAACTCAGCGATTGTTTCATTGTTAATTTTGTTGCGATGGTTGGAAAATTGTGCAAGTGGACCATTTCCAAGACAATTATCCCACCAAAAGGAACAATTTCCAGCATGCAACTTCCATTGGATATGTTGTTCCACCTATTGTCTGTTCATCAACATGTTCTTCCATGTCAGAGATTCTCCAGTATCCCATTTTTTGCTAACAGAATTTGATCTTTGGCAATATTTTGATTTCAAGAAGTCACCCCACAAGGTTTGTTTGGTTCTGACACTCAACCACTGTTTGAATTGGAATGCAAGATATCTTTCAAACTTCTCATGCCAATTCCCCTTTCCTCATATGGAAAGCTAAGATCTTCCGCGATGCCCAATGGTGTCTCTTTCTCCCATTCCTCCACCCTCGAAAAAAATCTGCCATTAGCATTTAGATCATTTTAAGCACAGAAGATGGAGGAGTTACTGCAAATATAAAATGTATGGGTGTGTCAACTACCCCTTCCTCATATGTATTTCGGGCTTAAGGTTTTAGGTTTATGGTTTAGGGTTAGGTTAGGGTTATTTTCGTTTTAGGGTTAGGGTTAGTAATTTTTTTTTTAGGTTTTTGTATTTAGGGTTTAGGATTTGAGGTTTAATATCAACGGTTTAGTGTTTAGTGTTTGGGTTTTCGTATTTTGGGCTTGGGGTTTAGAGTTTATGGTAGGGTTAGGGTTAGGGTTAATTTTAGGGTTAGGGTGAGTGATTAGGTAGTATTTTAGTTTTTAGGGTTTGGGGCTAAATATTTAAGTTGTAATATTTATGGTTTAGTGTTAAATGTTAGGTTTTTGGTACTTTGGAATTTGGGTTTAGGGTTTACGGTTAGGGTTAGGGTTCGTTTAGAGATAGGGTTTGGGTTAGGGTTCATGGTTTTTTTTTGTAGGTTTTAGGATTTTTGTTTAAAATCTATAGTTTAGTGTTTAATGTTTGGGTTTTGGTATTTTAGACTTGGGTTTTTAGGTTAATGATTTAGGGATAGGGTTAGGGTTAGGGTTTGGGTTTGGGTTAGGTTTAGGGTTAGGGTTTTTAAGTTTTTAGTTTGTAAAGTTTGTGGCTTCGGAATTTAGGTTTAAAATTTATGGTTTAGTGTTTAATATTTGGGTTTTTACATTTTTTACTTAGGGTTTCTTTATGGGATTAGGGCTTTATGATTTAGGGTTAGGGTTAGGATTACGATAAATGTTAGGTTGTAGGTTTTTTTTTTTGATTTTATGGTTCAGATTTTAGCATTTGAGGTTTAAGATCTATGGTTTAGTATTTAATGTTTTGGTTTATGTATTTCCGGCTTAAGGTTTTGGGTTTATGGTTTATTGTTAGGGTTAGTATTAAGGTTTAGGTAGTTTTTGTTATTTTTGACTTGGAGTCTAAGGTTTATGGTAGGGTTAGGGTAAGGGTTTAGGTAGTTTTTTCTATTTTAGTGTTTGGGTTAAGGATTTGAGTTGTAATATTTATGGTTTAGTGTTTAATGTCAAGGTTTGTAACTTTGGGCTTGGGTTTTGGGTTTAGGTTTAGGGTTAAGGATAGGGTTAGGGTTATTGTACATGTCAAATTTAGGGTTAGGGTTAGGGTTTCCAATTTTTTTTAGGTTTTAGGATTTTTGGTTTAATATATTTATTGTTTAATGTTTATGTTATAGTTTGGGCTTGTGGTTTTGGGTTAATGATTTAGGGTTAGGGTTAGGGTTAAGGTTAGGGTTACTGTTTGGGCTAGGGTTAGGGTTTAGTTCTTTTTATATTTTAGGGTTTGTGGTTTAGAATTTGAGGTTTAAAATCTTCAATTTAGTGTTTAATATTGGGTTTTTCGCATTTTTGACATCGGGGTTTTTCGGGACTTAGTGATTAGAAAGTTTTGAATTTCGGATTAGGGTTAGGGTTAGGGTGTACATCTTTTTTAAGGTTTTATTGTTCAGTTTTTAGCATTTCAGGTTTAAGATATGTGGTTTACTATTTAATCTTTGGGTTTTACTATTTTGGGCTTAGGGTTTTAGGTTTATGGTTTATTGTTAGGGTTAGGGTTAAGGTTAAGGGTTTGGGGTTTGGATTATTTTAGGCTTTTGGGTTTGGGGTTTAGGATTTGAGGTTTAATATCAATGTTTAGTGTTAAATTGATTGGTTTTCATATTTAGGGATTAGGATTTAAGGTTTATGGTAAGATTAGGGTTAGGGTTAATGTTAGAATGAGGGTTAGGGTTTAGGTTATTTTTTAGGTTATAGGGTTTGTGGTTAAGGATTTCAGTTGTGATATGTATGGTTTAGTATTTAATGTTAGGGTTTTGGTATTTTGAGCTTTTAGTTTATGGTTAAGGCTTTAGGGTTTGGGTTATAAATAGGGTTCGGGTTAGGGTTCTTATTAGGGACAGGGTTTAGGATTTTTGTTAGGTTTTAGGTTTTGGGGTATAGGATTTTTGGTTAAAATCTATGGTTTAGCACTTAATGTTTTGGTGTTGGTATTTTTAGCTTGGGGTTTCGTGTTAATAGGTTAGGGTTAGGGTTAGGTTAGGGTTAACATTAGGGTTAGGGTTAAGATTGGAGTTAGTGTTTAGGGTTCTTTAGGTTTTAGGGTTTGTGGTTTAAAATCTATGGTTTAGTTTCTAATGTTTGGTTTTTCGTATTTTGAAATTAAGGTTTATTTTTGGACTTAGAGTTTTGGGATTATGGTTTAAGGTTTGGGTTTGGGTTATTACTAGGATTAGGGTTAGGGTGTAGATTTTTTTTATGTTTTATGGTTCAGGGTTTAGCATTTGAGGTTTAATATCAATGATTTAGTATTTAATGTTTGGGGTTTGGTATTTTGGGCTTAGGGTTTGGGGTTGATGGTTTAGAGTAAGGGTTAGGGAACAACTACTTTAAAATAAAAGAAAGCAATAACATGAGCCAATATTTTGTTGTGACTATATTATGAATTATGTTGTGGAAAATTTACACTTACATGTTTGTGCAAATCTTCTTCCAAAAAGATTTTCGGTGTTCGGACCATGTCAATACAAAGTTCAGCTATAGAATAATACAGTTCACCCTTTACTCCAATGCAATGTTCACCAACTTAAGCATTGTCAAATACTTGGGTTGTCTATTGACAGTTCCTAACTTCTATTAATTCATTCATACACTTTCGTCTCTGCACTTTGCTTCATAAAAGGAATGACTTCGTTTTGAGGAATTAACAACTTGTACAGTTGTGCCTTACCTGAATTCTGGTACAAGTTAGTTAGGCTAGAGTTACTGATAGTTAGCTATTCTTAGTCGGTTAATTAATTGATAATCTTGTTCTTTTGGAACTCTGGGCTGAACTTTAGCTTAAATCCTTTGTCTTGATAGTGAATGATGTTTGCACTAACTAGAACTTCTTGGCGTTTAAAAACTATCAACACCCCCATCTATGGTAGGCACTGGTTGACAGTTCCAGTTGTCTTTACTTCCATGTATGTATTTCTCTGAATTCGTCAAAGGTTAGATGTTTTGGAACTTCTTCAGCATTAGGTCCCTACATGATGAAGTTTCAAATCTTTAGAAATTCTATCTAAGACACAAGACATCCAACATCAAAAGAAGAAGGGACACACAACATAATACAGTTGAACACTAAATGAACATGAACTATAGATAAGAATATGAATGTTCCACAAATGAGAAGTTTTAAGTTACTCTATGAACCATCCAAGACATCAAAGTTTTTTTAGAGCCAGATATAAATTTTTTGCTGCTATTTTACCTACTAGTTCCTAGAAGATAATATAATATCATAGTGATAATAAGGCATGGTTTCTGTTCTTACTGGTGTGTTTTATTTAAGAGTTTAAACTTTTAAATGAGATATTTGCACAATTTAACAAAATGAATACATTATTAACTTACTGAGAAAACAAAGGCAGAAGTGGCATAGGAAAATCCTATAATCTTGGCAGCCTCAGTACATTTCTGAGCAAAATCTTTAACATCAGCTTGCAAAGAGCCAGAAAACCAGGATGCAACTGGTCTTTTTTGCCGAGACACCACCAACATTAGTTGGTTTCATAAGAGTAGCAACTGGTTGTAGAGAGGCTGTCGTTTTGTATTGTTTTTCTGATCAGATTTCTGCTGCTCTTTGTTTCTGTTTATTAGAATCTAACAAGTGTAACAGTTCTTTGGAGAAACTCTTTGGAGAAGGCCTGCAGTTCTTTACAATTCGAGAAGTACAACGGATAGAAAAACAGTTGGAATGGAGTGCACACAATCAGGGCACGTAAGGTTTCTTGATCAGAATCTTAGAAATGATCTGTTTCTTATGAAGTTTCAATTTTTTTTTATGAATTTTTAATTTTGGACTTTTTTTGGGACTCAGGGTTTATGGTTTTGGGTTAGGTTTAGGGTTAGGGTGTGTAGGTAATTTTTTAGGTTTTATGGTTCATAGTATAGCCTTTGAGGTTTAAAATCTATGGTTTAGTATTGAATGTTTGCGTTTTGATATTTAGGGCTTTATTTTTTAATTAGCGATCCTTGTGGTTTGTTAGGGGCTGAGCAACAGCCCCATGCCTTATCATTTATTAATATTCAAAACTACGTATGGGAGAGAATAAACCTTACCTCCAATCCTAAGGTGGGTTATTAGTCGACCAACCTACTAAAGTTAGTCAACTCAACCCGATACATCAATTTGTATTCAAAAATATACCAAGCACCTATCGAGGACTCCTCCTTAATACATAGTTTAATATGAATACATAAATGATGGAGACTTTCCTTTTTACAAGATAAATTCTATAAAATAAAAGAACCTATTCTAATAGATATATCAAACTCGACATAGTAATTAGGAGTAGGATGCAACAGTCTGTAGAGTACACATTATACAATATGCAACTCCTAAGGAATTTGATACATGAATACTGTAATAACCAATGCATTATGACCTACATACTAAAATCACAAACCTCTAATTCTAGCTCTTGTTAATGGTCTACTAGTATTTGTAGATTGAAGATTATCTTTAGTTGACTTCCTCTTGGTGACAACCCTTGTTTGTCGGTATTTTAAGCTTAAGGTTTCAGATTTATGGTTTATGGTTAGGGTTTTGATTTTTTTAATTATAGTTTTGAATTTAGGATTTAGGATTTTAGGATTAATATCAATGGTTCGGTGTTTAATGTTTGGGTTTTGGTACTTTGGTCTTGTGGTTTAGGGTTTATGTTAGGATTAGGTTTAATTTTATAGTTAGGGTTACGGTTTAGGTTGTATTTTAGGTTTTAGAGTTTGGGGTTAGGGATTCGAGTTGTAATATCTATGGTTTAGTGACTAATGTTTTTTTAGTTGAATAACCCTTGGAAGGTTAGGGGCTGAGCACCACCCCAAGAACATATTATTAATAAAACCAAAAGTACAAGGAGGGGGGCATAAACCTTACCTTCGGCCTATGGTAGTTCAGATTTAAATTCCCAAAGGAATTCAGCTCATCCCCTTAAAAAAAAAGGTAACCTAGAAACTAAGCAGTAAATGCGAGTACTCCTCTCGATACAAAGAATCTAGGAAAGTAAACTAAGGAGACTCTCCCTTCATAGAAATATTGTCGTCAACAGTATATAGTTATCCTTATAGATAACATACTTAACCCTACTAATATTTGAAGATAGGTGTGGCATGTAGGAGTAGTCTATGTCCCTCATTCTTGTATGTAGCTGTCCACCATTGAAGGATGAGGTGTTGTAGTAAATTGTGGCCTGTGTTGATGCCAACTTTTGCTGCAAAACTTCTCGATACATATGAAGAAAATTTTCCATTATTTAATGTATACTCTATGTTGTCTGGACCTTGACTGTTGCAACAACAAAAAAATTAGTTGGTTGTTTGCCAAAAGTGATATTTTTTCAGTAGTTGGGAGTTTTCCTTTCAATGTTCTCCAAACTAGAAAAGAGTAATTGAAATAAAAAAAAATTCCAAATAAGAGAGTTGAAGTGAGTTTTAGGTTTTTCTCCCTGATCTCATTCAAGGCTGATGAGCATGTGAATTTACCATAATTGTTGAGCTTCCAAACTGTCTGATTTGATAGATGTTGGTGAAGGAGAAATTCTGCAGCTAGGATGGTTTCAAGTTGACGACATGCAGTCTGTTGTAGAAATTTATTCTAGTTCCATTGGCCTGGACATCAAAATTATGCTAATTTGCTATTATTGCACTTGTTGTTTTTTATGGAAAATTGTGCAAGAGGGCCAGATCCTAGCCAATTATCCCACCAAAAATAACATGAACAAGAATTTAGTCTCCACTGTATGTGTTGCTCAACTTTACTCTTGATTTGCAGCATATGTTTCCAAGTCAGTAAATCTCCAGCGTCCCACGTTTTTGTAATGGGGTTTGACCTTTGACAATATTTTGCTTTCAAGAATTCCCCCCAAAGTGCGTGCTATATTTTGATTTCAAGAATTCTCCCCAAAGTGTGTGCTTAGTTCTAAAGATCTACTATTGTTTTTATTGGAAGTCAATGCAAACATCTTGGAGATTCCTCACACCATCCCCCCTTCTGAACAAGGGAAACTTCTGTTCTTCCAGGAAGCCCAATGGTATTTCTTATTATCATTCCTCCATCCCCTAAGAAGTCAGCCATAGGCACTTGATATGTTTAAGGGAAGTGGATGGAGGTGTTACTGCTGAAAGGATGTGGATGGGGAGGGATGGTAATACATGTTTGATTAAAACTTCCTTGTCCTGATAACTTAGTTTTTATCCTGCAAATAACTTTATTATCAAGGCCATAGAAGTAGCTAATTCTAGATCTACCCACAAAAAGAGGACAACCTAGGTAAGTTAGGGGTCCCTTTTTCGCTTGAAACCAGTAATTCTTCAAATTCTATCCTTTGTTGTGTTAAAATCATGAAGTGGGTTTTTTCACCATTGATCAGCTGACCAGATGTATCCTCATAAGCCCTTAAGGTTTGCATAATGAGTTTCAATGTCTTTCTTCTTCCAGAGATAAACAAAATAATATCCTCTACAAAGTTTATGGGGTCACCTAGGGACCCCTCATGTCCATGAAGAAACCATGAAAATCTTGATTATTGTTGAGTCTATTTAGAGATCTTAAAGTACCTCAACACTTAAAATAAATAGGGCAGGTGAAAGAGGTTCACCTTGTTTGATACGTCTAATGGAGTGAAAAAAATTGTACCTCTTACCATTTATAAAGATAGAACACCAATTGTTATCAATGACGCCTAGTGTTTAATGTTAGGTTTTTGGTATTTTTGGCTTTGGGTTTAGGGTTTAGGATTTACTGTTAGGGTTAAGATTAGGGTTTGGGATAAAGTAAGGCTTTGGATTTAACGGTTTTTTAGGTTTTATATTGGGTTTTAAGATATTTGGTTTAAAATTTATGTTTAAGTGTTTAATGTTTGCGTTTAAAGTTTTGGGTTAAATTTAGGGTTAAGGTTAGCGTTTGAGTTAGGGTTAGGGTGACGGTTTAGTTTTTTAGGTTTTAGGGTTTGTGGTTTAGGATTTGAAGTTTAAAATCAATGGTTTAGTGGTTAAATTTTGAGTTTTCGTAATTTTGACTTAGGGTATTTTTGTACTTAAGGTTTATGTTTTATGGTTTAGGGTTAGGAGTAGGGTTAGGGTGTAGATTATTTTAGCTTTGATTGTTCAGGGTTTAGAATTTATGGTTTAAAATATATGGTTTAGTATTTAATATTTGGGTTTTAGTATTTGGGCTTGGGGTTTCGGATTAAGGTTAGGGTTAGGGTTAGGTTTTTTTTATGTTTTAGGTCTGTGGTTTAGGATTTGATGTTTAAAACCTATGATTTAGTTTTTAATGTTTGGATATTCGTATTTTGTACATAGGTTATTTTTTGGACATTTTTTGGACTTAGGGTTTACGGTTTAGGAGTTATTGTTTAGGTAGGGTTATGGTTAAAATGTATATTTTTTAGGTTTTATGGTTCAGGGTATAGCATTTGTGGTTTAAAATCTATTCTTTAGTATTTAATGTTTGTGTTTTTCTATTATGGGCTGAGGTTTTTGGGTTGTTAGGTTTTTTGGTTTAGGGTTCTGGATTTGACGTTTAATATCAAGGGTTTAGTGTTTAATGTTTGGGTTTTTGTAGTTAAGGCTTGGGGTTTACAGTTTATGGTAGGGATAGAGTTAGGGTTAATATTAGGGTTAGGGTTACGGTTTAGGTTAGCTTTTTAGTTTTATGGTTTGGTGTTAAGGATTTGAGTTGTAATATCTATGGTTTAGCGTTTAATGTTATAGTTTTGGTATTTTGGGAATTGGATTTAGGGCTTCCGGTTTAGGGTCAGGGTTAAGGATAGGGTTAGGGTTAAGTTTCGTGTTAGGGATAAGGTTATGGTTAGAGTTTTGATTTTTTTTAGGTTTTACATTTTGGGGTTTATAATTTTTGGTTTAAAATCTATGGTTTATTGTCTAATGTTTGGGTTTTTGTATTTAGTGTTTGGGGTTTCGAGTTAATGGTTTAGGCTTAGGGTCGAGGTTAAGGTTAGGGTACAGGTTTTTGTCAGGGTTAGGGTTAGGGTTAGTGTTTATGTTTTCTTAGGTTTTAAGGTTTGTGGTTTAGGATTTGAGGATTAAAATTTATGGTTTAGTGTTTAATGTTTGAATTTTCTTATTTTGGACTATAGTTTTTTTGGGACTTCTTTTTTACTAAACACACACATTATGGCTAGAAAAATTTAACAATATTTTGTTCTTTAACCATTTTGCCAACAATTTCTTCATGAGGAAAAAGAAAAAATATCAATCTCTAAGATTCTGTATTAACTAACTAAAATCAACTATCAACTAAAAAGTACATTAATTTACAATTTGGAGCATTGATTGCAGGTGGTTCGATTATGTACCGGTATTATTGTTCTTTTCTTGTGTCCTGCTACATTGCAAAGCTGAAATTTTGACTGCCACTTTTGTTTCAGAAGTATCTTTGGGGAGGGACTGGGTTTGTATCCACTGCAATTGTAATATCATTGATGCTCGAACTTTTTTGTTCTTTCTTCATAGCCTGTTATATGATGAAGTATTTTTAGAATTACTAGCAACTTGCATTGGCTTCCTTGATACCACTACGTTTCTTGAAATGCTTCTCTAATCACCCTTCTCATATTTGTCAAGCCCGATAATGAATAACTTGTGTTCATCTTCAGTCCAAGGTGTACCTTTTTTACTCTTAATTTCTTTATTCTTCTTATTTGATCCTGGAATAATCTGACAATCGCCTTCCAATTCAACCTGATCATCTGTATAGCTCGGTAGATCAATCTGACCCTAATCAATTCATATACATCGTGAACAAGGTCATGGTAATGAGCGATGATATCATCGACTATTTATTCGAGAACATGATTGGCGAGCAATTGCCACCGATCAGCGATGTTCTGAAGGTACAACACCAGGCCGTGTTTGAAGATCATGTCGTCATCACTCGTCCATGTCTACATTGAATTAATCGGTGCTATTGAGTCACCATTTGGGATTAGGTTTTAGAGATTAGGGTTATGATTAGGGTTAGTTTGTACGTTTTTTTAGGTTTTAGTATTTGTGATTTAGGATTTGAGGTTTAAAATCTATGGTTTAGTGTTTAATGTTTGAGTTTACGTAATCAGGACTTATTTTTATTTATGGACATAGTGTTTAGGGTTTAGGGTTTAGGGTTAGGGTTAGGGTTAGGATTAGGGTTAGGGTGTAGGGTTTTTTTAGGTTTTATGGTTTAGGGTTTGGATTTTGAGTTTTAAAAAATCTATAGGTAAGTATTTAATGTTTGGATTTAGGTATTTTGGGCTTGGGGTTTAAGGTTAATTGTTTAGGGTTAAGGTTAGGGTTAAGGGTTGGGTTTGGGTTATGGTTTGTGTTTAGTTTTTTTTTAGGTTTTAAGGCTTGTGGTTTAGGATTTGAGGTTTAAAATCTATGGTTTAGTGTTTAATGTTTGGATTTCATATTTTGGACTAATGTTTTTTTTTGACTTAGGGTTTATGGTTTAGGGTTAGGATAACGATAGAGGTTGTTTTTAGGTTTTATGGTTCATGGTATAACATTTAAGGTTTAAAATCTACGATTGAGTATTTATTGTTTGGATTTTTTTTATATTTGGCTGAGGTTTTTGTGTTTATCGTTTAGGGTTACTATTATGGTTAGGGTCAGGGTTAGGGTTTTGGATTTTTGATTTGAGGTTTAATATCAATGGTTTAGTGTTTAATGTTTTGTTTTTTGTATTTTGGGCTTGGTGCTTAGGGTTTATGGTAGGGTTAGGTTTAGGGTTAATGTTAGGGTTAGGCTGTATTTTAAATCTGAGGGTTTGGGGTTAAGTATTTGAGTTGTATTATGTATGGTTTAGTGTTTAATGATAGGGTTTTGGTATTTTAGGTTTAGGGTTTATGGTTTAGAGTTAGATTTAGGGATAGGGTTAGGGTTAAGGTTCATGTTATGGTTAGGCTTTTGGTTAGAGTTTTGGGTTCTTTTAGGTTTTAGGTTTTAGGTTTTGGGGTTTAGGATTTTTTGTTTAAAATCTATGGTCTAGTGTTCAATATTTGCATTTTTGTACTTTGGGCTTGGGGTTTTGAGTTAATGGTTTAGAGTTAGGGTTAGGGTTAAGGATCAGTTTTGGGTTTGGTTTTAGGTTATTTTTATGTTTTAGGGGTTTTAGTTTCGGATTTGATGTTTAAAATCTATGGTTTAGTGTGTAATGTTTGAGTTTTCATAATCTTGATTTAGGGTTTTTTCTTTGGGCTTAGGATTTAGGGTTTAGGGTATAGGGTAAAGGTTAGGTTAGGGTTATGATTAGGGTTAGAATGTAGATTGTTTTAGGTTTTATGATTGAGGGTTTAACATTTGAGGTTTAAAATCTATGATTTTTTATTTAATGTTTTGGTTTTGGTATTTTGGACTTTGGGTTTCATGTTAATTGTTTAGGGTAAGGATTAGTGTTAAGGTTAGGGTTAGGGTTTAGTTTTTTTAGGTTTGTGGTTTAGGATTTGAGGTTTAAATTTTATGGTTTAGTGTTTAATGTTTGGATTTTCATATTTTAGACTTAGATTTTTTTTGGACTTAGGGTTTAGGGTTTAGGGTCAGTGTTAGGATGTATTTTTTTTTAGGTTTTTTGGTTCATGGCATATTATTTAAGGTTTAAAATATACAGTTTAGTATTTAATATTTGGATTTTTGTATTTTGGGCAGAGGTTTTTGGGAATATGGTTTAGGGTTACGGTTACGGTCAGGGTTAGGGTTTGGGATTTGAGGTTTAATATCAATGATTTAGTGTTTAATATTTAGTTTTTTGTTATTTTGGGCGGTTTAGGATTTATTGTAGGGTTAGGATTAGGGTTAATGTTAGGGTTTTTGTAAAGGTTTAGGTTATTTTTTAAGTTTTAGGTTGTGGGGTTAAGGATTTGAGTTGTAATATCTATGTTTTTGTGTTTAATGTTAGGGTTTTGGTATTTTGGGCTATGGGTTTAGGGTTTATGGTTTAGGGTTAGGGTTAAAATTCGTGTTAGGGATAGGGTTATGGTAAGAGTTTATGGTTCTTTTAGGTTTTAGGTATTGGGGTTCAGGATTTTTGGTTTAAAAGCTATGATCTGGTGTTTAATGTTTGGGTTTTTGTAGTTTGGGTTTGGGGTTTCGAGTTAATGATATAGGGTTGGGGTTAAGGTTAAGGTTAGAGTTCAGGTTTGGGTTAGGGTTAGGGTTAGGGTTAGTGATTAGATTTTTTTTTATGTTTTAAGGTTTGGGGTTTGGGGTTTGAGGTTTAAAATCTATGGTTTAGTGTTTAATATTTGGGTTTTCTTAATTTGGACATGACTTTTTTTTACTAAACACATACATTGTGGCTAGAATAAATTAACATTATTATGTTCTTTAACAATTTTGCCAACAATTTCATCTTGAGTAAAAAGACAAAATATCAATCTTTAAGCTCCAGGATTAACTAACTAAAATCAACGGTCAACTAAAAGATATTATAAATTTACAAGTTCAAGCATTGATTGCTGGTAGTTTGATTATGTACAGGTATGAGTTTTCTTTTTTGTGTGTCCTGATACATTGCGAAGTTGAAATTTTTACTGCCACTTTGGTTTTGAAAGTTACTTTGGGGAGGGACTTGGTTTGTATCCACTGCAATTGTAATATCATGGATGTTGGACCTTTTTCGTTCTTTCTTCATAGCTTGTTGTTTGATGAAGTATTTTTAGCATTACTAGCCACTTGCATTGGCGTCCTTAATACAACTACGTTTCTTGAAATTCTTCTCCAATCACCCATCTCGTATTTGTCCAGTCCGATAACGAATAACTTGTCTTCATCTTCAGTCTAAGGTTTACCCTTTTTCCTCTCAATTTCTTAATTCTTCCTATTAGATCAAGAAATAATCTTATAATCGCCTTCAAATTCAACCTGATCATTCCTATAGATCGGTAGATCAATCCGACCTGAATCAATTCATATACATGGTGAACAAGGTGATCGTTTAGTATTTAATGTTTGGGTTTTTGTTTTTTGGGCTTGGGGCTTGAGGTTAATATTTTAGGGTTAGGGTTAGTGTTAAGGTTAGGATTCAGGTTTGGGTTAGGGTTAAGGTTAGTTTTTAGGTTTTTTTTTTCCATTTTTAAGGTTTGTGGTTTAGGATTTGAGGTTTAAAAATTTATGATTTCGTGGTTAATGTTTGAATTTCGTATTTTGGACAAATGTTTTTTTTGGACTTAGGGTTTATGGTTTAGGGTTAGGGTTAGGGTTACAATAGAGATTATTTTTAGGGTTTATGGTTCAGTGTATAGCAATTAAGGTTTAAAATCCATTGTTTAATATTTAATGTTTTGGTTTTTGTATTTTAGGCTGAGGTTTTTGTGTTTGTGGTTTAGGGTAACTTTTTGGGTTAGGGTTAGGATTTTTGGTTTTTTTGGATTTTAGTTTAGGACTATGGATTTGAGGTTTAATATCAATGGGTTAGTGTTTAATGTTTGTGTTTTTGTATTTTGGGCTTGCTGTTTAGGGTTTATGATAGGATTATGGTGAGGGTTAATGTTAGGGTTAGGGTTAGGGTTAGGTTATTTTTTAATTTAAGGGTTTGGGGTTAAGGATTTGAGTTGTATTATCTATGGTTTAGTGCTTAATGTTATGGTTTTTGTATTTTGGGCTTTGAGTTTAGGGTTTAGGGTTTAGGGTTAGGGTTAAGGAAAGGGTTAGGGTTAACATTCGTGTTAGGGATAGGGTTATAATTGTTTAGGGTTCTTTTAGGTTCTAGGTTTTGGGATTTAGGACTTTTGGTGTAAAATCTATGTTCTAGTGTTTAATGTTGGCGTTTGTGTATTTTGGGCTTAGGGTTTTGAGTTAATGGTTTAGGGTTAGGGTTTGGGTTTGGGTTAGGTTTTTTTTATAATTTAGGGTTTTCAGTTTAGGATTTGATGTTTAAATCTATTATTTTGTTTTTAATGTTTGAGTTTTCATAATTTGGGCTTAAGTTTTTTTTGGACTTAAGGTTTACAATTTAGGGTTTAGGGTAAGGGTTAGGGTTAGGGTTAGGATTAGGGTTAGGGTGTAGGTTGTTTTAGGTTTTATGGTTCGGGGTTTAGCATTTGAGGTGTAAAATCTATGGTTTGGTATTTAATTTTTGGGTTTTAATATTTTGGGCTTTGGGGTTTCAGGTTAATTTTTTACTGTTAGGATTAGGGTTAATGTTAAGGTTAAGGTTTGGGTTAGGGTTAGGGTTTAGTTTTTTTAGGTTTTAGGGTTTGTTGTTTTGGATTTCAGGTTTAAAATTTATGGTTTAGTGTGTAATATTTGGATTTTCATATTTTAGACTTAGGTTTTTTTTTGGACTTCTTTTTTTATTAGGGGTTTATGGTTTAGGGGTAAGTGTTTAGGGTTAGGGTTAGGATGTAGGTTTTTTAGGTTTTTTTGTTCATGGTATAAAATCTATGGTTTAGTATTTAATTTTTGGATTTTTGTTTTTTTGGCTGAGGTTTTAAGGTTTATGGTTTAGGGTTACGGTAATATTTGGGTTTGGTTTTTAGGTGTTTTTAGGTTTTTGTGTTTAGGGTTTTAGATTTGAGGTTTCATATCAACGATTTAGTGTTTAATATTTAGTTTTTGATATTTTGGGAGGTTTAGGGCTTATTGTAAGGTTAGGGTTAGTGGTAATGTTAGGGTTAGGATATGGGTTAAGGTTTTTTTTTATGTTTTAGGGTTTGGGGTTAATGATTTGAGTTGTAATGTCTTAGTGTTTAATGTTAGGGTTTTGGTATTTCGGGCTTTGGGTTTAGGGTAAAGGACAGGGTTAGGGTTAAATTTCGTGTTAGGGATAGGGTTATAGTTATAGGATGCTCTTAGGTTTTATGTTTTGGGGTTTAGGATTTTTGGTTTAAAATCTTTGGTCTAGTGTTTAATGTTTGGGTTTTTGTATTTTTGGTATGGGATTTCGAGTTAATGGTTTAGAGTTAGGGTTAGGGTTAGGTTTAAGGTTATGGTTAAGGTTTGAGTTAGGGTTAGGGTTAGTATTTAGTTTTTTTTTTAGGTTTTAAGGTTTGTGGTTAAGGGTTTGAGGTTTAAAATCTATGATTTAGTGTTTAATTTTTGGGTTTTCTTATTTTGGACTTAGGTTTTTTTAGGACTTTTTTATACTAAACACATACATTATGGCTAGAAAAATTTAACAATATTCGGTTCTTTAACCATTTTGCCAAAAATTTCATATTGAGGAAAAAGACAAAATATCAATCTTTAAGCTCCTGGATTCACTAACTAAAATCAACTGTCAACTAAGAAGTACAATAAATATACAATTTATCTTCATTGATGGGAGGTGGTTTGATTATGTAAAGGTATGATTGTTCTTTTTTTGTGTCTTGCTACGTTGCGAATTTGAAATTTTGACTGCCACTTTTTTTATGAAAGTTACTTTGGGGAGGGACTGGGTTGTTAATATCATGGATGCTGGACCTTTTCCGTTTTGTCTTAATAGCCTGTTGTCTGATGAAGTATTTTTAGCATTAATACCCATTTGCGTTGGCGTCCTTGATACCACTACGTTTCCTGAAATACTTCTCCAATAACCCTTCTCGTATCTGTCTTGCCCGATAATGAATAACTTGTGTTCATCTTTAGTCCAAGGTGTACCCATTTTCCTCTAAATTTCTTTATTCTTCTTATTTGATCCTGTAATTATCTGACAATCGCCTTCCTATTAAACCTGTTCATTCGTATAGCTTTGTAGATCAATCCGACCCAAATAAATTCATATACATCGTGAACAGGGTCATCATAATGAGCCACGATATCATCGACTATTTATTTGAGAATATGATCAACGATGTTCTTAGGGTACAACACCAGGCCGTGTTTGATGAGCATGTTGTCATCCCTCGTCCATGTCGACATTGAATTAATCGACGCCATTGAGTCATCGATTGTTATTAGGTTTTAGCGTTTAGGGTTAGGGATAGGGTCAGGGTTAGTATTAGGGTTAGGATGTAAGTTTTTTTAACGTTTTAGGGTTGGTTGTTTAAGATTTGAGGTTTAAAATCTATAGTTTAGTGTTTAATGTTGGAGTTTTCGTAATATGGACTTAGGGTTTAGGGTTAGGATTAGGGTTAGGTTGTAGGTTTTTAAGATTTTACGATTCAGGATTAGTATTTTGAGGTTTAATAGATATCTTTTAGTATTTAATGTTTGGGTTTTGGTATTTTGGGCATTTGTTTTGTTGAATTACACTTGTAGGGGTAAGGGCTTAGCGACACCCCCAGGCCTTAACATTAATAACATAATAAAATACACGGAGGGGCGCATAAACCTAACATACAACCTATGATGGTTTGGATTCAACTTTCCAAAATAGGAAGTCAACTCCTCCCCTTACACAAAAGATGAATAAAAAAAACTAAGTACCTAGAAGAGAGGCCTCTCCATACATAGTATCTAGGAAACATAAACAAAGGAGACTCTTCCTTTACATTTGCAAAAATATAAAACTATTCTAACCTATTCAAAGAAGCTATAATTATTATAAATTATAGCTAAGTTGAAAAGATAAATAAAATTCACGGAGGTTCTTTAATTTTCTTGGTTTTCTTCCTCCTAAAACTTGGCATTTCCTGTAAGTCCAGTTGATAGTATGCCCTTACTTCCCTAGCTAGTTGTTGGTGGCTAAGATATACCTGAGGATTGGTTGTTTGGTGACTATGTTTGGACAGTTTATCAGCAGCCCAATTTGCTTCTCTAAAAACATGTGTGCATTTGAACTTTTGGGTTTGGTTTATCAAATTTTGCAGCCTGCCTAGATGATTTATGATGTTCCATTGAGAGGCTGCTTTTTTGTTTATCCACTTCACAACAAGTTGTGAATGAAGTTCCAATAAAATCTTCATGTAGCCAAGCTCCAATGCCCAAGTCAAACAAAAAATGGATGCCTTAATCTCTGCTTTATTGTTTGTTCCTTCACCAAGAGTTGTCGCAGAGGCCATCACCAACTGTCCATCGTAATCCCTCAAAATGCCTCCAGCACCAACCTACCCGGATCGGTAATCAGGGTTTACCTTGATCCACTGATTTGGGGTTTTACTCAAGGATACAAACTTACCGTGGTGTCTTGAACACAACCTTCACATTTCTAGATCAAATCCCATTTAGCTGGCCATTTGATACGAGGAAATGCTATGCTCAACATCTTGTAGCATAACTTGTAAATTTCATATTTCACCTTGCTGATTTTTGTCGTTTTACCCCCATATTAGCATGCGTACCTACTCTTCCATAAGTTCCAACATATGAGTATAGTAGTGGCTTGGAGAAACATTTTGTAGGCTGCATTGTTGGCCTTTACCGACCACCACTGTTGGAGCAGCTACTGCAGTGAGTGGCAGTCAGGATGGTCCCCTGCTGTAGCTAAAAAACTGCTCCACACTTTTGCAGCAAATTGGCCTGAAATGAAGATGTGATGGATGTTGTCTATGCCTTCATTATCAAGACAACAAAAACACTTTGATGGCTCAACGCCAAAATTAGTTAATTTGTCATTAGTATGAGTTTACCCCTTAGGGTCCTCCATAATAGAAAAAAAGATTTAAAAGGAATGTTTTTATGCCATAACAAAGAATTAAACTGGATTTTGACCCTTTTTTCCCTGATACCGTCCCAAATTGATTAATAGTTAAAGTTTCCATGATTATTGAGCTTCCATACTTCTTGATCAGGGAGGTGATGTTGAGGGGAAATTTCTGTGGCAATAATGTTGGAGAATTGACTAGGTGGTGGTTGTCCTATAAATTTGTTCCAGTTCCATTTCCCTTCGTCCAAAAATTTAGCCACTATTACATTTTTTAAGCTGTTGCTATAGCTGGAAAGTTGTGCTAGTGGGCGATTGCCAAGCCAATTATCCCATAAGAAAGAACAATTTCCAGCCTGAAGCTTCCATTGGATATGTTGTTCCACATGCTGTCTATTCAGGAATATGTTCTTCCATGTCAATGAATATCTGTTATCACACTTTTTGCTAACAGGTTTGGATCTTTGGCAATATTTTGATATCAAAAATCACCCTACAAGGTTTGTTTGGTTCTGAAAATCCAGCATTGTTTGAATTGAAAGGCCATATAGATATACTTTAAATTTCTCATGCCTACTCCCCCTTCATCATAAGGAAAGCTAAGATTCTTCCATGATGCACAGTCATATCTCTTTCTACTATTCCTCCATCGCAGAAGAAATATGCCATCAGCATTTGGATCTGTTTAAGCACAGTGGATGGAGGAGTTACTGCAGACACTAAGTTTATGATATTGCCTGTAACACATGCTTTGTAAGTAATTCTTTGCCTCTATAACTGAGATGTTTGGTTTTCCATCCTGTAGTCATGCATACAACTTTGTTAACAAGATTATAAAAATTTATATTCCTAGGCCTACCAACAAATAAAGGGCATCCTAGGTCAATAAGAGGACGCTGGTTTTGTTGGAAGCCTGTTAGTCTTTTAATTTTATGTCTTGTTCTATTGAAAGCATTAGAGTGTAGCATAAAATGACTCTTGGCTTCAATGATTAGTTGTCCGTAAGTCTCTTCATACTCCTTTAGAGTTTTCATTAAAAGCTTCAAGGTTTTGTACCTTCCAAAAGTGAAGAATATTTACTTAAGGTCCCCTCTTATCAATCAAGAAGCCATGATAGTACTGATGAGAATGTAACCTATTAAGAGATCTAGGTAACACTTATGCACCAAAAATTGATAGGGCAGGGGATAAGGGGTCACCTTGCTTGAGACCTCTCGTGGAATGAAAGAAGCTATACCTCTTACCGTTGACAATGATTGAATACCAATTGTTTGCCAGGATTCTCCATACCATATCTATGAATAATCCAACAAACCCCATTTTCCTTAGAATCAAGTAAATGTATGACAAAGAAACCCTGTCCTACACCTTTGCCATGTCTAGCTTTATGATGACATTACTCCCAATATTGGGTTTCTTAATGTGGTTGATGATTTGTTGAGCAAGCATTATGTTCTCGGAAATACTTCTATCTTTAATAAACCTTGAATAATTGGAAGAAATCAAAAAAGGGAAAATTGGGCTAAGTCTGGTACTCACTAGTTTTGATATAATCTTGCTAGTGAAGTTGCTCAGATTTATAGGCCTAAATTCGGTTAGCTTGTTTGCATTACTAACTTTAGGAAGTAGGAAGATACAATAATGGGAGAAATACTTAGGAATCATTTGCCCACTAAAGAATGCCTTAAAAACTCCCATTAAATCATCCTTGATAATGTGCCAATATTTAAGAAAAAAGTAACCATTCATACCATCAGGACCAGCTGTGGAATTTTGATTCATAGAGAAGATCAAGATTTTAAGTTCCTCCATATTGGTCAGACTAATAAGATGAGTATTTTGTTCTTGGCTAACCATCCTTGGAATGCATTCAAAGTATCTTCATTAATGAGATTTTTCATCACCAGTAAAAATCTCTTCGAAGCACAGGCTATCTAAGCAATATCATCCTCACCTTGTATCCATCCCCATCTTCACTAATAATATTGTGCACAAATAATTTTCTTCTTCTTCCTCTTATAATGGAATGGAAGTATTTAGAATTTGTGTCACCATCTTGAACCAATGTAATTGAGTTTTCCCTTTCAATATAGTATTTTCCAACTTGAGGAACTTGATGTATTTAGCATTAAATTCATGTAAGGCACTTCTGTTAGCATAACTTTTGTGAAGAATGTAGTTCTCTTCCGCCTTGTGAGCATGTTCCTCATACATTCTGACATTTTGAAAAATATCCCCAAACTCTTTCCATGACCATGAATTAAGAGTGGTAGACAACCTTTTGATTTTCTTATGAAATCTCTACATATCAATACCATCCACTTCTCTATCAAAACAAGTCTGCACAATTTCCATGAAAAGAGGGTTGTCCACCCAACAATTGAGGAATTTGAAATACTTGATGTGATTTGCTTCTTTGGAAACCATTTCTATTAGAAGAGGACAATGATCAGATCGTGTCGAAGACAAATGAGTAATAGTGGTTTGAGGCATATTTTCAAGCCAAGAATCATTCACCAGCCCTATCAACTCTCTTCCACATTCTGTGATTAATACCTCTCTTGTTGGACCATGTGAATTTGTGGCCACTGAAAACCAATGTCCACAAGGCCACATGCCCCAATAACTGCTATAAAATCCATTCTTTTCCCTCATATTGTAAGTTGCACCTCCTAGCTTTTCATCCACTGAAGTTATAACATTGAAATCACCTACTGAACACCAAGGTTGGTATCCACATTGGCTTTCTGAAGCATCTTATCCCAAAGAGGTCTCCTCAGATAATCCTTATATTTTGCATAGACAAAAGTAGTAATGAACTGCCCCTATAACTCATTGTGTTTTATGTTGTTCATCATCATCAAGAATATTATAGTCAATATCACTACTCCAAAAAACCCAAATCTTACCATTACAATTACTAGTAGCATTTTCTATATTCAATTGAACTTTGAAATTCTGCACATGTACACTATCTGAAAAAGGTTCAAAAATAGTTATAATTATATTTGGTGGAGTTTCCTGAGCATTTTGAGTTTCTCAAACACCCCTTGAGTGTAGATACCTCTCACATTCCAAATGATTTTACTAATCATTTGGAAGATCTAGAGGAGAATAGTCTAGTATTTGGTCTGCCAGCTGTGACAGTGTTGATATCTTGATTCTTAAAATGAAGTATTTCATGTTGAAACATGTTGAATCTCATCCTCTAAAACCTGATCATTCGAAGGACTGAAGGCTTGATACGCTCAAATTTACTTCTCAAATAGGAAGTAAAGCGGTCGAGTCAAGTAAATAAACAAACTAGTGAGGTTGGGATCGTTCCCACGAGAAAAATAGTCTAGACTTAACTTTAACTTGTTATTACTATTGTTCGGTTGATAACTTCCTTAGAAAGTAAAAACATAAAAATGTAAAAAGGGGGGTTTGTATTTCCTAATAAGTAAAAAGAACTAACGAAATTGAAAGAGACACTTAACAGTTTTGAAAGTTGGGTTTTAATCAATTAATCAAACTAACTAGGGTTTACGTGTTCCCCACAGGTTCATAACTTGATAATTCTAACTATAACAATTCTTTCCTAGTATCTTGCATGCAAAGTGATAAGTTATGTATTTCTAAATCCATGGTCCGGCATCTAGAAAAAATCACTCCGCACCTTGGTCCGGCTACGTGTGTTGCTTTCCTAACCCTTATCGTTACCTCATATTAAGCATCGTAATCGATATTTGACTAAGTTACTACCTCGTACCAATCAATACTAGCCTATTAGATAGTATACACTAAATCTATGTTAATAATTCTTTTCCTATTATCTACCTCCTTGGTCCAGCAAGTAGCATTAAGGCGAGTTCTAACGTTGATCATCCGTTAAAAAGACTTCTAAGCGAAAGATTTATTAATACATGCAAGACACTTTTCTAGAATTGTTATTTTAGCTAGGGTTTATCTCATTATTTGCCTATGGTTCCCACAACCCTAGTTATGGAGTTTAGTTACTCATAGCCATAAACTAAATATTCAAATATATTAAATAAAAATTCATGTACTTACTTCAATGAGAAAGAGTAAAGTCCGAAAAATTGCTTTAATAATCACCAAAAATTACTTGTAGCAATCTCCAAAGAATCAAACACTCATAAACAAAGTCTAATAATATGATTTCTAATCTAGCAGAGTCTAACTTTCAAAATGAGGTTTTTCAAACTATTTATATAAAAAAATAAAAACCTAATTAAACAAGGGTTCTAATTCCTGGAAATCTGCCAAAACGCGGCTGGGTCGACGGACCACGCGACAGATCGTCGTGGTCATGACGGACCGTCGTGTACTCCGTCGTCCCATACTTGGTGCAATTTCTTCTGCTGCTTTTCTTCATTCCCCTCAACGGCAAGTGTGACGGACCGTCGTAGGCACAACGGTCCGTCGAGGGTCTCGTTTCAAAAGACTTCAACTCTTGGAATTTGGGTACTGGAATCACTTCTCTGATCTTCACGACGAACCTGGAGGATGGACCGTCATAGCCATGACGGACCGTCAGAAGCTTCGTAATCCCACAGTTGTCAGACTTCCCCATCTTCCTTCAGCAGCTTCTCTACGCTGCCACCTACGGACCGTCACAGGCATGACAGACCGTCATAAGCTCCGTAGGTGGTTTCTTCTGCATTTCTCTCTCAAAATCTCCGCATTTGGCTTTGGAAAGATTTCCTGCAAAACAAAGAGAAACTTGTATAAAAATTAGCACAAAAAGGGCTTTTGGACGCACTAATCTTAAGGAAAAAGCATTAATTATACTGTGAAACCACGATATATCAACACCCTCAACTTAAATTCGTTGTTTGTCCTCAAGCGACGCACTATGACTCACTACACAATCTTTGTACAATAGTATTCATGTTTTATCCTTTGCAATCATTTGGCTATCAATCCCGATTAATCTCATCAAATATATGCATGCTATCACTATTAGGCTTGAATTTTGTGGGATTCGAATATGACACAGACTCACCATGCACTAAAACCTATCCTCTTCAATTTCTCACCGAGGTGCTAACAATTCTGGTATTGAAAATAATGTCCTCACTTTAGAACAAAATCCTCATTTTTCACACAATGATTTCAGTTTGAGTATAAGGATTACATTTCAACACTCGCTCTCAGAACAAAGTCACACTCATTCATACCTATTGCCATAAGCTTGCCCTTATTTTCACTGCCTTAAGTTCGCTATACAACCCTTAGGATCACGATAGGACTTTTTTAGCTTGTAACATAGGCTCAAGGTCAGGTAGGGTACATTTTTAGGTATACGTTAGTGACTTTTTGCCCTCCTTGACATATCGGCTAAACCTTCCCATTTTATCATCTTATTTTGCCCAGTTTCTCATACTTTTTCCTTTTGCTCAATTTTCTCTTCTTTCTCCATTTGTGTAAGTGATTTTTCTTTTTCTTTACTTTTCTTTCAACTAATTCTGAGTCACTTTACTTTTGTTCTTTCTCTCTCTTTTGTTCTTTCAACCCCACTTTCCAGAGCATTCCTCATAATAGCCACCCTCAACTCATGGCTTTGCCATGAGTCAAGGTACAAAATACCCTAAGTTGGGTCAGGGCCAAAACGAAGGTTGTTTACTGTATTAGCCACCCTCAACTTATGCTTTTGGCATAAGATGAGGTGCACATGTCCAAGGAGGGACCAGGGCCAACACATTGTTCCCCAAAAAGATCAGTTAGGGTGAAAAAGAAAGGTCTAATTTAAGCTCAGATTATTTGGATAAAAGAAGGAAAAATTTCATTCGGTTTCTTTTATTTGGGTTATAAATGGGCTTTCTTGAATAAGGGGCTATGATCCTTTTCTAATTGTTTGTTACAGCTTACTTTTAGCAGGACTAACCAGGCAAGTTCTAGCTCAGTACCGATAGTGGACTATTCAAATTTCCTCACTCTCACTTGAAATTTCATCACTATACAAGATTATTAGACACCTAGTTCGAATTAAAGACTTAGGGTAATGCAATGGTGTAACTCTATTTCACGCTTAGAGCCACACAATTGTCAGTTACTATGCCTAGTCATGTGTTATTTTCAGTTTATCAGGATATCATTTTAGCCATCATGCTCTAGAATTAAACTATGTACAAAATATATAAACATACCGGTTCAACAGAAAAAAAATAATCAGTCTTTTGGGGAAAAAGAACTCAGGCAAGAAAACCCCAAAAGACGATAGTGAGTTGGGCTACTCAGACTTCACCCTAACACTCAGTTTCCATTTAACCCACCCCCAACAAAAAAGCATGCAATTGTCCCCAATGCATAAAAAATCTAAAGATTAGAGGGGTAGGTGAAGCAAACTTGTGGCGCATAGCGCCGTCGATCAACAAGCTGGTGGGTCCGGTTTCCCAGAACTCACATCCTCTGTAATCTGGACACCCTCAGTGGTGTCCTCAGCAATCTGGACACCCTCAGTGATGTCCTCAGCAACCACCGCACCATCAGTAGGGCCTCCTGCTGTCTCTACAGTGTGGGAGCTTGACGCCCCAGCCGCTATCTGTGATGCTCTGATTTGGTGTGCCTCCGCCTCAGCAAGTGAGGCTCTCCTCGCGGCCTCCATCTCTCGGCGCTCCTTCTTCCTTGCTCCCGCCTCATCTTCTGATCGACCCCTACGCCTCTTGGCACTCTCTCGAGGGGAAGGTGGGTGAATGTATGAGGTGGCAAACAGGGCCGCCAATATAGTGTCCTCAACAGGCTCGACAGGCTCCGGCACTCTCGCCTATAGGATCGTGTCGATGTCTGCCCGAAGACTGTCGACTGCAGCCTGAAGAGTCGACACATCTACCGGAGGTGTTGGGCGGGCTAACACTCTCAACTCAAATGCATCTAGTCGCTGGTGAACCTCAGCAATCTTCCGCTGCATCTTCCTCTCCATACGCGCTTCAGACTCAGTAATAGACTTCTGCATCCATGGCTGGATATGATGCAGAAGAGTGGCCATTTGTGCCTCCAGTTTTTGGACTCTAGCAAGCGGGGCCGGTAATGGTAGAGGGGCAGTGCGAGAAGAGCTCGGGGCTGGGATACTACCCGGGATAGACTCGACCGGGGTAGTGTCAGTGGACGCTTGTGTAGCGGTGCGGGCCTGGGCCACCATATCCGCAAGATCATCAGTAAGTGGTGACATCTCTAGACGGGGCCCTCGACGTGGGGCCAACTCATTGGCCTCGTCTCTGATGAGGCCGACGTCAACGGTGCCCTGCGGGGTCTTCAACTAATCTATGTGCCATATGGGCACACCTGCGGTCCTTCAAAGGGAAAAAATCATACACGGGAAGGGATAGGAAGTAGTGACCTTGAATGCCCTCTCGTGCATGACTGCCTGGAGAATCCATGCGAAGCCGACCTCAAATCCGGCTATCAGCGCCGCTATAAACACTACGTGATCCCAAGTGACGATGTTATCAGCAGCTGTGGGGGAAAGGTAGTGACGGACGAGCAGCCACAAGAACTTCGCGACGAACGTGAGGTTGGCCTTCTTGATGGCCCCCTTCGTCTTAGTGACCCAATCTGCACCCTCTCCGTCGACTGATAGGTGCAGTGCCATCCACCTCTTGGTGGTCTCTCTCAGTGCCTGCTCGTGCATGAACTGCCCATCTTTCACTATCTGCCAGCGGTAGTCAAACTCGGTAGTGTGGGGAGTCCGCGTAGCATCTATACTCTCGCCGTATAGGAACCAGCGGATAGCTGGCAGGGAAATGTCAACCTGCACGCCCTGGACTCGAACCTACTCCAGTGGGGCCTGTTTACCGGGAGCAGTCCACCTATCGATTGGAGACTCCCTGTAAGTACTCGCCGCTCCAAGGTGAGTGTCCGAGTCATTACTCCTTTATCAGTCAGGAATTTGGCGTCGGAGTACACTTGAAACTGGCCTTCAACGCACCACCGGTTTGGCTGGTCAGAGGCTGGGGTGGGGACCTGGGCTGGTGCGCCGGATGTAGAGTCTGAACTGTCAGCCTCATCAGACGAGGCCGACGCTGAAGCAGTGGCGGGTGCGGGAACCTCAACAGAGCCTGAAGCTTCCTCGTACCAGGATACGCCTAAGGAGCCAGACGCTCCTTCCTCATTTGTGGCTGACCCAGAGGGTGTGTCGGTCAGTGTGCGCTCCTCATCAGACTGGGAGGCAGTGACTACGCCGGACGCCACCTTCTTGGGTGTGGCTCTGGGGGCACGTGTAGCACGGGAAGGGGAGGAGGTTCCTGGGGGCATGTACTGAGGGTCCCGCTCATCATCAGAGCCAATGACCATGCGGGAAGACGGGACGACAGACTTAGATCGCCCGCGTGCATAGGTGCGGTCTTGCTTGGGTGCCATAGTCGATAGTACCTGTAAAGGAGCAATATTAGTATGAGTAGTAGCAAGCAAGACAGGCAAGCTCATATGACATTAAACTTTGAAAATAGTGTGGTAGTAATATTGAAACTGTATCACACGACGAGACCGATGACGGCTCGTCGTGGCTATGACGGACCATCATGAGGTCCGTCGTGTTGTACTTGGTCTATGTATATATAAAGAACCCTGAAGGAGGGGTCTCTGACTATCTGATACGCTCAAACTTACTTCTCAAATGAGAAGTAAAGCGGTCGCGTCAAGTAAATAACCCAACTAGTGAGGTTGGGATCGTTCCCACGAGGAAAATAGTTTAGACTTAACTTTTACTTGTTATTACTATTGTTCGGTTGATAACTTCCTTAGAAAGTAAAAACATAAAAATGTAATAAGGGGGGTTTGTATTTCCTAATAAGTAAAAAGAACTAACTAAATTGAAAGAAACACTTAACATTTTGAAAGTTGGGTTTTAATAAATTAGTCAAAGTAACTAGGGTTTACGTGTTCCCCACAGGTTCATAACTTGATAATTCTAACTATAACAATTCTTTCCTAGTATCTTGCATGCAAAGTGATAAGTTATGTATTTCTAAATCCTTGGTCCGGCATCTAGAAAATCTCACTCCGCACCTTGGTCCGGCTACGTGTGTTGCTTTCCTAACCCTTATCGTTACCTCATATTAAGCATCGTATTCGATATTTGACTAAGTTACTACCTCGTACCAATCAATACTAGCCTATTAGATAGTATACACTAAATCTATGTTAATAATTCTTTTCCTATTATCTACCTCCTTTGTCCGGCAAGTAGCATTAAGGCGAGTTCTAACGTTGATCATCCTTTAAAAAGACTTCTAAGCGAAAGAATTATTAATACATGCAAGACACTATTCTAGAATTGTTATTTTAGCTAGGGTTTACCTCATTATTTGCCTATGGTTCCCACAACCCTAGTTATGGAGTTTAGTTACTCAACGCCATAAAAACAATATTCAAATATATTAAATAAGAATTCATGTACTTACTTCAATGAGAAAGAATAAAGTCCAAAAGTTTGCTTGATTAATCACCAAAAATTACTTGCAAGAATTCTCAAAGTAGTCAATAATCTCACGAAAAGTCTAATGATTATCGAGAATCTCACAATACAATTTTTACGAATACGGAGTTTCAATAATCTCAGAGTCTAACTATCAGGTGTCTAACCTCAAAAACGAGGTTTTACGAACTATTTATAAAAATACAAAAACGTAATTAAACAAGAATTCTAATTACTGGAAATCTGCCAAAACGCGGCTGGGTCGACGGACCACGCGACGGACCGTCGTGGTCATGACGGACCGTCGTGGACTCCGTCGTCCCATACTTGGTGCATTTTCTTCCGCTGCCTTCTTCATTCCCCTCAACGACAAGTGTTACGGACCGTCATAGGCACAACGGTCCGTCGAGGGTCTCGTTTCAAAAGACTTCAACTCTTGGAATTCGGGTACTGGGATCACTTCTCTGATCTTCACGACGAACCTGCAGGACGGACCGTCAATTCCATGACGGACCGTCACAAGCTTCGTAATACCACACTTGTCAGACTTCCCCATCTTCCTTCAGCAGCTTCTCTACGCTGCCACCTACGGATCGTCACAGGCATGACGGACCGTCATAAGCTCCGTAGGTGGTCTCTTCTGCATTTCTCTCTCAAAATCTCCGCATTTTGCTTTGGACAGATTTCCTGCAAAACAAAGAGAAACTTGTATAAAAATTAGCACAAAAAGGGCTTTTGGACGCACTAAACTTAAGGAAAGAGCATTAATTATACCGTTAAACCACGGTATATCACTATCATGACGGTCGAGCAGGACGGACCGTCGTGAGTACGACGGTCCATCGTAACAGTCCGTCGTAGGACACTTAGAAAATGTTGGGAGACCCTTATCAGTAGGGTCTCTGACCATCATGACGGTCAAGCAGAAGAACCGTCGTTAGTACGACGGTCCGTCGTAGGACACTTGGAAAATGTTGGGAGACCCTTATCAGAGAGTTCTCTGACCATTATGACGGTCGTGCAGGATGAACCGTCGTGAATATGACGGTCCGTCACACGTGTCGTTGGGCAGTGTGCTAGGGTTTCTGGAACGGACCGTACGACGGTCCGTCGTGTGTGCGACAGTCCGTCATCGGGGTCTCGTTCTGAGTGACAGTGGCAGAACTACAGGTACCCTAAGCAACCCCGATGAAACCCACATGGTCTTGTAGTGTTGTGGACCTATCTTTGTCTATCCCAACTACCTAAGAAACTACCAATGCAAAATTACCTATGCCTAGGGTTATCAACATGGTATATTCGAACAGTTTGAGCCTAGGTTTAGACATAATCACATCAAGGAAACAATATACGACTAAAAACTAAACTAATACTAACTACTAAACGAAAATGCAAGATAAATGAGTATAAATTTAGAGACACATACCTTGGAAATGGAGAAAACACAAGTGGAGGATGATTCAGGTGGCAAGGTAGTTACCAATAGCAGCAGCACCCACTAGTAGATAATAATGATAAGGTTTGGGGAGATTGTGGGAGTGATGATCAGTGGGGGGAGTGTGGAAGTTGAAAAGAGAGGGGAGATGACAGGAATGTGGAAATAATGGGGTGAAATATGGAAGGGTGGGGAGTATAAACGGTCAGATTTTGAAAAGGGTCTAGCCGGGTCGGGTCGGGTAGATTTCATTAATCACGCGACGGTTCCCCGATGATGGTCCGTCGCAATTGTGACGGCCCGTCGTAGGTTCCGTCGTGTGTGCCCTAGTATTCAAAATGACAGAAATACGTACCTGGTGTGACGGAAGCATACGACGGTCCGTTGCATGTGCAACGGTCCGTCGTTGTATCCGTCAAAGGCTACTGCGAAGTAGTGTTCTGCAGAATTTCCTAGTGATGTGCCTGCAAATTTAAAACCCATTAATAGGAAAAAAATGCTACCATTAAAAAGACGATAAGTATTGGGTTGCCTCCCAACAAGCGCCTGATTTAATGTCGCGGCACGACTAGGGACACTTGATTACTCAAACTTCATCAAGATGGTTTGTCTCTATTACTTTATTCCCCGATGCTTTATGCCCAAAATAGAGTTTTATTCTATCTCTATTCCTCTTAAACCGCACTCCCTCCTTGGAGTTTAACTCAACTGCTCCATGAGGGAATACTTGGGTAATCAAATAAGGGCCTGTCCATTTGTACTTGAGCTTGCCCGAAAGACAAGGCACCCCAGAACTGTCTACAAGCACCAAATCCCCCTCCATAAACTCTTGTTTTGCATTTTTCTGTTCAGTCTCCTTCTTCATCTTTTCTTTGTGGTCTATGGCAGATACCGATTGGAGTTCACCACTCTGCCTCGTGGTCTTACAAATGTTGAAGGTCGCTTCTTCATTATTCAGCCGGAAAGTCATCTGTCCCTTCTCCATATCAACTAAGGCTCTACCTGTAGCAAGGAATGGCCTCCCAAGAATAATAGGCACTTCAAAATCGACCTCACAATCCAGAATAACAAAATCAGCCGGAAAGATAAATGATTCCACTTTTACTAGCACATCATGGAGTATCCCTATAGGTCGTTTTACTATTCGATCACCCATCAGTAGCCGCATCGCAGTGGGCTTTGGGTCACCCAAACCCAACTTCTTGTAAATCGAGAGGGGCATGAGATTTATGCTTGCCCCCAGATCACATAATGCTTTCGCAAAATGTAATGACCCAACTGTACAAGGGATAGTTAACGCACCAGGATCTTCTTTCTTTTGTACGAGGGATCTCGTAGCGATAGCACTACAGTGCTGCTGTCTATCATCATCCTTGAAAGTGACCGATCTTTTCTTTGTGACCAGATCATCATAAATTTAGCGTAACCGGGCATTTGTTCTAAAACTTCTACAAAAGGGACATTGATAGAAAGTTGCTTCAACATAGTTATGAAACGCCGGTATTTACCATCCTCGGTCTTTTTCACTAATCTCTGAGGGAAAGGTGGTGGTGGCCTAGGCATGGGAATTACCTTGATGGGTGCTTCTACATCTTTTCCATTACTTTCCTCTGCTTCACCACTACTCTTTACCAC
Source organism: Solanum habrochaites (assembly GCA_027704765.1). NCBI lineage: Eukaryota > Viridiplantae > Streptophyta > Magnoliopsida > Solanales > Solanaceae > Solanum > Solanum habrochaites. The sequence goes on from JAKWJA010002496.1 coordinate 15,875,854, forward strand.
CTTATCATCATCCTTTCTCACATTTTTATCGGCAGATGGCATAGGTGGGTCAATGGTTTGCCTACCACCCCGAGTAGTGATTGCCATATAGTGCGCATCATTCTTTGGATTTTGGACAGTGTTGCTAGGAAGAGTGCCCCGTTGCCGTGTGTTCACTGTCGCAGATAATTGGGCCACTTGCAATTCGATCTGTTTAATCGAAATTGCGTGTGTATCAACTTTTTGCCCAATACTAGCTAAATCACCCCATAATTCTTTAATGTGCCCATCACTAGCATCGAACATCCTCATCATTTTATGCAACATAACCTCAACTCGCGCCATACTATCTCCACCATCCCTAAGAGTAACTTCACGATTTTGAGGAGGAACATAGGGTCCACTCCTGTCGTTTCTATTACCATAGTTACTACTGTTGAAGTTGTTGTCGCGGTTGTAGTTACCATCTCGGACATAATGACCCTCACGGTTGTAGTTACCGTAGTTCCGACCTTGGTTCCCTTGACCTTGGCGCCAATTATCCTGATTTGAGCCTTGGACGCTTGGTCGGAAACCCCCCATTTGTTCATTGACTGCATAGGAATCCTCCTCATAGTAACATTCACCGTTAGGGGGTGGTGGTTTAGCCAAGTAGTTGACTGCATTAATCTTTTCAGCACCCCGAGTGACATGTTTTAGTACCAACCCAAGCTCAGTTCCCGTTTGAGCCATTTCTTAACGAATATCATCTGTGGCTGGGTTGTGAGTGGACTGCACTGCAAAGGTGTTTCTCCCTGTATCAGATTTTCTAGTACTCCAAGCTTTGTTATTCCGGGAGATTTTTTCTAATTTTTCAGCGATCTCCGCATAAGGACATTCTCCATACATCCACCTGCTATAGTGTCCAATACCGCTTTGTTGTTATCATCTTGTCCCCTATAAAGTATTCTTTCAGTGACTCATCATCTGTACGGTGATTTGGAACACTTCTCAAGAATGAGGTGAATCTATCCCAAGAACTACTAACTGACTCTCCTGGTAGTGCCACAAAGTTATTCACCCTATCTTTGTGGTTTAGTTTCTTGGAGACCGGATAGTAGCGTGCTAAGAAGACATCCCTTAGTTGATTCCAAGTAAATATGGAGTTGTATGGGAGCTCAGTGAACCAAATAGCAGCCTCTCCCGTTAGTGAGAGAGGAAACACTCTGAGCCCTATTACATCTAGATCCAAATCATGCCTACCCACACAACTTTTACACACTGCCCTTCCTTAGCTATATGGGCATGTGGATCCTCAGAAGGTAGCCCTGAAAACAAGCCTCTGGCAGTGAGCATTTGCATCAGACTACTAGTTACCACAAAAGTGTGGCCTGTGCGTAGAGGAGGCAAAACCACTGGCCCATCCGAATCTGCTATGTTATCATAGCCTCTGTAGTATGCTTGGGGCCGTGGAGAGGGATTCTGTCCCCTTTGTTGATGTTCACCCGGAGCATCGGGTAACATCTAAAGATGAACATCAACCGGAGCTGGGATGTTCTGGTTTGGATCCTCATCATTGATTCCCAAATTACGATTCATGTTTCGCATTGTACGCACTAACTCGTGATCGTAGGGAAACAACGGTTCTCTTCCTCTCCGTGTATTTGGCATACAAGGAGGATAGCTGAAAAGAAATCAAAAACAATAAAACAAAGTAAAATCAAGAAAATATCAACTAAACTACAGTAATAAGTTCAAGTTAATCTAAAAGCTAAGTTCCCTGGCAACGGTGCAAAAATTTGATACGCTCAAATTTACTTCTCAAATAGAAGTAAAGCGGTCGCGTCAAGTAAATAAACCACCTAGTGAGGTTGGGATCGTTCCCACGAGGAAAATAGTCTAGACTTAACTTTAACTTGTTATTACTATTGTTCGGTTGATAACTTCCTTAGAAAGTAAAAACATAAAAATGTAAAAAGGGGGGTTTGTATTTCCTAATAAGTAAAAAGAACTAACGAAATTGAAAGAGACACTTAACAGTTTTTAAAGTTGGGTTTTAATCAATTAATCAAAGTAACTAGGGTTTACGTGTTCCCCACATGTTCATAACTTGATAATTCTAACTATAAAAATTCTTTCCTAGTATCTTGCATGCAAAGTGATAAGTTATGTATTTCTAAATCCTTGGTCCGGCATCTAGAAAATCTCACTCCGCACCTTGGTCCGGCTACTTGTGTTGCTTTCCTAACCCATATCGTTACCTCATATTAAGCATCGTATTCGATATTTGACTAAGTTACTACCTCGTACCAATCAATACTAGCCTATTAGATATTATACACTAAATCTATGTTAATAATTCTTTTCCTATTAACTACCTCCTTGGTCCGGCAAGTAGCATTAAGGCGAGTTGTAACGTTGATCATCCGTTAAAAAGACTTCTAAGCGAAAGAATTATTAATACATGCAAGACACTTTTCTAGAATTGTTATTTTAGCTAGGGTTTATCTCATTATTTGCCTATGGTTCCCACAACCCTAGTTATGGAGTTTAGTTATTCATAGCCATAAACACAATATTCAAATATATTAAATAAGAATTCATGTACTTACTTCAATGAGAAAGAGTAAAGTCTGAAAAATTGCTTGATTAATCACCAAAAATTACATGTAGCAATCTCCAAAGAATCAAACACTCATAAACAAAGTCTAATAATATGATTTCTAATCTAGTAGAGTCTAACCTTCAAAATGAGGTTTTTTGAACTATTTATATAAAAAAATAAAAACCTAATTAAACAAGGGTTCTAATTCCTGGAAATCTGCCAAAACGCGGCTGGGTCGACGGACCATGCGACGGACCGTCGTGGTCATGACGGACCGTCGTGGACTGCGTCGTCCCATACTTGGTGCAATTTCTTCTGCTGCTTTCTTCATTCCCCTCAACGGCAAGTGTGACGGACCGTCATAGGCACAACGGTCCGTCGAGGGTTTCGTTACAAAAGACTTCAACTCTTGGAATTTGGGTACTGGGATCACTTCTATGATCTTCACGACGAACCTGCAGGACGGACCGTCATAGCCATGACGGACCGTCACAAGCTTCGTAATCCCACACTTGTCAGACTTCCCCATCTTCCTTCAGCAGCTTCTCTACGCTGCCACCTACGGACCGTCACAGGCATGACGGAGCGTCATAAGCTCCGTAGGTGGTTTCTTCTGCATTTCTCTCTCAAAATCTCCGTATTTGGCTTTGGACAGATTTCCTGCAAAACAAAGAGAAACTTGTATAAAAATTAGCACAAAAAGGGCTTTTCGACGCACTAAACTTAAGGAAAAAGCATTAATTATACCGTGAAACCACGGTATATCAAGGCTTTAATCAGAGCTTCACTAGTCTCATCGTCCTCATCCGGATCATCTAGAGAATGGTTGTCCTTATCCAATTGATCTTCAAAAATATTCACAACATACTCATCAATCAAAGGTACTTTATTAACTTGACATAACTGGTGCCACTTATCAGGTGGTTCAGCTGTGGGTGGTGCCATGTATCTAGCCTGAAGATGGGGGATATCCAACCCTTGGTTGTCATTGACCATAACAAATTTTTTTCGTGGTTCCTCCCTCATTCCGTGTGCCTGCTCATCTCTACTATTTTGCTGCATACTCTGTCTCCTATTAGCAGCATCCCTTTTTTGTTCGTTGGGCTTATTTTTGCTCTTGGGAGTGCTTTTAGAAGTACAAGTATCAATATGCTTCCCCTTATCTTTTTTCTTGTTAACCTTGTCATTTTTCTCATTATCCTCAATTCTATTTTGTTGTTTTTCCTTATTTTATCCATATTTCTGTTGTCTGCTATTTCCATCCTGCACCTGTTGCTGAATCTGTTGTTGTTCCTCCTGTCGTTGCTTATTTTAGAGTTATTAGAGGCTCTAAAGTCTGGACTATGGTCTGTGTCAAACCCCTCATGCAGAATATGAGGCAAACACCCCCCTTTGGGAACCCTTCCTGCAAGTTAGTGGGTTCCTCCTGAAATCCCCCATCCATACCTCCCACAACTTCATCATTGTCATTCAGCACATCAAAAGAGTTAGGTTTCATAGCTATGAAACCTGAACCTTTCAAGGTTGGATTTTGATCAGATGATCCTGTGATAGTCGTATTTTTGTTTGTGTTTCCCTGTGACTTTGTCTTGTTCCTGTCTTGGTGCTCCTCTTTGTTTCCTTCACTATTTTCCTACATGGACAAGTTAGTGAAAGAATTATGATGAAAATTATTGAGGATACATGTTTGCTTAGTTGGTTACTGAAATTGTTCACTTGCTGGCTTGTTTGGTGCATGGACTGGTTTCCATGCTGTCTTGGTGGCTTTTTATTCATGTGTTTTGTTATTATTCTTCCTTTGTGTGCGCCATTCCTCTTCCATTTGTTGCTCTGTTTGTTTTTACTTCCCCCTATCATTATTATTTTGCTTTCTTTTCTCTTTATTCTCCTTGGTCTGTGCTTGTAAATTCTCCTTCCCTTTATGATTTTGTTGTTCCTTGATTTTGTCTTTTTTCCTTTTCTTTTTCCATTCTTTGACTGTACTCCTCATTCCTCATCTTTGATTTTCATTCATCTATATCATGGCCCTGGTGTATGCAGTATTCACAGTAGGGTGGAATGTTTCCAACTCCACAGGTTGCAAAATACCTTAGTATCATCATCATTGTCTAGATCAACCCATACATTTTTCGTCCTAGGTTTACTCAAATCAATTTGCATTTTAACCTTGGCCATTACTGCTCTGGATCTTTTAATGGAGGCAGTGTCCAAATATAACACCTTGCCTACAGATTCTAAGAGAGGAATAAGAAAGGGTTGGAAGGGTTTTTTGAAGCAATGCCAGGGTAGTCCTGGTAGAAGAATCCAAACTTGTACAATGGGAGTTTATTCTTCCGTAATAAAGAATGGTGTCCAAGCTTGTATTCTCATAAGTTTGCCCTTAATAGTCATCCTTTGTTGTGTCAAAACTGTGAAACTGTTAAAATTTTATGCATAAACATTCTTCTTCTTTTCCCTCTCAACACAACATGAAAGTATTTACAGTTTGTATCACCCTATTTTAACCAATGAATCTTACTTTTTTTTTTTTGTAATAGGGAATATTCAATTTTTAAATGCCTTATATATTATACATTAATGCAATGCAATTTAGCCCTATTATCCTCAGTATTTGCAATAATAAGAATTTCATAAGCTTTCTTAACTAAATGCACATATTATTTTATTTTTGCAAATATATCTCCAAACTCTTTTCTTGACCAAATACGTAAAGTAGTAGACAATCACTTCATTTTAGTATGTAGAATCCACATAGGATTACCTGATGTTTTTCTTTTAGCAAATTTTCACAGTAACTAAAAAGAAGAGATTTTAGTCCAATTATTAAGGAATTTAAAGTATTTGGTTACATGTTATAATCTAATACTCATTTCTAACAATAGAGGACAATGGTCTGACCCAACTGATGGTAAATGAGCGATATTAGTTTGGGGCATTTTATCTAACAACCTATCATTTACCAAAGCCCTACCTAATATTTTCTAAATTCTAGCAATACCCTACCACCTATGTTTTCATTAGTAGATGATATAACACTAAAATTAAAAATCACACACCAAGGCAGATTTGTATCAGAGTAGTGCAAAAAACTATCTCTTAAGAGTTTCTTTTAGTGGTCTTTACCTTTAGCATATACATAAGTGATAAGAAACATTATAGTACAATCCAAATGATTGATTTCACAAGTAATGTCTTGATCATTCACTTCCACCACCTTACATTTTACATCGCAAGTCCCAAACAATAAAATTTTATTACTCAAATTGCGATGAGTATGTTCTATATTTAACTGATTCATAAATGTCTTAACATGTGACTTGTTTACAAAAGGTTCTAACACAACAATCTTAGTCACAATATATACGATTCAGCCACAAAGAAGCTTATGGAGTTGCCTACTCAAGGAAAAACTAGGCGCTTATGGTAGAAAATGACTTTTTACTCACTACCGGTCAGAGGGTCTATGTGCCCAAGTTCAGGGCCTTCAGGCGGCACATCATTAAGGAAAGCCACAACACCCCGTGGGATAGGCATGCGGGGAAGCGAAGAACAAGGGCTCTAATCAAGTCTATTTATTTTTGGTCACGCGTGGTGCTATGTGCATACTTGTCTTGTGTACTAACAAGACAAGGTGGAGCAAAGGAAACTAGGAGGGTTACTAGAGCCACTACCCATAGCAGAACGCCCATGGGAGAGCGTGACAATGGACTTGATCACTTCCTTGCTGAAGTTTGATGGGTTTTGCACGATCATGGTCATGGTGGACAGGTTTTCAAGCTATAATACCTTCATGCCCGCCACAGCCAGTCGCACCGCAAAATTAGCTGCTCGATTATTTTTCATGAATATTGTGAAATATTGGGGGCTGCCGAGACATATCATTAGTGATCGAGAACCCCGCTTTACCAAAACTTTTGGATAGAGTTGTTCGATAGAATTGCCACGGAGCTTCACTTCTCCAAGGGTTTCCATCCGCAAACCAACGGCCACACCAAGTGCATCAACACCCTATTGGAGTGCTAACTAAGGCACTATGTTACTGCACATTAGAAGGATTGGACTAGACTTCTAGACATGGCACAATTTTCCTATAATTTGCAGAGGAGTGAGTCCACCGAGCGCACACCGTTTGAGTTGGCAACACACCAATAGCCCCAAACACTGCATTCGTTGCCAGCTACTTTTGAGGGAAAGAGTTTGGGTGCCTACCACCTTGCCAAGGTATGGGAGGAGCAGCTTGATACTGCCAAGTCCTACTTGGAAAAGGCAGCCAAGAAAATGAAAAGTTTGCCAACCGCAAGCGTTGTTCCATGGATTACAAAGAAGGTGATATGGTACTGCTAAAATTCAACCCGAGATAATTCAAAGCACTAAGGGGCGTCCATCAAAACTTAGTGCATAAATATGAGGGTCCATTCAAAATCATTACAAAGGGGGGCAAAATCTCGTACAAGTTGGAGCTACGTCCACACTTGAAGATCCATCCGGTGTTTTATGCGAGCGTCCTCAAGCCATACCATGAGGACAACGAGAATCCAAGCCGGAACCTACCGGAACGGGCACTCATAACGGTCAATGCCTCTCATTACAAAAAGATTGAGGCTATCATAGACTACTAATCCAAAAAGAAGCGAGGCCAGCAAGGTAGCGCCATGTTCCTTATGCATTGGAAGGGACAAACTCTAGAGGAGGCCACATGGGAGAAATAATAGACTTGTGGCAATTCAAAGACAATGTTTATGAGTTTCTGCAGCAATGCACCACGGTCGTTGCATCATCTGGTGGAGGATCATGTGACGTCCCACCACAATTCAAGCCTGATTCTGCCTCCGGATAGGGGAAGAATGTTTTAGAGTTGTATGGGGAACTCTAGAACCTTTTTGAAGACTCAAGAGGTCCCAAAGCATTGTAGAATTCTCTAGAAAGGGACCAAAGTGTAAATATTTTAGGGACTTGTAAAGTAAATATTAATCGGACTTTAGTCCTTTGTAAGTAGTATAAATAGAGGTCTCCCCCTCATTTGCAAAGGCACCAAGCAAGTTTTGAAGCAATCTTCTAAAGCAATACAAAATCTTTCTTCAAAGCTCTCTTTCTTGTTCTTTCTAAGTATTTCAAAGCATTGTCGTTGCGTTTCAAGTCTTGAAGGCTTCCTTGAACTTACAAGATCTTGAAAGATTAGTGAGTAAGTCGTCAAGGGTCACATGGAGCCTTAGCAAATACTCTAAGTGTGTGACACCTTAGTTTATTACAATATGCCATATATGATACAAAGAAAGTCTTAACATGAGTATGTAACAATTGTCTAAAAAAATAGACAGAACTAATAAGGCTTGATGAGTGGCTTTATTCTCGGAACTCATGACGAATCACCAATTGACTTAGGAAAGAACCAAGTCTTCTTATTCAATGACAATGAATCTCCTCAGTGGCCCAAACCTAAATTGTTTGGGTAAAAGGGAAGAAATATGGGTCAGTGCAAACCACATTTAGTAAGTATAGTTCCTACACATAAAAATCGTCAATGAATGAGAAAAGGCGAAATTTAGCAAAAACTATGCACAATGACCAATAGTTTGATATACACATACAAGGAACATCATAATCATATCGACATATAAGTAACTCAAGCAACACATCTCCAATGCCAAGAACAAAGCACTATAACCCTATTCAAAGTTATGTATCATATTAAGCAACCCATTTCCTACTTAAAACATATTTTCATATATAACATGCTTCAAATACCAAGTCTAGTCATTGTTTATCAACATAATCATAATCATAATAGAACCCTACTAGAACCATCCAATAGGATCCCACATGTGCAGGGTGTAAGAGAAGTCACATACCCTATGTAATAACCATTAAGACAACCCTAATAGGAGTTCACACAAATAACTAGTTCATACCTTTACTTTAGGTAAATAAGTACCATAACCGACATGATACCCTATGAGCTACATTGAATCCTGTATTCTACCACAACACAAAAAGAGAGGATTAACACTTGCCTAAGGTGAAACCATTAGTATATAGCTATTCTAGATGGATCCACTAAGCTAGAGTCCTATGTGGGAACATAGTTAAGTGAAAGGAGATTGTTTATATAACCTTAACTAACTAAGCGTGAAGATTTTTATCTAATAAGACAAGACATATATTGGGAATACACACTTCTAGTTGTGAAGAAACCCTTGTGGGAGGCCGGACTTACTAACGTCAGACCTCCGTCTCATTACATACCCTTTAGGTGCTAAGCAATTATCCCATTTAGTAATCATTATATAACATCATACAAGTTCACATTAATCTCCTTTATCCTTTAAGTAAACATCATATCATAATAGTTCATAGGTGATCACAAGTGAGAACTATCCTTTCACTTTACACACAACATTATAATTTATGAGAAACTACATTCAATCATATAATGGTCTCATTATTACATAATTTCATACTTCATAGATAATTCATAGATTTAGGGTTAGGTATGAGGGATCCTTTCCACAAATATCATAACAACACAATTAGCAATAACTTCCTTACCACATCACATAAGCATATTTAAATTTGCATAATTGAGATCAAAGAAGAATCAAGATCATACCTTATTTCACTTCATTGGACTTTAAATACATAAGAACTCAAAGTCAACATATGATATAGGGCAATTCATGAAGTATTAACATAACTAAAATCAAAGTAAACAAGGGACATATTCATCACCCTCAAAAATTCACCTTAATAAATCAAAGAAATTAGGGATTTGGGGAAAGACATGGGTCAAGGGAAAACTCAAAGGAATTTATCAATTAACCAATAATATATACTTAAAACATTAATTCATCATAATTCATCACAGTTAACTCACAATTTTGTTTTACAAGGAAGACCCATGTGAGGAGAAAACCCCTTGTTGTGGGGGATCTAGAAATCATCTTTTGAAGGAACAATTGGGGAAAGGAATCCCAAGAGTGAAATAAACCATACCTTATAGATGAGAATGCCAAGAAATTTGGTTGAAAAAAATTGAAGGCTTGATCTTCTTATTTGAGATCTATGGTTCCTTTAAGGGTGTTTTGGAGGAAGAGAGAATTTGGGAGAGAGAGATTTTTGAGTTCAAATTGTGGGACTTGCTTTGAGTTATAAAATTCACCTAAAACAGACCCTAATACATTGTATATTCACCCATTAAATTACCCAAAAGACCCCTCACATAAATGGGTTTATTTGTGAAGTAAGAAAAACCAAATATAAGACTTTTACAATATCTGGGAAGTAGGTGCACGTCGCGAGGCTAATTCCCCAATTTATTTTCGAATTTTAAGATGAGGCAGTAGGGTCCTTATCAGCCCCACATCGCAAGGCCAACACCAGATTCCCACATAATGGCTGCGAGACGCGAAGCAGACACCAGAATTTGCCTGCACGCAAGTTGCCTTGGCAGTTTGCTTGCCAACTTTGGGTCCTCCCTAAGGATCGTTCCGGTGGTCCTTGAATGTTATGTTTTGACTTTTAGACTCTCTATACTAAAATCTACCTATACAAAGTCTTCTTACAAGTCTAAAACTCAATTTGACCCTCCAAAACCTTCACCAAACCTAGGGACGTCAACTAGTTAAATTTCGGTAGTTTCCTGACGTTAGGCCTTTCTTTAATAATATTGTTCCAATACATCCCAGACAAATTATTTATACTTATTTAGGTCTAAAACCATCATTACACAAAATATAAGACTCTAGTATAAGTCATGGAAGTTTCAGGGTGTGCTAATATTCCCCCCCCCCCCCAGGAACATTCATCCCCGAATGACACTTTAAACCTTTTTATAGGAAGAAAAGACTCAAAACGACCAGCCAACAGACAAACCATACAATTGAATGAGTCACAGCTAATAGGAGGAAACATCAAATCCTTTCGACAGATAACATGACATTAAGAAGTAGGAACTTACTGCATACATACTTATAACAAAAGCTCAATTTTTAATATCACATAAGGATGTACTACCTTCTCCATTTCAATATGAGCTCAATATGAACATAAATGGTTAACATGTTGATTTCTATCAAAATAATATCAATTATGGTCATTATAATCTTCCATGAACACTTATAGCACACAACACACTCAAATGTAAGCCACATAATAAACATATTTTATAGAAAGACAAGAACTCAACTTAGGCATGAATTTCTACTATATTATGCGCATATCTCAAAAAACATGATAAGTTCAACATTATTCATAATAGTCATATAAGGAATTACTAACCTAAATCTTGGCTACGAGTAAGGGGAGAAAGATGATGATAGTGGGTATTCATGTCGGCCTCGGCCTACTATGTTGCACCCTCAACAAGGTGGTTCCTCCATAGAACTCTTACGGAGTCAACCAGCTTATTCCTAAATTTCTTAAATAGTTGTTCCAAGATCTCAAATGGGACCTTTTCATAAGACAAATCCTCTTTAATCCCTAAACCTTCTATAGGAAGAATGGAAAACGGGTCCCCTTTAATCTTCTTGAGCATCGAAACATGGAATATCGGATGAATCACATCTACCTCATTTGGCAACCTTAACTCATAGGTAACACTCCCACTCGCTTAAAAATTTCATAAGGGCCCATATAACGTGGACTAAGTTTCCCCTTCTTTCAAAAAAACATCTCCCCTTTCATGGGTGAAATTTTCAAATAGACCCAATCTCCTACTTAGAATTCAAGGTGCCTCTTTCTATTGTCAGGAATAAGATTTTTGTTAACTTTGAGATGTTTTTAGTCTATATCTTATAAATCAAACCTTCTCAAGGTCTACATAGAATAAAATCCAGACAAAGTAGAGAAAACTCACTGACCTCATACCACCCAACCGAAGATCTACACCTTCTCCCATAAAGTACTTCGAAGGGTGCCATAGAGATAGTTGAGTAGTACTTTGAAGTCTATGACGCATGCGCTCAACATATCCTTAATAGTTTGAATACTCCGTTCAGCTTGACCATCCGTCTTGGGATGAAAAGCGATACTAAGATTATCCTTCGTACTAATCCCACTTTTGAAGTTTTCCAAAAATTGGAGGTAAATTGAGTATGTCTATCTGAAATGATGGGAAAAGAGGCTCCATTTAACTTTACTATCTCTTTAATGTACAATTTTGCATAATCCTCTGCCGAATATGTGACTTTGATGGGAAGGAAATATGCATACTTTGTTAGTCAATCCACAATGACCCATATTGAGTCATGTTGTCTTCTAGTACGAGGAAACCCCGCTACAAAGTCCATTTTAATATCCTCCCATTTCCGTGTAGGAATATCTATATTTTGAGTCAAGCCACCTGGCCTTTGATGCTCTTCTTTCACTTGTTGGCAATTTGGACACTTAACAACAATGTCCGCTATGTCCTTTTTCATACCATTCCACCAATATGTTTCTCGTAAGTCGCGGTACATCTTTGTATTACCCAGGTGAATGGAATACCGGGAGCTATTACCCTCTTCCATGATCAATTCCTTTAAACCATCAACATCCAGTACACACAACCTTCCTTGGTGCCTAAGTAACCCATCATCTCCTTGAGAGAAAGACTCTTAGATTTTGTAAGGACCGTTTCCTTCAACTCCATTAATTGAGGATCAAGGTGTTGCTTCAATTTCATCCTAAACACTAAAGATATAATATGGAGTTGTGGTGAATCACGAAACCACCCTTTGAAGAGTCTTCTAGTCGGACACCCAAATGAGACAACCCATGAACGTCTTTTACTATATCCTTCTTATCACCAACCACATTCACACTACCCATGAACACTCTACTCAAAGCATCCACTACCACATTAGTTTTTCCGAGATGGTAAAGGACACTCATGTCATAGTCCTTTGAAAGCTAACCATCTTGTTTGACATAAATTCAAGTCTTTTTGAGGAAACACATATTGTAATCTCTTGTAATCGGTGAATACAACAACATGTACCCCATAGAGATAATGTCTCCAAATTTACTATAAAAATACCACGGAAGCAAGCTCAAAGGTTATGAGTTCGGTAATTCTTCTCAACCAGCATGAGTTGTCTAGAGGCATATGTTATGACTTTCCCATGTTGCATGGACACACATCCTAGACCCACTTGGGAGGCATAACAATAAACTACAAACCCTTTGGTAACCTTAGGTAAAGTCAATACCAGAGCAGAGGTGAGTCTATTTATCAATAATTGTAAATTCTTTTCACATGATTCCGACCATTCAAATTTTTAATTATTTTGGGTTAAGGCCATTAATGGAGATGCGATACATGAAAAACCCTCAACAAACCTTCTATAATATCCGGCAAACGCTAGAAATCTTCGAATGTCGATTGGATTCAAAGGTCTAGGAAAACTCTTTACCACTTCCGTTTTCCTTGGATAAACGTCTACCCCTTTACTACAGACAATGTGACCAAGAAAGGCAACAGATCTTAACCAAAACATACACTTGTTAAACATAGCAAAAAGTTTAATGTCCTTGAGAACTTGTAAAACTATTCTCAAGTGTCCCATATGATCATTTTCACTCTAGAGTATATCAAAAGGTCATCAATAAATACAATCACAAACAAGTAAAGATACTTTCTAAAACTCGATTCATAAGGTCCATAAATACCGCCAGGGAATTTGTTAGACCAAATGACATTACTAGGAATTCAAAGTGACCATATCTTGTTTGGAATGTCATTTTCGGAATATCAACCTCCCTCACTCTAAGTTGATGATAACCCGACCTAAAGTCAATATTTAAAAAATAGCTTGATCCTTGGAGTTGATAAAAAAAGTAATCATTCCTAGAGAACGGGTACTTATTCTTATAATGACTTTTTTTAATTGACAATAGTCGATACACATTCTCAACGACCCATACTTCTTTTTTACAAATAATATCGGAGCACCCCATGGAGATATGCTCGGCTGAATAAAGCCCTTATCTAACACATCTTTGAGTTGAGCCTTTAGCTCCATCAGCTCTGCCATGGCCATCCGATAAGGAGGGATTTAAATAGGTTGTGTACCCGGAAACAAGTCTATGACGAAGTCAATCTCCCATTCACGAGAAATTCCAGTAAGGTCATCGAGAAAGACCTCCGAAAATTCCCTCACTACGGGTACGGACTCTATTGGGGGAACCTCAGATTCAAGATCCCTAACTCTTACTATGTCGTAGAGACAAACCTTTGCAATCAATTTGCAAGCTTTTAGACATGAGATGGTCTTACCCCTAAGATTTTTGTTTCCTCCCTACCACTCAAAAATGAGATCATTTGGGAATTGAATTTTCACTACCCTTGTCCTACAATCAGTAGAGGCAAAGCAAGCATGCAACCAATCCATAACAAAATAACATCAAAATCTTGCAGATCAAGTTCTATCAAGTCAACTAAAGTAACTCTACTGGGCAAGGAAATAGGACAACCTTTATAGACTATATTAACCACCACGGAATAACCCACCTGGTAGAAACCAAAAAAGGTTCGTCTAACATGTCGGGTAGTATTTCAAATTTCATGGCTACAAGAGGGATCACAAATGACAATATAGCTCCCGGATCCAACAAAGCATATACATCAATGGTAAATATTTTTAACATACTGTGACCATGTTCGGTGATCTCTCTTGATAACTTTAGGATTGAAGAGCATATAAGTGATTCTTCATAGGAGCATTCGGGTTTGGAGCACTTGCTTGACCTTGAGCATTCTCCCCTCCTTGAGACTTCGTCATAGTTCAATCTTTCTTAATGTTTTTTGCCATATGATTTTTACCATATTTAGAATAAAGAGGCCTATCAACATAAAAACGACAACCTTTTCCCTCTTGGCGCTTGGGAGTAGGCACCTTACTCTTATTGACCCTTGGAGCACTAGAAGATCCTTGATTATAAAACATCTTCTTGAACCTTGGTTTGTCTTGAACCTCCTACCTATTCTTTAAGAATTCCCCTCTTCGGTCCTCACCTTATTCAACTTGCTTAAGCTTTTACTCCTTAATTTGTTTGGAATGAACCATGAGAAGAGAGATGTCTATGCTAGGAATCAACATAGCCGACCTACACTCATTTAGCACAAGATCGGATATCTCCATGATAATATTGGCCTTAGAATCCGCAACTATAGTAGGAGAATTCTTTGATAATTGAGTGAATATGAGACTATCCTCTTTCACACTCATACTCCCTTGACTGAGGTTGATGAATTCTTTCATTTTTCTCTTAGTTCCAAAGGAAAGAACCTATCAAGAAAAGTCATTTTGAAATATCCCCAAGTAATCCGACCTTCTCTAATCGGCCTCTCATTGTTCCATTGGTCATACCACACTTAAGCCACATCTTTGAGTTGGTAGGAAGCCAGTTCCACCTTTTCTTTGTAAGAAACACCCATAGAATGGAGAACCTTGAACACTTCATACATGATCCCTTTTGGATCCTCCTCCACCTTAAAACCATAGAAAGTAGGGGGATTCATCTTTGTGAAATCCCTAATCCTTGAGGCAGTGGTATTAGCATAGAAGTTTACTTGCACCCTTGTATCCCTAGAAACTTGGGTGCACAACACATGCGTCAAACTATGAATGGCCAAGCTTACCACAACATTAGACATAGCCCCTTCTTCAATAGGAACTTAAGGGTTTGGAGGAGATTTAGGGGGAACCGCGTCATTCAAATTGTCCTCTCCAGCCCTTCAAGCATTGTTCATCCTTGTATTCATTGCCTATTAGAACAAATAAAGGATTAGGAGAAAGGAATACATAGATTTAAGACTCTTAGACCTGACTAAGGAATAATAAGAGAATGAAAGTTCCAAAGCATCACATAGTCTCTCATTCACAAGTGTGACACACTTCACAATTATGAATAAGACCCTACATAGCCGTGGTTTAATATGACAACAATCCTAATAATATTTTTCATCATACTCTGATATAAACTTTGTTACGATCTAAAGTATCCCCTAGGCATAACCAGCGTTGTCCTCCTCTACGAGGAATAAAACAACGCCTTAGCGTTTGTCATAGCACATCATACGTTAGAAAATATGCAAAAATTAAAATATTTTGGTTAATTAGCAAGGAGGTTTATATAGACCCATACAGAGGAAGCATACATATGCTTCTCGCATAAACAACATACAACATATAGAAAAACATTGTCTAATACTTTGTCTCACATTATTATATTATAGGAATATTTGGTCTTATACTTTGTCTCACATTAGATCATCTATAAAGTGAATCAAATAGTTTGGGAATAGACCTTAGTATATTACAATATTCCATATAGGCTATAATGGGAGTATCTACATAAGAATGGAACAATTGCCTCAAAAGATAGAAAAAACTAATAAGGCTTGATGAGTGGATTTATCATCGGAACTCATGACGCTTCACCAATTGACATAGGAAAGAACTAAATCTTTTTACTCAATGACAACGAGTCTCCTCAATGGCCCGAACATAAAATGTTTGGAAAAAAAGGAAAGAAATGTGGGTTAGTACAAACCATTTGTACTAAGTATGGTTCCTACGCATTAAATTTTTTAATGCATGAGAAAAGACACAATTTAGTCAAAAACTGTCTCAATGACAAACAATTCGATATACACATATAAGGAACATCATAATCATATCAACATATAAGTAACTCAAGTAACACTTGTGCAATGGCAAGAACAAAACCCCATAACCCTATTCAAAGCTAAGTATCACATTAAACAACCCATTTCCTACTTACAACATATTCTCATATATAACATGCTTTAAATATAGTGTCTAGTCATTGTTTATCAACATAATCATAATCATAATAGAACCATCCAATAGGATCCCACATGTGCAATGTGTAAGAAAAGTCCCATACCCTCCCTCACAATATGTAATAACCTTTAAGACAACCCTAATAGGAGTTCACATTTATAACTTGTTCATGCCTTTACATAAGGGAAATGAGTACCATAACTGACATGAGATCATGTGAGCTATATGGAATCTGGTGTTCTACCCATTCACCGAAAAGAGAGGGTTAACACTTGCCTAAGGTGCAACCATTTGTACGTAGCTATTCTAGGTGGATCCACTAAGCTAGAGTTATATGTGAGTACATAGTTAAGGGATAAGTAGATTATTTTTACAAACCTTGACTAACTAAGTGTGAAGGTTTTCATCGCATGAGACAACACATATATTGGGAATCCACACTATTAGTCGTGAAGAAACCCAAGTGGGAGGCTAGACTTACTTACATGAGACATCCATCTCATTCACATTCCCTTTCGGTGCTAAGCAGTTTTTCCTTTAGTAATCATCATATAACATCATATAGGTTCATATTAGTCTCTTTTAGACTTTTAAGTAAACATATTTTCATAATAGCTCATAGGTGATCACAAGTGAGAATTATCCTTTCACTTTAGACACAACATTATAATTCATGAGAAACTACATTCAATTATATAATGATCACATCATAACATAACTTAATACTTTATAGCCAATTCATAGATTTAGGGTTAGGAATGGGCGATCGTTCTCACCAACATCTCAACAACACAATTAGCTATAGATCATTACCACATCACACAAGCTTATTTCACCTGAGATCAAAGGATAATCAAGATCATACCTTATTGCATCGCGAGGTTAATTACCCAATTTATTTTTGAATTTTAAGCTGAGACATTAGGGTCCATGTTAGCCCCGCGTCCTAACGCCAACACCTTGGAAGCTTGCTTCCTTAACTTCGGGTCCTCCCCATGGACAATTCCAGTGGTCCTGGGGTGTCGTTTTCGGACATTTAGAAACTATATACTATATTGTACCTATCCAAAGTCTTTTTAGAAGTTTTTGACTCCATTTGACCCTCTGAAACCTTCCCCAAACCTAGGGACGTCAACTAGGTAAATTTTGCTTGTTTCCGGACGTTAAGGTCTTTCTTTAATATTATTGCTCAATAATTCCCAAAAAAGTTATTTATACCTATTTAGGTCTAAAATAATAATTACTCGATATATAAATACGACTTGGAAATTTTTGGGTGTGTCATGAGTAAACTAGCTACTCATTTGTAGTCTTTTGAATTCCTCAGCTAGTAGAGTGTGTGTGAATATCTATTTTTAAAGATTCCTTCTTGATATATGGAAAAAGGTGATATTAAAAAAGGTTTGGTTAAGCTGGATCGCAAATAAGGGATGTGATGCTTTACTTGAAGGAGTGGTTAGTTCAAGTTCTCTTGAATGAGATAAGTTTCTCTTATATGAGTTCAGCCTAAATGGGGATGCGGATGTGAGTAGTAAGGTGGTAGATATTACTATCTTTTCCTTCTATTCATACTCAAGCTTGAAATCAAAGAGTTCCTAAGTAGCTTTGTTATGATGGAGTCTTGCATAAAGCAATGACTTGCATGTTCTCCATATGTCATGCATGTCTTAGATGACAATATGTTTTGAATATTATGAAAGGTCATTATTGCATGAAAAATGAATTTTGATCAAAATTGAATGCTTCTCAAGTTGTTGTGCCTCTTGATACGGTAAATGTGTATTTAACTTCATGAGATTGCTAGATGAATATGCTTGATAGCACTTTTGATATGATGGTGGTTTGGCTTAGTAATGAGGTGTTAAGTTTTCTTTAAATAAGAAAAGATGAGTCCCTTTAAGGATTTGTGATTTTTATGAGTTGGAAGTGTTAATGTAGGATAACTCTTGAGATTTAGTAGTATGTCTATCAAATGTCATCAATGTGTGCCTATGAATTGTAACAACTTTCTAAATGATGCATGTTTAGAAAAGATAGTGTCGTGCTAGAAACTGAAATTGTATGAAATAACTTCTTATTTTGTTGTGATGTGTGTGGTATAAGCTGCCATTTTGACTTCATTAGGAAGAAAACATGAGTATAATGTGGTTTGTAGTAAAGAAATCCTCCTTAAAATGAATTGACCTTTATGTATTTCTTTTATATGAACTATGTGATGCCATGTGTGTATGTTGTGACTAGGAGAAGGTATTTTCGTCATTGAACAAAATTTAAGCATGCTAATGTTTTTATATACGACCTTGATGGTATTATGTTTGAGGTATAAGATTGTAGTTAACCTACATTATTCATGATTTTGTGCAACTATGTGAATTGTTTAAATTCTCATGAGGTTAAGTGTGGATTATTTGTATGTGTGCATTTGAAATCCATGGTATATCAAACCTTATGATGAGATAATGAGAATGCCTAAAGTTTAAGAAGGTAGTTCCTCCAAATTCCAATGAGTATTAAGAAGTATGTAAGAATGGACAGAAAATGTAAGAGTAATCCATGTTTGATTATGTTGCTTAAGTTGCATCACAATATGAAGTTGGTGTTCCTTGTAAGTTTAGTTCATCGACTCTTATGTGGTAACATGTCGAATGTGAGCTGCTCTATGATTTATTGAGTCTTTGAAACTGTTTTAAAAGTTCCAAGTATCATATGAGGACGAACATTCCCATGTAGGGGATCTTGTCAAGACCCTAAAAATGAACTAAGGTGTTCCAAGTATCATTTGAAATTGGTGTTCCTTGTAAGTTTAGGAACATGTGTCTAGAGCCTCAGATGTGCCTAAAATGGTAATGAAATTGATAATGAAGTGTTTTAGAGCTTTTATTGTTGATTGTAGTAGTTTTGAGGTCAAACATCCAAGAACGACAAAGATGTTCGAAAGTTGGAATTTATACTTACTAGTGTATTCTACTGTGCCTTTGTGTGTTATTTGGGGTATAAATTGATAGTTAATGATCCTCAATCGTATATGGATGTATTAATGTTCCAAACTCCTTGGAACAACTACAAAAGGACCACCCAAAGGGTCCTTGAGGAGGACCCAAAAGCTGGTAGTGGACTGCCTTTGCAGTGTCCAATCAACGAGCAAAACGATGCCCCTTTGACAAGACTATGCCCTATTGATAGGGACGGTTGATAAAAAATTAAGTGTGGGATATTAATCCTCCAAATTTCCATATTTTACTAAAATGATGGTGGGGCAGCACAGACCGTCGTCCCACAAACGGGCCATCGACTACCTTCGTCGATTTGAACCTGCATGCTTTCAAAAAACGCTAGATAGGGGTGATTTGGGAAATTCACCCAACGTCCTAATTAATATATGGACGTTTATTTTATATAAATATTCGGTATTTTAGGTTATTTTATAAGCCTAAACTCTAAATTAAAATTTCACTCTTCCAAATCAAACCTTCCCTCACAAATATTAAACCTAGAACCTCCATTGGAGACCAAGCTCAAGAACAAGCTTTGGAGGTTGATTCTTGGTGCTTTCTTCTCCAAATTTCGTTGCTTTTATTGTGCTGAGGTATGGTAGCCCTTAATCATTAGTAAATGTTCCATCTAAGGAGTTCTTTCAACGGTTTTTCAAACATGATTTTACGTTAAAATCTCATCTTTCAATCTAGCTATGGGTTAATTGTTAATGTGATTTCAAAGCAATGTAATGATTATTATATGATTAATCTATGCTTTAAACATGATTTTCAATCCAGTTTCATGAAAGACCAATGATCTTCTTAACCTCTCAAATTATGATATGTTATGGATCTTGTGATCTGGATTAGATTATGATTTAATTATTATTAGATTATAGAATATTTGTTAATCCTAGTCTTATTTGGATCAATTAATTATGAATTATGGAGAATTGACCAATGATGATCATTATCTTGGAGAATTGGTAAGTTGTTCTATTTCATCTCGTTAGCTTAAAATGTATATTGAATTGTGATGTTTGGTATAGTCCACTTATTGTGGCGGTGTTTATATTCTTATATATCCTTATATGTGATGAGCATGTCATTGAAGGAATTTGATACGAAATGACTTGATATGATGATTTCATGTTTAGAAAGTTGAAGGGTGTAACCTTGATTCTAGTACCGTGTTCTAAGAGAATTGATGTCATGTGAAGTTAAATGTATAGTCGTCCACACTAGTTTCATGATCTAGGTGTGTGGATGATGTTGTATATATGTGGATGATCATGTTAAAGTTAGGTGTGGTCAATATAGCTAATGATGATGAATACCTATATATCACGACCCCTACCTATATGAACCCTACATGAATGATTAAGGAAAGTATGCTAGGTTTTTCTATTCTAATGTTGAACATGTTCTTTCCTCTTATGATGTAATGTGAATGTGTGTAGTCTATAGTACCTAATACTCTATATGTGCTTTGCATGAGACTTGAAGAATGTTGTACATGTGTTGTGATCTTTAGAGGGAGGCTTCCTCAATGTTATGTTATAGCCATTATGTGATCATGTTGACCAATGTACACACAAACACTTCATGAATGTCTATGAGTAGGGTAGATTCATGATGACTAAGGAAAGGATAGTTATCCTATGCATCATTACCTACTACTATGATTGTAAGTATATGATTGATGGAGTTATGAACAAGTGTGCCTAGAGGTGTTTATGTGAAGGTGGATCTCACATATGTGTGCAGACACACATGATTGTATGAAGTAGTCTCTATGATGAAAGGATGTTCTCATCCTAGATACCATTGATCTATATGATGTATGAAGGAGCAAGCACCTAAAAACTTCTTTATGAAGTAATGTACTAAAGGTTTAAATACATAAAAAGGGAGTTTGATATGAGCATCGAGTGAAAATGACAAATGATATCGGGAGTTTTACGATTAGTAAGTTGGATTCCCACAAGAGAACCTTCACTTTTAACAAGTTTGGGTTCCCAACATAGATTTTGTCTCGGAGATGGAAACCTCCACATCTACTAAGTCAAGGTTTCTAGTAGCAATCTCCTTGTTCCATAACTACGTGCACCCACAGGTTTTAGCTAAGTGGATCCACTAGAAGATCTATTATTTATGAAGGTCCTACCTTTGCAAGTAGTACCCTCTCTTTTTGGGTAGGAGTAGAGCATTGGATTCCATGTAGCTCACATGGTGTATGTAAGTTATGGCTATGTCTCCCAAAAGTTAAGAAATGATTTAAGATAAGAATATGGACTCTAATCATAACTCTTTGAGGAGGTTACTTAGTATAGGTAGGACTATGGACCCTACCCAAGAATTGCACTAGTGAATTCCAAGAACGGGTAATATTAGTACTTTTATTAAATGAAGACTTATGTTTTGTACGTATCGTATGAATGCATGTTAATTGCACTTGTTACTTTTAAGTAAGTTTACTTAGTACGTGTGGGGGTATCGTACTCCATGCTACATTTAACAAGTAGGCCTATGAAGGAGTTATGAGGGTGGTTTACCTATGATGTGAAATAAATGATTATGACAAAGGTTGTATTAAAGAAATGAAACCTTAAATGATGCGATGAAATATGTGACCTTATTTCTTGTGATAAATAAAAGTGTTATGACTTGTTGAGTATGTTATACCTAGTCTAGGATGACTTCTTAGGAACATTTGGTGTAAGTAGTATTATGGGATTCTACCTACACATGGAACTAGTGTTACTTAGGGGTTGTCTTAGGTGATGGTTATTATGTGAAACTTATGTCTTATAATGTGCTTATGACCTATGATTTTATGTGGTTGTGTTGATAAAGCATATTTATGAAAGGCTATCTTAGGTGACCTCAAGGTGATACATTGTACTTAGTACAGTTTAGGGTTGCTTAAGGAAAGATGTAGAGGTAAAATAAAAGTAATGTGTTGTATGTATTGTATGTGCCAATGTTGATGATGTTTACTAAAAAGACATGACACATGATTTCTAACTAAATGTTTTCTATAAATGCATGTTTTTGCATGGTTTCCATACCTAGTGCATTCTTATGCTAATACCATTCTTCTTCAAATTTTTACACATAGTGTAGGTGGTGATTGCAAGAGTATGTCTCCTAAGTGAAGATCTTTGATAGATCTCTCAATTTCAAGGAAAAGGGTTCCTTATGTTTCAAGAATTTCCCTATGACAAGTTCTTATTCAATTTATGTAATAGTTTAGATATTATTTTATGTTCTTAAGGGACGTGTCCCTATCCTATTCAAGTGAGTTGTTTCTTAAGTTGGCAAACGAGACTTAGAGTATAATTATGTATTATGATATTTTATATATATATATAAATTGATGATTCTAGCATATGATGAGCTATGAAATGTTTTAGATTTTCTACTATTTTTACGAGTATGGAATGAAATATGTCTGAGGACTTGTGTAAGACCTACAAGAGTTCGCGTACGCCGTGTTACTTCTAGGGGATGCTCCCCGTCCGTGAAAATTAAGGGCTTCGTTGTACTCTAGTCTCCTACTCAAGTAGAGCTACTATCACGAGCATATCCTCTCGGTGCTTTACCTTGTTTCTCAAAGAGTGATTCATTACATAGGTGTATTAGAGAAGGTAGTACCATCACTATGTCCTACAAACTTATGATACGTTTTCTTCAAAGGATAAGTCCACTAGGGCTGCAAACCGAGGTCTATTAGGATACTTCACTTGAATACTCTTGAAAATGATCCTTAAGCCTACCGATCCAAAAATTATTATTGACCTTTTTTTACAGTATTCAAGGTTTCACATTCACTTAGGGTTCTAGACTCGTCAATAAAAGGCAAGATGATGTTTAGGTCTACCGATTAAAGACATACTCTATAATACCTCATATAATCATTCAAGCAAGGGCACCAACTTAGGTGTATCGATCCTAGACTTCCATTATAGCATTCATTAAATACCTTTAAAGTACCAAGTAGGGACAACTAGTCTATCACACAAGATACCACATAATATTATAAAGGCTCTCCTTAGTTCTTCACGTCATATATCATCAAATAGAGAAGCAATACATTCAATCATATCATCATAGTACTCGTACAAGGTCATCACATGAGTACCTTCACTTTATACCTTCACATGTACCATATCATGATCATACTATAGTTCCCTTAATAATGCTGACAAGGTCATGTTCATAACATATATAACAATTAAACACCACCACCATAAGTGGACCATGCCAATCAATGACAATTCAGTATCAATTTTATGTTAAAAAAAGTAATTAGGTCAGCTCAACACCTCAAAATAGCCATAATAATTATTCATTATCCTTTAAAAAATTCATTATAACTAGAGATCTTTCATTACAATAATAAGGAATACAAGACTAGGCCAACAATTCATTCATATCAATGATCCATCAATACTCAATATAGATATCAATAACATAAATGAAGCTATGAACAATTCTAACATTGATCATCAATATATAATTCAATAGCCCAATACAATCTACATATGAATTCAATTAGATTAAGCCATGATCAATTCAACTACTTTAGAGACAAAACTGGGGATTCAAGAAATACATGGGTTCATATAGTTTTTTAATCTTAAAAAATTAAATTAACATTGATATATGCATAAAACATCACTTATAACGTTTACATGCAATGAATCCATGCTTGAATTAAAATAGAACTTTAAGGTATTGGAAAATCTTTGAAAGATCTTTGGAATTGCCTCCTTGAATCAAAGAAGGATCAAGGATGAAACACCATACCTTTAACGAACAATTCCAACAAAATTAATGGAGAATTCAATGAAGAACTTCAATCCAAGATTATACCTTGCTTCAAACTTCAATGAAGTCTAGAGAGAATTTATTTTGATCTTGGGTTTTAATTTGGAAAAGTTAGGTATAATTTAGATTTTACTTTATAAACTAACTTAAAATACCTAAAAATACGTTAAATAACCCTATATGATGTAATTATTACATTAGGTTAATTTCCCAAAACACCATTGCCTTAGCCAAAACACCTGCAGAAAGTTGCTGGTGTCAAACAATGGTTGCATCTACTGGTCGTCGTTTAGTTGATGAGGCGTCCTATTGTTGAACGTCGTTTTTGTCCGAGACTGTTCATTTTGGGGCTAAGACCCCACTACTAAATTTGGATCCACGCCCCCAATTGACGGGGCGTCATTCAAACCAAGCGGCATCGTTTGGTGATCGTTGTTTGGACTGCCTTTTGGCAGTTTGTTTCCACAATTTGGGACCTCCTCAATGACACACATAAAGTTGTCCTTGGGAAGTTGTACCCGCAGGTTTCATATCTAAAAATGTTCATCTAGGTGTTAGAGTCCTCTTAGATACATTAAGAAACAAAACAACACATAAAACATGCAAAGGAACACTAGCACATATAACGACTAGTTTCCAAACGTCTTGGTTGTTCCTTGATGATTGGCTTCAAAATTCTACAACCTGACATCTAATGCTAAAATTAATCATTTTAACAGCTTATTAATTCATAATACACATTATAGGATCTAATTTAACCTAGTTCACTTTTAGGGTTATGACATTCTCCCCACATAGACCAAAATTCATCCTTGAATGACACTAAAACACTTTCAACACTTTCAAGAGATAAAAATTCAAGACTGGAAGCTAATAACTAGTCAACATCATACAAAAACACATATAGAAAGAAGGAACGTCAACTCCACAAATCAAGAGACTCAAACACAACAAGAAAGTAGGAACAACATCTACAACTTATCATGCAATAAGACTCTACCTTTTCGTATCACATAGGAGGAACTTCCTTCGCCACATATCATCATGATATCACATTAATCCTAAGCACATTATGCCAACATCGCATAAAAAACATTTATGCAAGAATTTCAAGAACATTACCGTTGAGAATGTCTTCAAGCTCACTCATGCAACATATAAGCAATTAAGAATATAGGCATAACAATATGGAATACAAAATCATTTGAACTCAATTTACCATTTAAACATAACCTTATTAAAATATGCACCATGCAAGGAGATCAATGAAATTCATTTTCACTTTGACTCCTAAACACATACAACATGCTACTAAAAGTTCTAACTCTCAAGCTTGAAAAGAATAGAAGAGAACATACAAGATTCTTATAATGGCTCGGGCTAGGGCAACAAGAGCTCCTCTAACCTCCTCATTAGTAATTTCCTGGGGAACCACCGTAACCTCATTCCCTTGATTAGGTATATAGACTTGATAATATTGAGGAACTTGAACACCTTGGGTAACTTGTTCACCTCGAGAGAAACTCCCTCATTCACCACTTCCTCATCCACTCTCCTTGGTGGCATCTTTATTGTATTCATTTCCTATAAACACAAGGGAATAAAATAGGAAAAGATACTTATAACCCAAATTCTCGCTCATAGATGTGTCGTGACTCACTATGGATGAACAAGACTCTACTAGACAAGGCTTTGTGAGATTTCAATCCCGAAAGACTACTTCATTACCTTATGCTTTAATACAAAGTTTTTAAAAACCTAAGGTCACCCCCAAGTCATTACATGGCGTACTCAACCTCTCGGAGGTCTTATAAAATCCCTTAAACATCATTCATCTCATATATCTGAAAAGTAGTGAAGAATTAAAACTTTTCACACATAATTCCATATCGTTATAGAATATAAGAAAGAAAAGAGTCTCAACATAGACCATCTTAGACACATACAAAATCTTAGTGTCACAAACCTTACATATATTATAAAGTCTTTTTAGAAAAGGAAACTAAAATATATATCATGTCCTCAAAACATATGAGGACATACCAATCGTGAGGGAATGCTATTCCAAAGCTTCAACTTCTAGGAATATCCTCACTCTCTACCTACACTTGTATACATAGAAAACATATGGAATTCGCACATTGAATGCACTAAGTATGGAAAAAATACAAGAAAACCATGCTTAAATGGACATTTATTTTAAGAGATAGTTTCATGTTATTTTGATAGAAATCTTTATCATAACAGTTTAAAAGACATTTACAATTCAAACATCGCATATAGGAGACATTCAACATTCACCAAATAAGCCTTTTAATTCCTTTAGACCCTCAACCAAATGTTACTATAAGACTCACTTGCATAAGGCATGGAGAGACCGCCCATACACCCTCTTCCAGCACAACTAACTAATCCTTAAAGATACCTTATATAAGATCCTTTCCAATTAGACATTCTTTACTAAGACAACCTCATACCAATGTCATTTAAAAGACAAAAAATCAATTAGAGGACTTCACATAGTGGTCTTGGAGGACCTAGGGAACTCATCCTAGCATGTTCAAAGCCTACTAGTGCAATATACAGATAGCGTCCCATTCTGCTACCTCCACGTTGTTGAACTTCTCCAATACTATAATGCACATCCCATATGATTTGAATAGGCAGTATTCGAGATAGACCATAATAGTTAGGTATCGAATCCGGTGTCATAAAGGACCCCACAGCGTGAATGGTGTTCTACTTTCCAAAGGTAGAACTAGTAATCATCTCATGTTAGCACATGATTAAGGTATATAAAGGCCTTCTTTGTACTCTAGTCTCCTACTCAAGAATAGATACTACCACAAGCATATCATCTGGGTGCTTTGCCTTGTTTCTCAAAGAGTAATTCATTTCCTAGTTGTAATAGAGAAGGTACCATCATTAAGTCCTACAAACTCATAATACTTTTTCTTCCAAGAATGGGTCAACTAGGGCTTCCATCCAAGGTCTATTAGGATACTTCAATTGAATACTCTTAAAAGGTATCCTTCAGCCTACGGGTTCTAGAGTCGTCAAGAAAAGGCACGATGCTTAGGTCTACCGATTCAAGACATACTCTAGAATACCTCATATAATCATTCAAGCAAGGGCACCAACTTAGGTCTATCGATCCTAGACATTGATTCTCGCGTTCATTCAATACCTGTAAAGTACCAAGTAGGGACAACTAGTCTATTACACAAGATACCATATCATGCTATAAAGACTCTCCCTAGTCCTTCACATCATATATCATCAACTAGAGAACCAATACATTCAATCATATCATCATAGAACTCATACAATATCATCACATGAGTACCTTCACTCTACACCTTCACATATACAACATCATGATCATACTATAGTTCACTTAATAATGCTGAAAAGATCATGTTCATAACATGTATAATAATTAAACACCGTCACCATAAGTGGAACATGCCAATCAACGACAATTCAATATAAATTT
Organism: Solanum habrochaites; assembly: GCA_027704765.1. Taxonomy (NCBI): domain Eukaryota; kingdom Viridiplantae; phylum Streptophyta; class Magnoliopsida; order Solanales; family Solanaceae; genus Solanum; species Solanum habrochaites. The sequence goes on from JAKWJA010002496.1 coordinate 15,903,505, forward strand.
TATTCTAAATAAAGGAATTAGGTGAATTCACCACCTTCTAATAGCCATAATCACCATTCCGTAGCCTTTCAAATATTTCCATATGACTAGAGATCTTTAATCAGAATAATAATTAATAAAGGACTTAAGTTGGATCAGGACCCAAACGAGGTGATTTTTTTGTTTTGCATTAGCGACCCTCAACTTAGGCTCAATGTATCTGGATCAAAGGAAACATTTCTTTCATTTGGTCAACCTCTTCTAGGATAGATATGGGCTATTTCGAACATGGGCCTATGATCACTTCCTAGATTCTAGAGTTGATTAACTTAGCAGGACTAACCAGGCAATTTCTAGTTGGGCACCAACTATTGAACACTCAAATATCCTCACACTCATTTGGCACATTGTTGTACTATCAGATTATCAGAATTTCCATTTCCTGTTTTAGTTTAAGGTCATGCAGTTGGTGCTTTATTCATGTCATGTTTAGAGACAACATAATAAACTTATTTGAACCTATACCTCCAAGCACAACAATTTGACAAATTATCATTTTATATTAGCCAACATATTTCAGTCTTTCATGCTTCTAAACATATAGTCACTAATACAGGATGTCAAACAAAAATTTTGGTAGTCTTGAGGAAAAAGAACAGAGGTAATAAAATCCTAAGAGAGGACCGTGATATGCGCTACTCAGACTTTACCCTATAACAGAAATTCAATTTACCTCACCATAAAGAAAAGAGTACAATTTCACCCAATACAAAAGAAATCATAGGAATCAGGATGGTAGGCAAAGCAAACTTGTGGAGGTTGATTTCACCTTCGGATACTGGGATCATAGGAAGAATAGAACTCCCTCATAATCTCCTTCTTGTATTAGCCAATTCCCATACCATCCAATCACATTTTTGGAGGTTGATTAGCCGGTGCACAATGGGTATCGTATGTAGGCTCCATGTGAGGACTTGAATTCCTCAGTAACAAATCATTTCATCACCCTCTTCTCATCGATCATCTTTTAGTCTCTATAGACTTTCTATTACCCTTCGACTCACCTCCTATTTGGTTCACCGATTATTGGAGGAGGTTCATCTATTTGAGGTGAAAGAGCAGCTTCCATGCTAGAGGCGTCATCAGATAAGGTTTTTTGTTCATTATATCCTAATCTGGTTCCCCTAAGGGTTTGAATCGGATGAAGTGGCCGACTTGAACCCTGAAGACTGGGAGACGTAGAGCTTGAAGGAGGGGCGGACTCGAAGTAAGCTATGAGCAACCTTCTAAACAGGCGGCGACCCCATTTCGTGAGCCAAACAGTGTGTGCTCTTCATCAGACTAGGAGACAGAGAATAAGTCAGGATTCACCTTATGGGGGGGCCCTTGTGGCTCGGGATGCTGTCAGTAGTGTCGTTTTACCAGGAGGAACATTGTTTGGGTGTCCCTCTTTGAGTCGGTGTCTTCATCAATCAACCGATAAGACATGAGTGAACGACATGGATTTTTTTTTAGTAGATTACTTGCTTCTTTTGAGCCATGGTACCCGCGGAGAAATAATTAGCACCCAAAATAAATTACAAAACACTCAAAATAAATTAAAATTGAGGTTTAATATCATTGGTTTGGTGTTTAATGTTTGGATTAGATATCAATAGTTTAGTTTTTAATATGTAGGTTTCAGGGTTTGTGTATTAGGAATTGAGTTTCAAAATTTATGGTGTAGTCTTTAATGTTTGGGTTTTCCTATTTAGGACTTAGGGTTTTTTTTGGACTTAGGATTTAGGGTTTACGGTTAGGGCTAGGGTTAGGATTAGTGTTAGATTGTAGGTTTGTTTTTAAATTTTATAGTTCAAGATTTAGATTTAAGGTTTAAAATCTATGATTAGTATTTAAGGTCTGAGTTTTTGTATTTTAGAATTACTGTTTCGAATTTATCGTTTATGGTTGGGGTTAGGGTTAGGGTTTTAAGGTTTTTTAGGTTTTTGGGTTTAGGGTTTAGGATATGATTTGCAATATATTTGGTTAAGTGTTAAATATTAGGGTTTTTATATTGTTTGGGTTTTGGTTTAGGGTTAGGGTTAAGAATAGGGTTAGGGTTATGGTTCATGTTAGGGATAGGGTTAGGGTAGGGTTTTATGGTTTTCTTTAGGTTTTAGGTTTTGGGGTTTAGGATTATTGGTTTAAAATCTATGATTTAGTGTTTAATGTTTGGGTTTTGTTATTTTGGGCTTTTTTTAGTTTAATTACCCTTGGATGAGGTAGGGGCTGAGAAACACCCCTAGACCTTAACATTAATAAAAAATTAAATACAAGGAGGGGGACATAAGCCTAACCTCTGAACCCAAGGTGGTTCATAGTCAATTTTGCCAAAAAGGAAGTCAACTCCTCCATTTACAAAAAAGGCAAAACCGAAATTACTAAGCACCTAGAAGAGAAGAGTCGTCTCAATACATAGTATCTAGGAAACATAAACAAGGGAGACTCTCCATTTACATTTTCAAAAATAATAATAAGGCTATCCTATTCTAACCTATTCAAACTTGGCATCTCCAGAATATACTGTTGTTAATATGCCCTTGCTTCTAGTGTCAACTGCTGACTATCAAAACTAGTTGAGAAGAAGTGTCTGTGTGGCTGAATTTGGATAGTGAATCAACCACAAAATTAGCTTCCCTGAATATGTGTTGACACTTGTGTTCTTGAGTTTTGATTATGAGGAATTGTAGTTTTTCCACATGTGTCATTATGGTCCAAAATTTTGTCTTTTGTGCCAGCCATTCTCATAGAAGTTGTGGATCTACCCCTAGTATAATTTTTTGTAACCTATCTCCAGCCCCCAAGTCAACCCGAAAATAGCAACTCCGAGTTCAGCTTGGTTGTTTGTACAATTCCAAGTGGAACAGAAAATGCCATCACCATTTTTCCATTTTGATCCCTTATCATTTCACCTGCTCCAATCTTGCCAGGATTGTCAATCGCACGGGCATCCGTATTGATTTTTATCCACGGTTCTAGGTTTTTTTCCCATGCCACCATGGTTACTTTTGTCTCATGAGTTCAAGCTTCCCCTAGTTGAATTAAACCTTTCCAAGTTGAAGGCCATTAAATTTGAGGGAAAGTTACTGTTAATCCTGTAGGTATCCATATAAATTGCATATTTTACTTTACTGATGTTAGATGATTTTCCTCCATATTTTCTTGCACACCTGTTCTTCCACAGGTTCTAACAAATGAAGATAGATGTGTCCTGTAAGAGAAGTTTGTGTGGCCCATTATTGTGTTTCGTATTCCACAATTGTATGAGGAGGTGTTGTAGGGAGCTGTGATTCAGGGTGATTCTAGCTATTGCTGCCAGGCTCTGCCATACATAATCTACAATTTGCCCATTGTGAAGAATGTGTTCTATTATGTTCAATCCTTGCCTGTTAGAATAACAAAAACATTTTGGTGGTTTTTCAGAAAAAGTAATAAGTTTTTCATTAGTGGGGAGTTTTCCTTTCAAAGCTCTCCAAACAAGGAAAGATGCTGTGAAAGGAATAGTACTATGCCAAAAAAAAATATTGAACAAGGTTTTGAACTTTTTCTCCCGGATCTCGTCCCATTCTAATGAGCATGTAAATATTTCGTCACTATTAAGTGTCCATATTGCTTGATCTGGAAGATGTTGATGAGTAGGTATATCTACAGTAAGGATGTTTGCTAGTTGGCAACTAGGAGCTTGCTGTATTAATCTGTTTCGATTCCATCTTCCATCACACCTAAAATTTGCAATTGTACTATTGTTGAACTTGTTACTATTGGTGAAAAATTTGGGCTAGATGACCAGTATCTAGCCAATTATCCCACCAAAAAGAACAAGAACCTGAGTTGATTTTCTAGCATGTTTTTCCAGGTAATTGAGTCTCTTGTGTCCCCTATTTTAAAATTAGGATTAGACCACTGGCAGTATTTGGCATTCATGAATTCTCCCCATTATGTGTGTTTGGTCCTAAAGGTTCACCATTGTTTATATTGAAAAGACATGCACACATATTGAATATTCCTCATACGAACTCCCACTTCATGATAAGGGAAACTCATGTTCTTCCAGGAAGCCCAATGATAACTTTCTATTCTCATTCTTCCTTCCCGTGAAGAAGTCATCCATAAGCATTTGATTCTGTTTAAGCACTGTAGATAGTGGTGTTGTTGCTGAGAGAATATGTTTGGGGAGAGATTGTAGTGCATGATTAATTAGAATTGCATTGCCTGCATAAATTAGTTGCTTAGTTGCAACCCTGTAATCCTGCAAATTATTTTGTTAACAAGGTCAGAAAAATAAATGATTCTAGGTCTACCCACAAAGGGTCGGCATCATAGATAAGTTATCGGACCTTGTTTCTGTCTTAAAGCTGTAATTCATTTATATCTATCCCTCGTGGTGTTAAAGGCATTTCAGTGAATCATGAATTGGCTTTTGTCTCCATTAACCAGATGACCAGAAGCATCTTCATAATCTATCAGGGTTCGCATGATGAGTTTTAGAATTTTTGTACTTTCGAAAAAGAACAGAGTGATATCATCAGCAAAAGCTTCAATGATTCACCATTGGTCCCCTCTTTTCCATAAGGAAACCATGAAAGTTAGGATGTGGTTGAGTCTATTGAGAGATCTTGACAGTAATGATGATAGATTACCAATTGATAGGCATAATCTGCCATACCATACGAATGAACTTTTCATCAAATCCCATCTTCCATAATACCAAACAAATGTAGGCCCAAGAAACTCTATCGTAAGCTTTTGCTATATCCAGTTTAATAATGACATTACTCCCAATGTTAGGCTTCCTCATTTGACGGATAATTTTTTGTGCTAACATAATGTTCTCTGAAATATTTCTCCCTTTAACAAAGCCTGATTGGTTAAGATAAATCAAACTAGGTAGAATAGGATTAAGTTTGTTGCTCACCAGTTTAGAAATGATCTTACTGGAGATATCACTCAGACTTATAGGTCTATATTCTGTTAATTTGCTGGGGTTACTTACCTTAGACAAAAAAACAATGCAGGAAGGAGAGAAATATTTGGGGATCATCTGACGACTGAAAAAAGGAAAGAATGACTCCAAGGTGTTCTTGCTTGATTATATGCAAGCATTTTTTAAAAAAGTAACCATTCCTTCTATCTAGACCAGCAGCAGAAGTGGGGTTCATTGAGAAGACCACTTCTTTCAACTCCTCCATCATTGGAATGTTAATGAGCCTGTCATTTTGATCCTAACTTATTATCATCTGAATGCATTCTAAGTTATTCTCATAGATAATTTTGTCCTCATCAGTGAAATTTGTTGTAAATGATCGCTAACAGCTTTAGCAATAATATCATCTCATGTAACCACTCCCTATCTTCATTGATGACTTTTTGAATAAAGATCCTCCTTCTTCTACCTCTTATTAAAGAATGAAAATAGTTGGAGTTCGTATCATCTTCTTTGAACCAATGAAGTTGAGTTTTTTGTTCCATGATAGAGTCCTCTAGCTTCAGGAACTTAAAATTATTTGCATTGAGGACATGATGTAGAGTTTTGTTTGTTTCAGTTGGGTCCATTATAAGGTTCTCCTCGGCCCTTCTTGACTTTTCTTCATATTCCTTAACTTGTAAATAAAAATCCTCAAATTTTTACTTCGACCAAGTTCTAAAGGTGTTAGACAGTCTTTTGAGTTTTTGATGACATTGCCACATAACGTTACCTTCCATATCCCACTCCCAACAAGCCTTCATAATAGTCATAAAATTAGGATTATCAACCCAGCAGTTGAGAAATTTAATATAGTTGGTATAATTAGTGTTCTTTGATATCATTTCCATCAGAAGAGGACAATGATGCGAGCATGTAGTTTGTGTGTCATGGTTTCGAGCCAAATATCATTAATGAGATCACTGTCTAATCTTTGCCAAATTATTTGGGCAATGCCTCGCATGTTACACCAAGTAAATTTCAGTCCACTAAATACTAAGTCTATAAGACCACAAGCTTCAATAACAGCTATAAACTCAAAACTCTTTTTCATGTTATAAGGCACCCCCTTCCCCATTTTTTCCTATCTTGTAGTGATAACATTAAAATCTCCAACTATGCACCATTGTTTATCATTACCATTATCTTGCTGAAGCAAGTTATTCCATAAAGGCCTTTGGAGGTGATCTTTGCATTTGGCATACACAAAAGTTATAGTGAACTTGTTTTGAACCTCATTTTTATTAAATTCAGAGGTATTTGTTGTTCATCCTCATCACTGATGACACAGTCAACATCCCCATTCCAAAAAACTCCAGATTTTACAATTGTAGTTGCTAACACCATTCTTCATAGCCCATTGAATTTTGAAATTCTGAACATTAACACTATGAGAAAAGGGTTTAAATATTGTAATGATAGATAAATGGCATTTTCCTGAGTATTATGAGTCTTTCCACAACACATTGGGTGTTGATTCCTCTCACATCCCATATAATTGTACTAATCATTGGGATGTTCTTGAGGAGAAGAACCTTGTATTTTGTATGACACCAGTGACAGTGGTGATATCTTGATTTTTGAAGTGAAATTTGCTATGTTGAATCCCCCTTGGAGATAGTCATTGATTCTGAGTTTTCTGTTGTATCTCATCCTCAATAGTCTGATCATTCTGTGGGCTAAAATTTCTAATTAATGCCTCATTGGTCTCATTATCATCCTCTTGATCATGTATTGATTAATTGTCTCCATCCAACTCATCCTTAGAATAATATACCTCACATTTATCACTAAGTGGGACAATGTTAACTTGGCATTCCCGTTCTCTCTTGTCTGAAGGTTCTGACGAGAAGTCATGTACTGAGCTTGTAATGGAGAAATATCCATGCCATGTTGATCATATACCATAATGAATTTTTTTACATGATTCCTCTTCTTTTTCCTGTGCCATATTTCCCTCATATTCCTGCGCTTTACCCAACCTTAATTTGGCAGCATCCCTTTTTTGTTTACAGGGTTTATTCTTACTCATTGGAGTGTTTTCCTGTATACTTGTACTCAGATTGTTGCCCACTTTGTTTGCCTTAGACACTGAATTTTCCTGACCTGTGTGATATGTTTCCTTATAATTTTCCTTGCTTTTTGTAGAATTGTCTTGTTTTTGTTTTGATGGTTGTTGTTGAACCTGTTCTTGTTTAAATTGGTGTTGCTTACTTTTACGACTTGATGTGTATCTAAGTCTCCATTGAGGTCATTGTGTACCCCCTCATGCAAAATATGAGGCAAATTCCCCCCTTTGATCACCCCTCCTACAGGTTAGTACGACTCTTCTGACATCCCCCATCCATCCCTCCATCAGCTTCACCAGATAAATACTCAAACACAAACATTATTAGAGTTAGGTTTTAGAGTTGTGATACCTGAGTTTCTGTTTCAGTCTTCCTTTTTGAAGTGTCATACCTTGCTTTCCTTTATTGTTTTCCATTGTATCTCTGTTTCCTGTTTCTGCATCCATATACTCCCTGCTACTTGTTCCCTCTCCTGTTGTATTGTGTTCTTCCTCAAATTCCAAGTTAGTAAAAATATTTAGTTGTGAGTTATTAGGTATACCTGCATGTTGGTTCTGTTTTGCATTTGATGTAGATTTCCACACCGTCTTTTTAATTTCATGCTCCTATTGTCTCATATTTTTCCATCTTAGAGTTTTACAGTCATCCTCTTTTTGTTGTGCTGTTTGTTTATGCTTGTTGATTTCTTTTTTGGGTTTTGTAGTTCTCTACTCTCTTTTGGTTTGTCCTGTCAGTTATCCTGTTCCTTTGGGTTTGGGTTTTCTTTTATTTTGTTTTTCTTCTCACTTTCTTTATTCTTCCTCTGTCTGTAATCCTCATCCATCATTTTGGATTTACAATCATAGATGTCATGTCCCGGGTGTCTATATTACTCATAGTAAGGAGGAATACTTTTGTACTCCAGTGCCTGCCACATGCTATTTTGTCATCATCATTATGAAACCCAATCAATACATGTCTAGGTCTAATTTTAGTCAAATCAGTTTCCATCTTAACCTTGGCCATTCCATCCGTTTACCTTCTAATTGATTATGTGTCAAGGTATAAAACCTTACCTACAAATTCCAATAAAAAAGTGAGGAATGATTTTTTAAAACAATGCTAAGGTAATCCTTGTAGCAGAATCCACACAGGAACAATTGGTGTTTCCTCTTCCGGGGTAAAATATGGTTTCCACGCTTGTATCCTCAAAAATTTACCCTCAATTGTCATTCTTTTATGTGTCCAAACAGTGTTGTAGTCTAGTTCATTTTGAAGGTCAATGAACACGTTTTTAGCGTTATAGTAGGCAATGTTGACCCCTCCCCCAACTCAGTTGAGTCTATTGAATAAAACTCTTCTTGATCAGCTCAAACTTCGTCATAGAAGTACTAAACTTCCCAACCAGTGTAAATATGCAGTCTAAAGTCAGCGTGTGCATATAGTCATGCATGTCAAAAATTACAGCAAGTTGGCCCTATTTAGAAGTTTGTCTACGAGTAGTTTTAAACAACATGGTAGGACTTTGAGACGCATGGATGTTCCTGAGTCTTGCAGGCAAAGTTTAGACGATTGTAAATGGAGCTGGTTCAGGGACATGCTCTTTTTTGTTAGCAAGGAGACTCTTAGGATTGCTGGAGTCATTGGTTTTGGGGTTGGGAGCATTTTGGGTAGTATTTTTGATTGGTGGGACTCGTTTATCAGAGTTGCTAGAGATTTTATGAAACTCTCTATAGTAAAGGTTTTGGTCACTGTTTTCCCCTCAGATCATTTTATTGATTATGCCCAAAATTTCTGTATTCATTTTTTTGGTTTTGATTCCATTGATTCATACCAGTATTGACAGCCTCTCCCTGAACCTGTAGTCTAGACATAGCAGATAAATTTCCAATGAATTATCATGTACATGGCCAATATTATCCCTTTGGTTCACAACATTAGCGACTGCCTCCCCCTGAACCTGTACACTATGCATAGCAGCTGATTTTCCCATGGCATTATCATGCACATGGCCAATATAAACACTATTGCTAACTGGACTATGATTATAGTTGGAGTTATTATACTTACCTTCCAGGTTTTCCTCCCCTGTTTTCTCTTAGATTTTTGTTGTTGGTCGTGTCTTCAATCACTTGCGGCTTTCTTGATTCCATTAGAGCTAATGCATGTATTGGATTTCTCGACCCTGTAAATAGCCTTAACATTAGGCTTGAACCCAAATGAGGAGTTTATAGAAATCTACTCATTAATAACATCCTTTTCAGGAGATATTTCCTTGTTTTAGAGAACCTTGGGAGCTAGACTTGCTTCAAAAAACTCTCCTCTAATTGTTTCTCCGTTGAGGTGTTTCTCCAAGTTAGAAAGTTTAGAATTTTATAGACGGACTATGTTCTTGAGCTAAACGATTAGACATGTTAGTGAGATGGATTTCTTGCTCATTCTCAGGTGCTCTGTTAGCATCGCCGATATAAGTATTCCTTTGACTGACATTTGGACCACCTGACTTCCTGTTGCCGGCAATTTGGGCTTCTACTTCACTATAAATTGTTTTAAGATGGACGTCTTCCCCCTGTGAGGTAATACCATTAGGTGGGGAATCACGAATAATCTGGGAAGATGCTCGATTTTGAGGTTGACCTTTTTGCGTCTTGTTTGCGATTTTCCCTGAAATTGCACCTTCATATTTTTCAAATGGCTCGATTGAATTCTGCGAAATTTGAGTATATTGTTCAAAAATCTACTAATCTCATCTCTAAGGTTAGAAACCAGGTATTGAGCATACATAGACAATAGTGTAAATTTCTAGGAATACTTGTCCACAATAATGTTACCTCTCCTAAGGTTTATAAACTCCTAAACTTTAATCTCTCTCTTCTCACGGGGAAAGTATCTTTGTACGAATAATTCCTTAAACTGTTCCTATTTTGTAGAACCCGGTTTAGCCGGTCTAGTATCTTTCCAATGTTTGTACAACACTTGCGAAACCCCTTTCAATTGGTATGAAAACAACTATGCCTTCTCCCTAGAAGTCACCCCATAGTATGCAATTATACACCTCATCAAAGAAGGATTGGTGATCATCTCCTACCTTAGAGCCAAGAAAGTTAAGAGGATTCATCGTCACAAAGTTTCTTCAACCTAGAGGTCATGGAACTCTCAATCTCATTTATTCTAGGCCCTACATCTTGATTCACTTGAGTCATCATATCTCGGGCTAGGGCAACAAGAGCTCCTCTAACCTCCTCATTAGTCATGGCCAGGGGAACCACCGTAACCTCATTCCCTTGATTAGGTATACATACTTGATAATCATGAGGAACTTGAACACCGTGGGTAACTTGTTCACCTTCAGATAAACTCCCTTATTCACCACTTTCTCATCCACTCTTATTGGTGGCGTCTTTCTTGTATTCATATCCTATAAACACAAGAGAATAGAATTGGAAAAGATACTTATAAACCCAATTTTATGGCACGAAACAAGAATAATGAAAAAACGAAAACTTCTATATTCCTATAGCCTCTCGCTCATAGATGTCTCATGACTGACTATTGATGAACAAGACTCTCCTAGACATGGATTTATGAGATTTGAATCCCGAAAGACTACTTTATCGCCTTATGCTTTGATACAAAGTATGTAACAACCTAAGGTCACCCCCAAGTCGTTACATGGTGTACTCAACCTCTCGAAGGTCTTATACAACCCATTAAACACCATTCATCTCATATATATGAAAAGTCGTGAAGAATTAAAACTTTTTACAACAATAGTCCAAATTGTTATTGAATATAAGAAAGAAAAAAGTCTCAACATAGACCATCTTAGGCACATATATAGTGTCACAACCCTTACATCTATTAGAAAAAAGGAACTATAGTCTATTATAAAGTCCTTTAGAAAAAAACAACTAAAATATATGTCATGTCCTCAAACATATGAGGACATACCAATCGTGAGGGAATGATATTCCCAAGCTTCAACTTCTAAGAATATCCTCACTCTCTACCTACACTTGTAGACATAGAAAACATATGGAATTCGCACATTGAATGCATTAAGTATGGCAAAAATGCAAGAAAACCATGCTTAAATGGACATTTATTTTAAGATATACTTTCATGTTATTTTGATAGAAATCTTCATCAGAGCAGTTTAAAAGACATTTATAATTCAAACATCACATATAAGAGGCATTCAAAATTCATCAAATAATCCTTTTAATTCCTTTAGATCCTCCACCAAATGTTAATCTAACACTCACTTGAGTATGGCATGGAGAGACGTCAAGCCATACACCCTCTTCAAGCACAACTAACTAATCTTCAAAGCTACCTTATATAAGATGCTTTGCAATTAGACATTCTTTACAAAGAGAACCTTATACCAATCAATCACTTGAATGTCATTTGAAAGACAAACAATCAATTAGAGGATATTACATAATGGTCTTAGACGACCTAGGGAACTAATCCTAGCATGTTTAAAGCCTACTGGTTCAATATACATATAACGTCCCATTCCACTACCTCCACGTAGTTGAACTTCTCCAATACTAGAATGCACATCCCATATGATGTGAATAGGCAGTATTTTACATAGACCATATGAGTTAGGTATGAAATTCGGTGTCAGAAAGAACCCCACAACTGAAAGGTATTCTACTTTCCAAAGGTAGAACTAGTAATCATCTCATGTTGGCACATGGTTAGGGGATATCAAGGGCTTCTTTGTATTCTAGTCTCCTACTCAAGTAGAGCTACTACCATAAGCATATCATCTTGGTTCTTCGCCTTGTTTCTCATAGTGTAATTCATTCCCTAGTTGTATTAGAGTAGGTACCATCATTAAATCCTACCAACTCATAATACTTTTTCTTCCAAGGATGGGTCCACTAGGGCTGCCAACCAAGGTCTATTAGGATACTTCACTTGAATACTCTTGAAAGGGATCCTTAAGCCTACCGATCGAAAAATTATTATTAATCTTTTTTACATTATTCAAGATTTCACATTCACTTATGGTTCTAGACTCGTTAATAAAAGGCACGATTCTTAGGTCTAGCGATTCAAGACATACTTTAGAATACCTCATATAATCATTCAAGAAAGGGCACCAACTTACATCTATGGATCCTAGACTTTCATTCTAGCATTCATTCAATACCTTTGAAATACCAAGTAAGTATAACTAGTCTATCACACAAGATACCACATCATGCTATAAAGGCTCTCCCTAGTCCTTCAATTCATATATTATCAACTAGATAAGCAATACATTCAATCATATCATCCTACCACTCATACAATATCATCACATGAGTAACTTAACTCTATACGATCATATATACCACATCATGATCATTTTATAGTTCACTTAATAATGTCGAAGAGCTCATGTTCATAACATGTATAATAATTAAACAACGTCATTATAAGTGGACGATGCCAATAAATGAAAATTCAATATCAATTTTATGCTAAACAAAGGAATTAGGTCAACTAACCACCTTCCAATAGCCATAATAACCATTCCTTAGCCTTTCAAAAATTTCCATATAACAAGAGATATTTAATTAGAATAATAATTAAAGCAGGACAAGACAAAAAATTCATTCATATCAATGATCCATCAATACTCAATAAAGATATCATCAGTATAAAGCAAGTTATGAACAATTCTAACATTGACCAATACATAATTCAATAGCTCAATACAATATACACATGAATTCAATAAGATTAAGCCATAATCAATTCACCCACTTAGAAACAAAATTAGGAATTTAAGGAATACATGGGTTCATATAGTTTTTGATATTAAAACATTCAATTAACATTGATAAATCCATAAAACATCACTTAAAACCTTTTCATGCAAGACACATGCTTAGAATTCAAAATAGGACTTTATGTTTTTGGAAAATCTATGAAAAGTCTTTAGAATTTTCTCCTTGAATGGAAGAAGAATTAAGGATAAAACAAGTTACCTTTATTGAAGAATTCCAACGAAAATGATGGATAATTCAATGAAGAACCTCCATCCTAGGTTCAACCTTGCTTCAAGCTTCAACGTAGTCTGAAGAGATCTTATATTTGACATTGGGTTTTGATTTTGAAAAAGTAAGGTCTAATTTAGGTTTTAGGTTTAAAAAAATGACTTACCTAATAACACCTAAAATAATCATGTAGGTCATTAGGTGAATTTCCTAAAACAACCTTGCATTGGGCGAGACACATATAGAAAGTTGCAAGTGACAAACGATAGTTGCATAAACTAGCCTTCATTTGATTGATGAGGTGTCCTTCGAGCAATCATTTTTGTCAAATACTGGTAATTTTTGGGGCTAATATCCCACCACTATGTGTGGATCCACACCCCAATCGACGGGGCGTCGTTTGGTGGTTGTGATTTAAATTACTTTTTGACAGTTTCTTGCCTAGATTTGGGTCCTCCTTAAGGACCCATAGGGTGGTCCTTAGGGAGTTGTACTCGGATTTGTTTACCATAAACATGTTAGTCTAGGTTTTATAGTACTCTCCTATTAATTAGACACCAAACAACACGTAAAACATGCGAAGACACACTAGCACATACAATGACTAGTTTCAAAACGTCTAGGTCATTCCTTGACGTTTGACTTCTAAACTCAACAACCTAATCTCTAATGCTAAAATTAATCATTTTAAAACCTTATTAACTCGTAACACACATTATAGTATCTACTTTAACCTAGTTCACTTTTAGGGTTGTGACAAAAGGGGCATGCTCCAGCTAAGTCTGTCGAATCTCTAAGATAGAATCAACATATGCCCATAGGCTAGCCAGCTCTGTCTGAATGGCAGTGAGATCTGTGGTGCAGGTTGGTCATTCCATAACTCACAGCTCAAATGCGTCTGGGCATTTGTGAATCTCCTATATCTACTGCTTTGATTGCTTGGCCACCATCTTTTTTGTGCTACCCTCGGCCTCCTCCATGGACTTTCGCATCCACGGCTGTATGTGATGGATCAAGTGGGCATCTGCACTTCAGAATTGGATTTATCTACAATTGGTGAGTCGATAAATATGTACTCCTCATCAGACTAGGAGTCCATGAATACATTAGGGTTCACCTTTTAGCAGGTGCATCTACTAATTTGGGAAGATGTCGTTTGTGGTCATGTGTGAGATACTCTAATTATATCTCTCTAATGAAGCATAAGTAATCGTTATCAACTAAAGAACCTAACTAGTTTGTTGGGATCTATCCCACAAGTAATATGGTTTAACTTAATTTTAACCCATGACTATATCTTTTAAGCCAAGGTAGTTCTACCCATCAATTGTGTGGTTATCAAGTGAAATAAATGGATTTTGTTTTTTATCAAGATGATAAAGTAACTAGGGTATGCTTGTTCCCCACAAGTTCATAACGTAGTAGTCCTAGTAATAGCAATCCTTTCCTAGTGTATTACATGCAGAGTTATAAGTTAGGTATCCCTAAATCATTGGTCCAGCATCTACAGAATTTCACCCCTCACCTTAGTTCAACTACGTGTGTATAATTTACTAACCCTTAACATTAACTCATTTTCGATATGATAATCGATGTAAGTTACTATTTCACACCAATGGACACTAACCTATTAGGTAGTATAACACTAAATCTATGTTGATAATTATTTTCTTTTTAACTACCTCCTTGGTCTTTCAAGTCGAAACAAGGCCAGTTCTAATGCATACACTTGTTAAAAAGACCTCTAAGCAAAAGAATTATCAATGCATGCAAAAAGACTAATCAAGAATTGCTTAACTACTAGATATACTTTGTTAATCCCTCATGGTTCCCAAAACACTAGTTGTTGGTTTAGTTAACATCTTAGAAAGAACACAATTCATGTTTGTAGATTACGAAATCATGAACTTATGTAATAATTATATTAAACAACAGATATAAATTGAGTTTCAAACTAAAAGATTCTAAACCAAAAAATCCTGAAATCAATTATTTGCAAAAATCGCAAAAACTAATATCCAAAACATAAACAAGAACAAGAATAGTCATAGATAACCCAAAATTGAGGTTTTAACCCCAATTTCAGAAAAAAAGTCTTAAAGAAAAAGTAATTCAAATAAGGAAAGTGTTTCTCAGGCACATGACTTAAATCGACGAGACAAACTGACGGGCCGTTGATCAATCGACTATCCATGGTTTGCTTTCACCAGTCAGGACTTGAAAAAATATTTAAGACTCTGAATTTCATCTTCTCTTAATCAAACGATGGACCATGAACACTGTCCTTTGACCCATCTACGGTCTTTCGATGCTCCTACGTAGCTCCACCTATAAAATCTTCAAGTATTAGGTACTAGAACCATCACGGTCACACACTATGATTCACCAATATGGTCTATCGATTGACTGTTGATTCCAATCGGGGTTCCATCCTTTGTCAAAATTCCTTGATTGATTTTTTTGACCCGTTTTTCATTTTCTCCTCTTTCCATTGCCTTATTTCACCCTTAGATGTGACTTTAAATTTTGTATATTTATTCTTAAAAAACTATGTTTTGTCTTTTTTAAGTGTTCTTTCATTTTTGCCAAGTCACATCCTTCTCTTACTTGTGCTTTTCTTTTTAACATTAAACTCTTTTCACAACCATTTTTGGGTATTCTCTCATAATAGTCACCCTCAACTCTTGGCTTTTCCACGAGTCGAGGTGCAAAATACCTGAAGTTGGATTAGGGCCCAAACAAGGTGATTTTTTTTTTTATTAGCCACCCTCAACTTAGGCTCATCGTATTTGGATCAAAGGGAACATTTCTTTCATTTGGTCAACCTCTTCTATGATAGATGTGGGCTATTTTGAACATGGGCCTATGATCACTTCCTAGATTCTAGAGTCGATTCACTTAGTAGTACTAACCAGACAATTTCTAGTTGGGAACCAACTTTTGAACACTCAAATATCCTCACACTCACTTAGCACATTTTTGTATTTCAGATTATCAGAATTTCCAGTTCATGTTTTAGTTGAAGGTCATGCAGTTGGTGCTTTATTCATCTCATGTTTAGAGCCAACACAATCAACTTATCTGAACCTATACCTCCAAGCACAACAATTTGACAAAGTATCATTTTTTATTAGCTATCATATTTCAGTCTTTCATGCTTCTAAACATATACTCAGTAAAACATGTAGTCCAACAAAAAATATAGTAGTCTATTGAGGAAAAATAACAGAGGCAAGAAAACCCTAAGAGAGGACCATGATGGGCTACTCAAACTTTACCCTATCAGTCCAATTCAATTAACCTCACCAAAAAAGAAAAGAGCATAATTGCACCCAATGCAAAAGAAATCATAGTAATAGGATAGTAGGTGAAGCAACCTTGTGGCGCATAGAGCTTAAGACCTATCAACAAGCGGGTGAGTCTGGTTTCCTAGAATCCACAATACTAGCAATAGGGTCACTATCGGTAGTGCCCACATATCTAAGGATAACACCATCAGTTTTGAGATCTACCACTATATTAGCACAATTAGTAGTGCTCCTTGCTCCGCTCATAGGCACGGGACATGATTCCCCAACAACTAATTCTTGGTGCATATCCTCATCCACTTATGAGGCCCTTCTAGCCCGTTCCGTCTTCGTCGGTCCCCTTTTCCTAACATGGGCCTCATCACCGGCCTTAGCGGTATGGCTAGATTAGTGACTCTTACCACGAACACTTGGTTTTGATGTGTATCAACACGAGCTATAAACAAGGCCTTAAGAATAATATCTTTAGCTAGCTCTGTGGGAGAATGCTCTGGCTTGGTCCCCTCGCATCTCAAAAATAGCATCAGCATGTGATTGTATTCTAGCTAGCTCAGTCTAAAAGGTAGTAGATTAGTGGTGGTGGTTTGTCGTTCCAGAACATGTATCTCAAAAGAATCTAGGCGTTTATGAACCACCTGAATTTGCTATTCTGTGTGCTTGGCGACCCGCATCTCTTTGCAGTTCTCCGAATCCGCTATGGACATATGCATTCATGACTGAATGATGGATCTGGGTGTCCATCAATCCCTTTAGCTCCTGTAATCTAGCTAGAGGAATCACTACTGCAGCTGGTTATGTGGACCTGGACGAGCTGGGGGCCCCGTTGGCAGCATGCGAAGAAGAGGGTGTAGTCGGCATGCTCTATTGCATAGGGTCTGCCCCTTGAAATAGCTCTACCGTGTCTTCAAAAATTACTCACAATGGGAGGACTTCAACTCGGGCCTCTCTCTGGGGTGCTGCCACATTAGTCTCATCTCAAATAACGCCTATGTCCAATTTTCCAATTGCTCGACGTAGTGTATAAAAGTGTCGTATTATCACTCAACCTTCCTTTCACAACTAAAAGATCAAACACGGAAAAGGGTAAGTATTGGAACTCTTAAATGCCCTCTTGTGTATCTATGCCAACATAATTCGCGCAATGTCAATATCTAGTGTTGCTACCAGTGATGCCACCATGTCTTCCCTATCCCACATATGTATGTTGTCAGCCTTAGTGAGGGATACTCTATTACAAACCTACAACCAGAAGAATTAAAAATATAGTGTAGCCTTCTTGATAAGCCCTCGAGGTTCTATGACCTAGTAATCTCACTCATTATCTACTGTAAATTACTGGGATATCCACATTCTAAATGCTTCCAACCTATAGGCACTTCTCTGAAAATTATCTCCCGGACTATGTCCAACCTATAATGAAATTCCGCAGTGCTGAGGTTCAATCTAGACTAGTTGTGGGCCGTATAGAAATTGGAAGTGAAACCAAGATTTTCAACAATGTATTCTTATATGTAGATTGAGGAAATTCATATGCATCTCTAAGTAAAAAGTGTAGAGTAATTCTTAAACATTAAAAGTAGTTAAGTATATCAACAAATCAGTATCTTAAAGAAATTTGTACTAGAGAATATAGGAAATCAAACTAAAATTTTGAATATTCTGAAAAGATATACAATAGTGAAGATTTTCTGGTTGGAAGACGTAAAATCTAGAAACTCATTTTTCGCTCACTAGAATGGGTTAAATAAGAGGATCTGAAATTGAGTGATACCTAAACGTTGAAAGAAACTTCCATCGACTTGACATTACGCACCTTCTCACAATTTCTTTTTTCTAAAGACAGTTTGTGGATGTGGATTAAGATGAAATCTGGGAAATCACTAAGTCGGTATCATCCCACCATGATTCTTTTGTGGAATTCCATGAAGTAAAACTAACAATTGAAGTTATGTAAGGCTGGTGACTCCTTTATTTTATTACGATATAACCTAGGTTTGTTTTGTTTAGACCAATTGGAAAAATAGTCATTAATATACCTATTATTGGATTATCAACCGAATGTTATTTGCCTCTTTGACTATTCAAAAATAGATTTCACGCTAGACATATTGTTATTTTTCTTATATGTAGAACTAGGAAATAAACTATTTTTTTATACTAAATACTCACTTATATGAATTACGTAAGAAATCTTACCATTGTATAGTATGAATAATATTGTTTAAAATCATCTTCAACTAGGTAGCACAGGGTGTAAGTTATAATTATACTACCTTAAATATTAATTTTATTATTGAGAACCTTTTGAATTAATAAAATAATCTATTTACTAAATTTTATTCTTATTTTATAATAATAAAGTTTTGCCTATACATATATAAAATGTACATATATAATTTTAATCTTTGAATATATCTCTAATTAGAACTTTAAAAAAGCCACATAGTTTTGATGACCACAAAAGGTCAAAAGATATATAACTAGACCCCTAATAGATAAACCTAGAGAATACAACTTTAGGAATACAATTTGAACCTTTCAAAAGCGACCTTGTAAAAAGTTATGAAGTTAATGGACGATGTTATCGAACCAAAAAATCAAAGGAGTAAACAACAGGATTCAAATGCTATGACAAGGTCTATTAAAATAAAGATAGATGACGAGAACATACATTACTTTATTCCATAATGTGCATCTTATTAATCAAAGTAGAAAAACTTATTTGATTGGCTCGAAGAATCCAATGTCCATTTGTAAGAAAATAATTTTACCCTAGATAAAGAAGATGAATCATATAATAATGTGTGTGACTTTTTCAGAACTATGTAGGGTTTTTAATTCTTGTTTTGTTTATTTTGAAATTTAGAATGTTCTATAATTAATATTTTATTTTTCCTACTCAATTATAAATCAAGTCGAGAGATAATCGAATTTCATTGTGAAGACTCAAAAATCAATCATGAGAGCGGCTACCATAAACCTTAGTAGGAAAGACAAACCCAAGATAACATACCATACATAAATTAAAAATAACTGAAGTGGAAGGGATAATTAGATAAGAAAATGAACTTAGCATAGGTATATACAAACAACATAAAAATTAAATAGGGGACCAAAATTGACCGAGAAAGACGAATATACACAAGCACCATACTATAAACCTGGTTTTATAGGATTAAAAAAAAGGAAACTTTGACATATAAACACTTAAAACTATCCTAATTATTGTCCATAACTATATGATGATAATTAAAATTCATGTAGTTTGAGGAAAAAGGCAAGTAATACATGGAGAGATAGGAGAGATGCGAGAGAGAGGGGGAAAAGAATGTGAGAAAGATGAATGTTATATGTGTATTCGTTAGATACTTGTATATTATATATATGTATTTGTATAAATGGATAGAGAGATTGGGAGAGGGAAAAAAAGGTGTGTGATACCGGGGGAGGGAGGAGAGAGGTGAGCAATATCGAGAGAGGAAGGAGAGACGCAAGCGAGAGAAGGCATAAAGTGGGAGAGAGGTAAATTGTATATGTAAATAGTTGTATATAGTTGTATACTTCACATATACATTTTGTATATATAGAAAGAGAGATTGGAAGATGGAGGAGAGAGGCGAGCTAGATTGAGAGAGGGAGGAGAGAGGTGAGAGAGAGAGGGCAGAGAGTGGGAGAGAGTAGAATTGTGTATGTATATAGGTTAAATAATTGTATATAATGCATATGCATTTAACAAAATGATGAATTATACATATACAAACTCAAAGTCAGCCCACATAATTAATGTATAATGTTAGTTGCGAGTTGTAATTCTATCAAACAATAGCTATGATGTGTAATTAAACTATGAGGGTACAACTACACAAAATATAATTTTCTGATGAATACATAATTTAGAAAAAAATACGAAAGGAGAATGAGGAAGAATGTATACGACAATAGCTAACTACAAACAAGAACTTAAAGAATAATGTGTCTTAAAGGAGAGAAAATCAACAAGGATAACTTTTACTAGGCATTGCCTTAGAAAAATATGTAAAAGTGTAGTGTAAGTATAAAAATACGAGGTACTATGTAGGAATCGTCGACAATCGAGATTAGTAGACATTATATAATATAAGAAGCATGATAGTAATAACTACAAAATCTAAAAATATACTAGAAAATTGAGCTCACATAAAATAGCAACCATAACATTAGGTGACGTAAACACGGGACCTAGGGTCACAACTGACCCCAAGTTAAACTTGTAGCGGCATATCATAAAATACTAAGAAAAACAAAAGCAATAAATACCGTGTGAAAGCTTAAATATGGGATAAACTAAAAGATGGGGGAATACCAATCTAGGTCAGATTATATAAATAGTTAGAAGAGTTTAAGATACTAAACTAAAACTCAAAAACTATGTTAAATCTGTCTATTCCTTGAAAAAAGTGTCTTACTTACTAGAGATGCACGTACATCCCACAACTAACTTTTGTAAAAGTAAAACAAAAATTAAAGACTTGAATATAAAGAACATATCTATTGTCCTTGAAGAATGAGGAGTCACCTCTGACACTGCTGGAGATGTAACAGGAGCCCATCTACATATGATTTGGATGTTGAGGACCGAAACCTATGTCACAAAAAGATGTAGCGTAAACTATGCTTCTGTACTTGATGGATACGGATCAATCAGTATAAGATAAAGTTGAACACATAACATAACATAAACGAAGAAAACTGAACAATGATAAAAGATAAACATGAAGAATAAATTAAACATGTTGAATACAAACTAACTTAATGTAGTGACCAAATTCATAAGATACTGAAACAAAGTACCGAACTATAACTTGTAACCTAGTCAATACATTAGAATATTACTGTGGGAGATAATAATAACCGACATAAAAGAACATGACCTAAATGTGAAGTCATATGTATATGCCTTATTGAGGTGACCGAATATACTTTTACAATGATATTGAGGCATGACTGACGTGATCACTAAGTATAATCCCACCGAGGAGAAATACCTATGGGGGAACGTAATTCTGGGACTATGAGGGTTACTGACCCTAGTCCAACTCGGTATTTTTGAACCATTAATAGGTCGATGGACAGTGGTTCCGTTCATGATCCGTGAACCGTATCGTGGTTTACCCATCTTTCTTCTGTTCCGGCCAGATAAGTTATAAGCTCTTACAGATCCCCTAGGGAAATCCTGAATGATTTCTCAGTCTTACAATAGAAAACAAATTTATTAAAGATAACCTAGCATTCAAAAATTGACCTTGGAATCATAAAAATAATAAACAATGTACAAGTCAGGGTAGAGTTAGCGCAAACCACATGTAAGACTATTTGATCTTTCAAAATGGAAAACCTAGTGAATTTAAGATTAAATCTCTTTAAAACCTAAAGATCTCATGTAAATGGTATATCTTTCACAAATTCGTGTTTCAAAAATAAAATTTTTTACACTACCCCTTAGTGCATAAATCTAGTACATATTGAGGCATACTAGTCTTACAAAAATGAACTCAGTATTTATTGCCTCTTACTCATGTTATGTGATAAATGGTAAAATTTGAACTCATTAACGGCATATTTTGCTCAATAATTAGTATTCTCAATACCTAATTTTTGCCTATTATAATGATGTTTTTATTTTTTGCAGCTCTAAAGGCTAAAAACAAACCAATGATGAATGTATGAAAAAATGATAAAAATTATATGAAGAAGTGTAAACTCAATATTGTTGATCACCTAGAAAGAAGAATGGTTCTCCCAATGGGTATGAGCTCATAATAATAAACAATTCATAACACCTGAATTAATTGGGTAATGTCAGCAAATAAAAAGGGAAATTTGAACTTGCTAAATAAGAAATGAGAACATGATGATCATCACAAAAAGGAACAATACATGAAAAATTGTAGGCGAAAGAAGTTAGTACTCGGGTATACGCCCAATACGAAAGGCGTACTAGAACGAGCTCAAAAATTGAGGTTGAAATACATGAATCACGAAAAAGGCGATCTTGAGAGAAGTTGCCCATTAACCTTACATGATCTGTTAGCCCCACGAACATCTCCCAGTAGATCATACGTTGAATTTTGGCCAAATTTTAGAGTTATTATAAATCGTACAAAGAATAGAGAAATTAAGGCATCAAAAATTTTAAGTCTTAAAAGACAGTTACCCCTCCCACTAACAGAAGTCTTATTTGTAAATTTATTTTATTATAAAAAAATATTGTGTTGAAAAGTTAAATCGTATAAGTTCTCTTTTGTTTGAAGATGATTGAAACAGTACAAGGAATGATAAAAGAAAAGGCATAAGTAGAAAAAGAAAAAGAAGAAGAGGGGGTGAAGGGATGGGGGGACGGCGATGAAGTACGAGGAAGAAGAAGAGAAAGTTACCAGGCCTTTTTTTAGGTTGTAGATAGTTTGGTCAATGATTAATGAGGAGGGTTTAATGGGTATTTGAAATTTGTCTTAAATATTCAGTCAAATCGGGTTGAGATGTAAGATTGCACCACGTTTACAAAATGAGTCATCCATTAGTCGGACGATTTATTTTTATACTTGCAATTTATGTTTGATGTATGTAACTTGCTTTAAAATAGAGGCTATAGGTGTAACAACCCTTACAAAATGAAATTGGATGAACTAGATCTTCACGTGATTTTTATGAGTTTATAACTGGTAAAAATAAAAAGGAATAGCTTTTAGAGTAAGTTTTAATGAGTTTGGTGGTCAAACATCAATGGACGACAAAGACTTTCGAAAACTAGTCTTTTACATGTTTGCCTGTTCTAGTATATTGTGCATATTTTTACATATGTTTAGTAGTCAAAAATCAGTGGAATTGACTTTAATGTCTAGATGAACATATTTAGGGTCAAAACATTCCAGTACAACTCCCCAGGATAACCCTAATTGTGCCCATGGAGGATCAAAATTTTTGTCAAGGAGCGGCCAAATCAGCGTGGACAACCTATTTTTGAGGCCCATGGAACGTCGCACCTCTAACACTTATAGGGGAAAAGTTTAACTGTGACGCGGTATTTACGTGGAGTCTTCATCCTCAATAATTACTTCATGAGGCAGATTTGGATGTGATTGCGCATCGCGCAGAGGCTGCGAGATTTGGTCGTGTAGTTTTAAAGTCAAGTTTGAATTTTAGTTTGAAGTCAAAATAGTGTAGGGTCATTTAGGATATTTTTGGTGTGTAACCAATTCCACAAATAAAAACATAATTACCCCATTAAAAATCAAAATTTCAAAACCCTCCTCTCATCCAAATTCTCCATAAATCTGCATTAAAGAAGAAGTTTAGGGTTGAAATTCGAATCATAATCAATGGGTAATTTTATTAAGGATTATTTTAATAAGTTAATCAAGGTATGTTAATCTCTTCATATATGTGTTCTTCCACCCATAGAGTCCCCTAGATTTCCTTATTTTGTGCAGAAGATTCCTAATAAGGTAAGGTTGATTACAATGCATGGGAATTATATGGGTATGATTCCAAAGGTTTGGATTCTGCCCATATATGATTATATTGATTTTTATTCATGTTATTATTAAGAATTTATGCTGACTATTAACCCTAATTTCTACAATATGTGGGATTAGGCTTTGAATGATAAATTGATGACTCTTGTTAGACTTTTGAATCGTTAATATGTATAAGAGTTAATCAAGAATAAAATTATGAAATCATGAACTAACCTAGATGTATGTATCTATGATAGAAAGTTAATTGGATCAATTTTATTATGGATTTTATTATTGAGTATGCTTAGAATTTTCTGATGACTAAGGCTTAGAACAAAGATGTCTTGAAATCTAGACTAGTATAAGGATCATGAAATAAAGTTTGAATATACGGCTTGAAGCAATAATGTTTATCACTAGGGCTAGTATAATGAGTCTAATACATTAATTAACTTGCATGCATATAGATTGTGAAAGGTAATTCACCTAAAATGAATCACGTTTGGTAGAGTAGAATAGCTTAAGCTTGATCCTATTGATTCCCTCATGGGTCTTTGAATTATATAGATTGGTATGGTATTTCTCATGGTATCTTTGGATGGAATGTCTCATGATAGCTTTGTATTGAGAAGGTAAGATCTCTTAAGGTTAGCTTGATCTTGCATTGGTAGAATGGTTGTCATGGTAGACTGCATTAGTAGTAGGCAGGGTAGCCTAGGATGGAGAATCATCGATATTCTTCTAGGGTTAGATTTGAATAGGATGACTAGAGTGACTTCATGGAATCTTGATTTATTTAGGCCAAGACAACTTCATGGTATCTTAGGATGGAGATGTTACACACTTCTAAAAATATCTTAGGGTTGAGGACTTATGCTCCCCTATGGATAACTTGCATCTACATGAATGTTTACATGGTGTTTAGGTTGGTATTCTTATATCCTTTGTTTATCATCTTGCATTGTATGTATGATTTATTCCATGGTACTAGGTCTATTATGTAACTATGTTAAGCTTAATAGACTAGAATGAATGATAGGTTAGCATAGATTAGGTTATCCTAAGGAAGTACTTAGTATGAATGGTAGTTTGGGATGCCATTCCTATATGGCACAAGTATGACTTGAAGCTACTCATGAACTGACCTCGTTTTTGATATAGCCTTGATAGTTGCTATAGTAACCATACATGATATGAATGACTTAAGATAATAGTTCCTTGTCAATACGAAGTAGGTCTATTAGTGACACCTAGAGTTAATGAAAACTAATAGGGTGTCATCAAGATATGCTTAGTGTGTGAGGTAGAATGGGATGCCACACATGCAAACCGCAAGTGTTCCTTGAGGTTATCTAGGGGTATAGTGTTCTTATGTCATTAAGGACTTAAGTCTTAATAATGAAAGTGTATTATGATCAAGAATGACCAAAGAGAGGTACTTAGCTTAGGTAGTAGTATGGGATGCCACCTTGGCCATTCACAAGCATACTAGGAGGTGGCTTGTGATTCTATTCACGTGACTAAGAAGGCCAAGTACTTGAAGAATGAACTTATGTATGTCTTATGTTAAATTGCAATATTAGAATGCGTATTTTGTAATTATGTTATGATTATGTATTTGTCTCTTATGATTATATCTTATATTGACTAACCCTTTGAGATACCTTATATATTATATGTTATCTTTCATACTTAGTACTTTTATACTAATGCATATTTCCTACATTTCTAACCAAATGTAGGTGCTTTTGGGAGATTGAGTGCCTGGAGGCTAGGTTCCTAAGTTTGGAGAATATTGAAGATTGGTGAGTCCTCATAACATTCTAGGACAACATCCTTATGTTCTCTTTATATCATTTACTATGTTTTAGACTTTTGTCGGTTGAGTCCCAAAATATTCTTACTCATGTATTTCATATATGGTTTTGAGACCCATGTTAAAAATACTTCCGCTGTTACGAAATGATTTTCCTACTATGACAAAAGAAAAGATTTAAATTCCCTCCATTTTATATGATTTATGTAATGAAACTAAGAGGCTCGTAAAAAACCTCAAAGAGGTCAAGTATACTGTGTGACACCTAGGGGGTACTTACGGGTCGTTAGAATGGGTCAAATACTTTTTTCTTATATAGAATTGTGTGACGTCCCTCCAAAATTCTAGCCAGATTTTGTGTCCGGATACGGGCAGAACGTTTTAGAGTTGTGCGAAGGACTCTAGAACCTTTTGGAAATCTCAAGAAATCTAGGGAAGGTCCCAAAGCATTGTAGAATTCTCTAAAAGGGGACCAAAGTTTAAATATTTCAGCGACTTGTAAAGTAAATATTAATTGCACCTTAGTTACTAGGAAGTGGTATAAATAGAAGTGCCCTCATTTGCAAAGGAACCGACCAAGTTGTAAGCTTTCTCCAAGCATAATAGAAATCCTTCTTCAAAAGCTCTCTTTCTTGTTCTTTGTAAGTCTTTCCAAGCATTTTCTTAGCGTTCCAAGTCTTAAAGGCTTCCTTGAAATTACAAGATCTTTAAAGATTAGTGAGTAAGTCGTCGAAGGACACACGGAGTCGTAGTAAATACCCTAAGACCATGACAACGTAGTATCAGAACGAGGTTTGATACTAAGAGAATGGATACCAAAGGTGACGTAAATGGCGCTAGCACCACCAACTTCCGTATGGATGGTGGAAAGAAGAACCGAGAGGGGAACAAACGTAAAAAGGATAATGAGGAGGTCTATCTCGATCCCAGAACTAGGGAGGCACTAACATCGCATCCTCCCTCGACTACCGAAGCAAGTAATGATGAATTGGGAAAGACGCCATAGACGTCATCGCTGGAGAAGAATGGGTCACAAGGGTGGAAGTGGCAAGGAAGGTCGTGGATATATTAGGACGGCACATGAATGTGGTCGACGGAAAGTTCAAGACCCTTGCGTAGACAGAGAGCATTCGTATGGATTTGGAGGCTTTCAAATGATCCGAGTTCGTGATGAAGGAAGCCATCACTTCCTTAGAATATCGGCTTATGAATGTGCTTACCACGATGAAGACGCTGAAGGCCGAAGTAAAAACACTCAAGGAAGGCATGGATATTGGAGGATCTACATCACCCGACCGTGATAAGGAGGCTAGGTTCGAGGCTCCCAACCCACCCATATTCAAGGGAATCCGTGACGCACAAGAGGTGGAAAATTTTCTATGGCACTTGGAGAATTACTTTAACTGCAGTCGGGAGAGAAGCAACGAAAATGAGATCAACACTTTTGTGTTGTATTTGTCCGAGATGGCTATGCTATGGTGGAGGCGCAAAGAGTATGAGATTTTATAGTGGAAATGCATAATAAATACTTGGGAGCAATTCCGCGAATAATTTAAGAAAGTGTTCTTCCCTAACAACGTTGTATACGAGGTTAAGCGCAAGTTTCGAGAATTAAAGCAAACGGGAATCATTCAGTTATATGTGAAGGATTGCACAACTTTAACGTTTCAAATTCCAAGCCTCACAGACGATGACATGTTGTTCAAATTAATGGACCGACTACAGAATTGGGCCAAGATGGAGTTGGAGCGGAAAAAAGTCAAGACCATAGATGAAGCCATCACATAAGACGTGTCCTTGAGGGACATCAAGTATGAACTGCATGACAAGGCGAACGACAAGGGTACAAGAAATAGTAATGCCAAAGGTGGGGGAGATCGTGGCCGAGGCAAGGAGCAGCAGGCATACCCCAAGTAATATGACCCTCATATGGAGGACAACAAGCGGTTCGTGCGCTAGAATTACACGGAGAAGAAGACGCATACCAACAAAGGAGATGGATGCTCCATAAATGGTGGACCGCACGGTTATGCCAGGTGCCCCGAGATGAAGAAACTTGGTGCCATCCTACATGAACAGAAGGAGAAGGACACACAAGAACAAGGGCAGGATGCGGACACGACGCAATAAGGCATGGTGGTATTGTGCGGTGTGATTGCCAAGCAGACCGAGAATCTAGGAGAATTCAGGACGCAATATGTAGACATCTTCATAAATGGACGACAAGCTCGTGCCATGTTAGACTCTTGAGCCAAAGCAAACATCATGACCAAGACGGTGGCAGAGGTTAGAGCTAAATTATGCGCCAAGCAATATCTGCCTCAAGAATGCCTCATCGACTTCGTATGTGGGGTCGCCTAAGGAGTAAGCATCAGTTTGGGAAAGTGGATAGGTAAGACAAACTTTGACATCATTCCTTTAGATAGCTTTGATATAATTCTTGGACTAGAGTTATTCCAGCGATACCATAGGATGATCAAAACCTACCTATAACAACTCATGGTAATGGAGCGGGAAGGGTCATTCATGTTACCTCTACTCAAGGTACCGAAGAAGGAAGAAAACACCCACTTGTTGGCCATACAGATCGTGAAAGGCCTTAATAAAGGAGATTTGATGTTCGTGGCCACCATTGCAAGCTCCGGAGAAGTCAATGGTACTATGGAGTCCTTGCCATCAATCATAGATAAGGTCTTTAAATAAAACAAGGAAATGATGCCGGAAGATTTACCAAAGATTCTACCTCCAAAGCGCGACGTAGATCATAAGATATAGTTGAATTTCGGAGCCAAGACACCCGCACATGCATCTTATTGTACGACTCCATCCGAGTTAGAGGAGTGAAGGAATCAGGTGAAGGAGCTCCTCAAGGCCGTTCAAATCCATCTATCAAAGGCATCTTATGGCGCGCCACTCCAATTTTAGAAGAAGAACGACGGGTCATTGAGCTTAAGCATCGACTATCCGACGCTCAATGAGGTAATAATCAAGGACATATATCCTATCCCGCTAATTGTAGATTTGTTTGATATACTTGGGAAGTCAAAATACTTCACCATGATAGATCTACAGAAATGCTACTACCAAGTGCGCATCGCGGAGGGGGACTAGACGAAGATAGTGTGCGTGATCATATATGGAGCATACGAGTGTTTGGTAATTCCTTTCGGCTTAACCAACGCACCCACCACCTTTTCCACGCTGATGAACAAGATATTTCATTCCTACTTGGACGAGTTCGTAGTTGTGTACTTGGATGACAAATTAATCTATAATAGCACATTGGAGGAGCATGTGGAGCACTTGAGGAAAGTCTTCCAAGTATGAATGGAGAACAATCTCTATGTCAAGTGGGAGAAGCGCGAGTTTGCCCAGCACGAGGTTCACTTCTTTGGACGTCTTATCAGCCAAGGCAAACTATGGATGGACGAAGCAAAGATTCAGGCTATCCACGAGTGGGAGGTGCCTACGAAGGTGACCAAGCTACGATCCTTCTTTAGAATTTCGAACTACTATCAAACGTTCATCAGTGGATACTCCGCTAGGGCTTCTTCACTGACCGAATTGTTAAAAAAGAATAAGTCATCGATTTGGACAGAAGAGTAACAAAGAGCATTCGAAGGTCTCAATACCGCAGTGACGGAAGAGGCTATGTTGATGCTATTCGACTTCTCTAAGAGCTTTGAAGAACATGCAGATGTGTCTGAATTTTCCATTGGGGAAGTCTTAATTAACAATAAACACCCAATAGCATTCGAAAGCCATGAGCTAAACGAGACTGAACGGTGTTACATAGTGCAAGAAAAAGATATGATGGCCATTGTACATTACCTACGCACATGAATACACTACTTATTGGGCTCCAAGTTCCTGGTTAAGATTGACAACATGGCCACTAGATACTTCAAATAACAATAGAATATCATTCCGGATCAAGATAGATGGAAAGACTTTATGGCCGAGTTCGACTTCGTCTTGGAATACAAACAAGAAAGAGGCAACATCGTGGCTGACCCATAAAGTCGGACATCTGATCTTGATGCCATCACTACAGCACACTGTGACATTCAAAATGCAATCAAAGATTTTATACAACACGATCTAGAGACCAAGAATCTGATGGAATGGGCAGCCCAAGGCAAAAATAGACGCTTTTGGATAGAAGATGGATTTTTTCTCTGTCGGTCGATGGGTATACGTACCCAAGTTTGGGTATATCAGACGGCATAGAATTAAGGAAAGCCACGATACATAGTGGGATTAGCATCTGGGGCAGCTACGTACGAGGGCGCGGGTCGAGACTATTTACTTTTTGCCACGCATGCAGGACGATATTGAGTGCTATGAGAAGACTAGTCTTGTGTTATAACAAGACAAGGTTGAACAAAGGCAATCGGTAAGGTTACTAGAGCCACTACCCATAATAGAATGCCCATGGGAGAGCGTGAATATTGAATTCCTCACTTTCTTTCAAAGTTCGATAGGTTAGGTACGATTATGGTCATAGTGGATAGGTTTTTAAAGTATGCTACCTTCGTGCTTGCCACAGCCGGTTGCACCACACAGGAAGCTACTCGATTATTTTTCAAGAACTTGATGAAATATTGGGGGCTGCCAAAACATATCATTAGCGACCGAGACCCCCATTTTATTGGGAACTTTTTGAGAGAGTTGTTAGAGAGACTAGGCACGGAGCTTCACTTCTCCACAAGTTTACACCTGCAGATCGAGGGCAGACCTAATGCGTCAAATCCCTATTGGAATGATATCTAAGGCACTATGTTATTACGCATCACAAGGATTGGGACAAACTCCTAGCCATGGTGCATTTTCATATAATTTGCAGAGGAGTGAGTCCATCGAGCGCACACAATTTAAGTTGGAGACAGGCCAAAAACCTTAAAATTCGCATTTTTTGCCAGTTGCTTTTGAGGATAAGAGTTTTTGTGCCTTCAATCTTGCCAAGGGATGTAAGGAGAAACTTGACACTTCGTTGTCCTACTTGGACAAGGTATCCAAAAGGATGAAGAAGTTCGTTGCCCGCAAGCGTCATCCCACGAACTATAAGGTGACATGGTATTGGTAAAATTCAACCCAAGACAGTTCAAGGCACTAAGACGTGTCCATCAAAACTTATTGCGCAAATATGGGTTCATTCAAGATCATTGAAAAGGTGGGCAAGATTTTGTACAATTTGGAGTTACCTCCACACTTCTAGATCCATCTGGTATTTCATGCAAGCGTCCTCAACTCATACCATAAGGACAAGGAGGATCCTAGCTTAAATCGATCACAACAAGCACCCGTTACTATCACCATCTCGCACGACAAGGATATTGAGGCTATAATAGATGACCAAGACAAACGGAAACGAGTACAATAGGCCAGCGCCATTTTCCTGGTGCATTGGAAGGGACAGAATCCAGAAGAAGGCATGGGAGAAATATGAAGACTTGTGGATATTCAAGGACAAAGTCCTGGAGTTTTTGAAGAAATGCACCGCGGTGGTCACATTATCGGGTGGGGGAGTGTGTGACATCCTACCACAATTCCGACATGATTCCATGTCTAGGGGCAGAACGTTCTTGAGTTGTGAGGAGGACTCTAGAACCTTTTGGCAATCTAAAGAATGTTAGGGAAGGTCCCAAAGCATTGTAGAATTATCTAAAAAGGGGAACAAAGTATAAAAATTTAAGGAACTTTTAAAATAAATATCAATTGCACTTTATTCGCTAGGAAGTAGAATAAATAGTGGTGACCTAATTTGCAAAGGGACCAAGAAAGTTGTAAGAATTCTCTAAACATAATAGAAAGACTTCTTAAGAATATCTCTTTCTTGTTCATTCTAAGTCATTCTAAGAATTCTCTTAGCGTTCCAAGTGTTAAAGGCTTCCTTCAACTTAAAAGATCTTGAAAGATTTGTGAATAAGTCATCGAGGGATACACAGAGTCTTAGCAAATACCCTAATCATGTGACAATAGTGTAAGGTATTGGGCTACTTAATATAGACATCGAATTGACCAACATAATATTTTATGAAATGATGTTATGAGATCTTAAGTATATTAGTTTCATTGATAATCACACAACATATATTTATAAATCTTTATCATTATAGAGAAACAAATTTCTCTCTATGCAATATCAATTTCCAAGCCCCGCACCCTAGATTACTTGTTACCTGTTTGGGTTTATGTAATATTAGCTTAGTTGTTACATTTCATGAAAATTATTTTTATTATATTTTGCCAAATCATCCACCACTTATTTTATTGTTGCGAATGAATGCAATTTATATTCCAAATTTCTTGTTAGAATTCCTTTCCTCGTAATATTCTTCATTGAAGTCGTCTCCGACAATTCTATATTTTGATCTTTAAAGATACAGATTGGTAATTTCCATTCATATTTCAAATTTAATAATTGAATTTTATCTGCTATTTGCTGGGATTTTAGACTTAGCACCAAGAAAGCTTGAGGTGGAGGCTTAAATAGGGTTGTCTCTCGTATTAATTTTTATTCCCAAACTATGTTCCCCTATATAATGTCCTAAATGACCTTGCTAGTGGATTCACTTTAGCAAATGATGATATGTACTTATTGTACCTTGGCAAGTATAAATTCATGTTCTGGCGTATGAGCGTATAATGGATTCCATAATATAACTCTCATGGTCTTATTGTCGCTTAAAGCTAAGATTCCACACATTGATGCTTTCTTCAAGCTTTTGTTATGTCCACTATTTCAAATGCATTGACTATATCTTATTATTATAAAGTTTTACTTCCTCATGTTTAAAATTTCCAAAAATTTATTATGTCTACATGTTCTAAACCATTTATATAATCATGTTCATGTTAATGCATACTATATCATACATAGTACATGTCATGTATAAATGCATACTTGTGCCTAATTATCTAATAAATCTAGGATCTGATTTTCCTACCTCACACAATCATGACTAGATATCTATTGCGTTCCTTGAGTGATTTGTAAGTCCTTATGTTCTGATGACCGAGAAACATTGTAGCTTTTGGTAAGTTCCTCGCAGACTTTGTATGTGATGTATAAGTTACATCATTATCACTTTTCTTATGATATATTAGTTGACCTTGAAACATATGTTACATGTCCGTTTTTTAAAAATCTTTTGATGTATAAAATGTTATCCTTTGAACTCTATATTTCTATTATCTTATATGATGTATACTAAGTGACTTGTGTGGGGCCTCTCGGGGTATAATACTCTAGCACACCATAACTAGAAAAATTAGAAAGAAATTAAAGCCGGAAATACTCATTTTGGGAAAAAATTGTGTATGTTTGTTAAGTATAATAAGTTGGATTTTCGATCAACTTCAAACAACCATAACTCCTAGATCAGGATAATTTAGGCGTGTTTCAAGATATTGTATAAAATTTCATTGAGAAATATATCCCATGACACTGAGTTTGCTTTAGAGTTCGTATGAGTGAGTTATGCTCATGTAAAGTTGGATTGTTCAATTAAGTAAAGTATTACCACGATTTTAGAAGAGCTTCATGGACTTTTCCATCCCCGTGACTAAATTTTTTTTTGCAATTAATTGGAGTCTAAACAAATCTTAGTCAGTTTAAACCTTTGAAAAATAGATTTAGTTTTTTTTTGTGGAAAGAACGCAATAGGATAATAAAGGAGAAAAGTGCCAAGATCATCGTTAGTAAGGATTTAGCTGTGGATTTTGTCAAAAGATGATCCTAATGAGGTATGTGAGACTATATATCATTGGTTTAGTTCACTCACGTGCAAAAAATATTTAATTCAACGTATTTTTATCCTAAAAATATTAAGAATTTTATGTTCTTGAGTTGTATTACTGAATAAGTTTAGTTCTTGAATATGGGATGGGATTGAGGAGTTCTTGAGAGTTTAATGTTGATTATTAGATTTTCTTTGAGTTAGATTCTTGTGTTTATGTTTTGGCCACCTGAATCTAAAGTGATATTGAGAAAAGAATTTCAATTTATCGAATTAAGGTCATAAAAAGAGTTTCAAAGTTCGTTGGGTTTGCCTTGGAAGGGGTTGGCGCGACCCGCCATTGTATCGTCAGAGGGACTGGGGTGGGTGATGAGTCCATAGATTTGACTTATTCATGGCTATATTTTAATAAAAATAATGTTCTCAATTGCTTATGTTGTCTCAATTATTATAGAATAACTTTGAATTTCAGGTATTTTGAGTTTAAGGCAAAACATACACATTACTTAGCATAAAGAAGCAAAAAGAATGAAAAGAATGAAGAAATGAAGGCCTGAGTATCACCGAGTGAATTTGGCGAATCACCGATAGGTCTGAGGATCACCTTCTGTTCCATAGTGTTGAGGTCTAACCGAAAGGAACAAATAGGTGGTAAAATGGAGAACTTGGCTCATCGGCGAGATGTTCTGCAAAGCAACGCCTTGTCACCCAATAATCCAGAATAGGGATATGCTTAGACTATGCACAAATACGACAATGAAGTCATCAAAGGGTGGATTGATGATTTGTTTTACAATACTGAGTAATAACGTCGAGAATCCCATCGCATCATCAATATTTGATAGCTATAAATACTTGATGACTGCTTTAACTTATATATCAAACTAATATTGTTAGCATATAAAACTAACAAATTTTTCCCATTTTTATCTAATGATTTAGTGGGATTTTTGAGAAGAACTTGATGACCAAAAGGGTTTAAAATCTAGATATTCAGACTTAGGTCTTTTGATTTCTTCATTCTTGCCCTTTAAAAAGACTTAAATGTTTGTACTCATTTGAATGCAAGATCTTTAGGTATAAATTTCTATCTATTGATGTGTGGCTAACAACCCCAATTCTTGGGGTGTGACTTTGTCAATATGGGTTAAGATTGTTGTTGGGTCTTGCTAGATAATAGATTAATTGTAGTTTGATTGTGATTTTGTTTAATAGTTATGGATAAATATAATGAATTTGTAGGTACAAATACAAGTTTATTTGTATGTTTTCGGATTGTTTGAGATAGAAGTCGTGAAACAAGGACTACTAAATTAATGGCAGGAGGGAGTGGATCGACATGAGGCTTAGGTAGAGAGAGTCAGTCCTAGTCTCATTCCCAAACACACAGCTCGAGAGAGTTAGTGGATTAAGGGGTATTCTACTCTTCATGCGGCAATCGGGTGTCGAAGAAGAACACATTTGACACAGGGTAGGTTGGTTGTGAGAGAGCTTACCTATTAAAGATTAGCCTAGTTATAATAATTTTATAAATATTCCATCCATAGTATGCAGCCAAAAATTTGTCTTAGCCCATGTTCCTATTACATTCCAACAATTCCCCCTCACTTGATTTAGTTCTCCTGTTATTTTTATTATTTTTACTTCTAGTGATAAAATCCCCCATTCATATTTGATGTTTGTGTTACCCAATCTTTGATCTATAATGTTTTTATTCCTAAATATTTTAAGTTGTGACTTGTTTAAATAATTTTACTTTTTAACAAATACTTAGTACCACTCCCTTGGGACACAACTGGAATTTTTGTCATTGATTATGCAAAACATCCAAACGGTGCAACTCTATGGGAGTGGTATTACGTGAAAATATGTAATTAATTTTAATTTTCGTCCTTATTAGTTGTAACTTTACTATCCTTATTTATAATTTTGATATACTTGTTTGAATATATAAAAAAGGTAATTAAAATAGATAGTCGTTATGGGTACCACACTAATCATCCCCTTTGCAAAGTAAGAAACCTCAGGACATCCTCATTTGAATAAAAAAAGTGGGGGACGAGACAATTCAGGATATGTGGCTAAAAATTCAAGAAATACTACAATTATGTCCATATCATGGTATGACTAGCAGAGCTCTACTATAATTCTTCTATAAATGTCTTGGTCCTGAGAATACGAGTATAGACGATCAACTCTATGAGGGTGATGTGCTACGCCAACCCTACGAAGTTCTAGAAAAAATCCTTGACGGCATGGTAGAAGTCAACATGGAAGCAAAAATGAAGTAAGTGTGGAATTCACCAGTTACCCAGTTGGATGATCTAGCAAACTGAGTCACGAAGTTTGAAGTGCATACCATGGAAAAAGAAAAAAACTTCTCTCTCCAAGAATGTAAATTAAACAAAAAGCATAGAGGCATGCAAGATGATGAAGTCCTTTTGATCATTCAAAACAAACATGAATAACAAGACAAAAGGTTAAAGGATTCAAATGAAAACATTGAAATGCTTAGTGAAACGTGCACTTCAAAATCCATGACAATTCAGTTCCAAGATGCTCATATTACCCATTTATATGATGGGCCATTATACGCCATTCGTCAAGGACTCACCCAACTACACCCTGCACGATTCGGAGGATGAAGAGTAGTTGTTGACTTGTGTCGTGCCACAACTTTAGCTAAGGCGTTGTATGGGATGCAACCCCAAACCCTTTATTATCTCTTATATGTGTTAGTAAAATAATGATATGTTGCTTCTACAGGCTCAAGTCTGAAGAAGTGTTTGAAAAATAATTTAGTGGCGAGAAATAGGTCCAGTCGGCGTGTCACCAAAGAAGATGGCCAACCAGACATTATCCATCGTTAGACTCAAGATATTCTAAAGAGTGGAATCTACAAAAAACGGCGAGCCTAGGAAATTGTTGGCGAATCGCCAAATCTATCAGAAATTATAATTTTTACCATTGTTTGAACTCCAAAACTCACTGGGATTTTTGTAAAACTCATTGGAGCACATTATTGCTCAGAAGAATTCCAAATGTCTTAACACTCACAACCACTATTGCCGAATGGGCTTAAGCTTGGACAGTCCACAAGCAAATGATTTAAATATTCAAATTTTTTCAATTTAACACGCTTTCATTCCTCCAACTACTACTTTGCACATTAATTTCAGTATACATCTTTATTATTAAGTGCATTAGTCATAGGTTCGTGCTGAGAACAGGGGATTCTTTCGCTGCCCATTAGTTCATTTTTTATTTTGTCGGTGCAAAAGTCAAATCAGGTCATCTATGAATCACCCGAGAGCATTGGGTTAAAAATAAGTCCATTGGGTTGCTGAGAGAAGCTATATAGAGCTTTTTGAATCACTCGGTAGTCCTCCTAATGTTCCCACCTCATCTTCTACTTAATGTTAAATCTATTGAAGGACTCCAACTCGAAGCACCTGCTTAATCAGGATTATTCTCTAGCCATATCTCTATCTTTTTCATATTTGACCGTTGGATACTTATTGCATTTGTATTTGATCATATATAGTTTTTATTTTGGTTGGGTGAACCGTACAACCTCTTGTGTGCGACTGGATTTCTAATTTGTGTTTTCTTTATATTTGGGCTATTCAGTTTCAAATTGTGTTTGATCTTTTTTTTGTGGATGATTGATCTTATGGCTCCCTTCTGAATATATTGGAAAATTATTTTGACCCTTCCAAAAAAATTATTTTTTTAATATTTTTTCCACCTCATGTATATTTTAAAACCATGGTTGTTTTTAGGAAAATTTATGTTTTAATTTCGAACAATACCAATCATTTGAATATTGCTTGCAATAGACCAAACATGAACATACAATTACAACGAGGTCATAAAATATGTAAACTCTTTGCATCTCCTTGTGACCAGTCAATTGTCAAATCAACTCTCTTGTAATGACCATTGCACAGTACAAAAAGTGTGAAGTCTTGTTTGACTTTAGTGGAAATCCCATGTGTTACAAGATTACCTTTATCCATGCATGACAATACCTACATATTTCATTGTTGTTCTGAGTAAAGGTTTCTCTTCATATGATCTGAGGCAATTTTTAAGAGTGTAAAATATATTTTATATATATCTCTTTTGTTACCTACCTTATGAGTGTGTTAATATCTCTTTAACACCCCTTCAGTAGTACCTTTCTTTGGATGAAATTTGACAACAACATGACCTTTCTTAATCCTTTAACCATAATCCTCCAGATTTTTGCCTAATAAAATAGCCAATTTAGGCCAAAAGTCTAAATTTTGGGTGTGATGATAAAAGGAAAGGATGTAAATAAAGTGCAAGAAAGATCTCGTCTACCCATTGTGCTGAGAAAAATTGAACCCTTCCATATAAAAAAAGTTAAATAAGAAAGAGATAAAGAATAAAAAAGAAATTTGAATATTAAATTTGATAGTTAGAAAAAGAAAAACGGGCTTCCCAACACATTATGGGAAAGTTATAACTGGATAACTTTTAAGCACTAATGAATGTGATGGGAGGAATGAAAGAGATGTTTTGTGGGCACCACATTTTATGAGGATCATAGTCACTGATCCTAAATGAAGATATCTTTGCACTCAATCCCCTTTACAAGACTTAGATAGACCTTTTTTTATCTTGAAAAATCTAAAACAAGTGTCGATAAGAATATATGGGCAAACCTATGGGTGAAGGCATGCATTGAGTTTTTCTTTCTGAAAGTTCGTGTTGTATCTGATACCCAAACCTTAAATAATTCCACATCACGTGGGTGAAAATGGAATAATCAATTGTGTTAGGGCATTCAAATGCTTTTGTTGAGCTTCAAGTTGCATTTGAAGAAAGTATTAAGAGCTTGAGAATCTTTTCTAATGGTATTTCACAACATAACTTGATTCTTTAGGAGCACGATTGATCCTTCCATAAGTAAACTGAATATTGTTGTAAACATTTATGATTGAATCTCGTGTAGAACTGTTTCAAACATCGTTTTTAAACTTCTAAACTTGAGTTTTACTTGAGTACAAACAAATGTTTATGTAGGGGTGTTGATGATTCCACATATTGCACTCATTCAGTGCTATATTTTAATATAAATAGTGTCTTTAATTGTATGTTTCGGCTCAACTACTAATGAATAACCTTGAGTTTCAGGTAATTTGTGCTTGGCACAAAGCATGATACGACACTAAAAAAAATATGAAAAGAATGAAGAACAAAAAGTCTAGAGGATCACCGAGTCAACTCTGTGACTCACAAATAAGTCTGAGGGTCACCTTTTGTTCTACTGTGCTGATCTCAGAAGGAAAGGATCAAATCAGCGGTAATGGAGCATTTGGCTCATAGACGATATGTTCCATGAAGTTGTTCCTTGTCTCCTAATGATCTAGAACACGGAGATACTTGGACTATAAACACGAAGATGAAGTGATCAAAGAACAAATCACCAATTTGTTCGGTGTTACCGACTAATGCCACTGAGAATCCCATTGAAGAACTAATCTTTGATAACTATATATACTTGATGAGTGCTTTAGCTTATAAATCGAACCATTATTGTTTGAATATATAATTATCATATTTTTCCTGTTTTATCTAAGTTTTTTATCTCTAAGTCAATGAGGTTTTTTGGGAGAAGAACTTGAAGACCAAAAGGGTTTCAACTCTAAGGATTTGAACTTGGGTCTTTTAATTTTTTTCATTCTTCACATGTAACAAGACTTAAATCTTCATACCCATTTGAATGCAAACTCATTTAGGTATAAATTTATATCTCTTTATGTGTGGCTAAAACCCTAATTCTTGGGGTGTAATTTTGTTTATAAATGTGGGTTTATTGTGATTTTTTGATAAAATGTAAAAAAGCAATGAAGTTGATTTTTAATTGAAAGAAGAGGTATAAAATTTATAATTCAATGAACATATCAAATTCATAGCAAATAATATAAATTTTTACGTGAACAATAGCTACCCAGATGGGGTGTGGCAAACAAATTGGTATACACAGACTATGAAATATACCGCTAAGGTAATTTTAAAGTAGTGTTATGATTTCCTTGCTAGTGTACTGGATGGATATCATAAATTTATGGATATGTATTGTCTTCCTCTATCATTAATAGTTAATTAATATATATAATATGAAGTAACAAAAATAAGGTCAAAAGAGAACCTATTCTTCTTTTGTAAGTGCATCCATCCATGACAAACGTCCCAAGATCCAATAAACATTTAAAAGATCTGCAAAATCAAGGAAAATCTAACTGATCAAAGACTAAGATAATCTGTAAGGATTTCTAGTATGATTGTGGAAACCACTATCCGTCAAGATCCAACAACCAAAATATGAAACATAGGTAGCATTTGGGCCAACTTCAAACTCATTTCACCCCTTAAAAACTGCAAAACCCATAACTAGAGGAAATTGATATTGTAAAGCATTAGTGTACTAGTTGCTAACATTTCCTTTTATTAATTATAAAATATTATTCTGTTTGATACAAAAAGGGAGAGTTGTTGGTTCATAAACAATGGCAGATGAGAGTTGTTGAATCAATTTATTTACGTAATCCTTCATTACTCCAAAGTACGATAAATTCTGTCTTGTGATTTTTTTTATTTATAGCCAGCTTTGATAATACATTATTGCATCGAGTGTCGTGATTGTAACGTCATCCGTACCCTAAAAAGTTAGGATTAATTATATATATATATATTCTACATTCCCCATATCCCTCTTATGGGATTATACTGTGTCTCTTGTTATGATTCTTTGTTTCTTCTAAAAACATTCCATTGATCTTATTTAAGTTGTGGGTGTTACTTCTTTTAAATTTGTGTTTATTTCCATGCAGTCAGGTTCTAGAGATGAGACTGTTCATAATTATGAATTGTTATACCAATAACGCCTATGCTTTAACAGGAGTTATGTGTATACTATAGGTGTTGTCGATCATTATAAAAACTCTCGTATCCCGAACCCGTAGAAGGCCTGCATTGAAATTAAAACTGATTTAAAGAAATATAATTAAAAGATGATAATTGGAAGAGATTCTATTTTTAAAAAAAAATAATTTTAAGAACAAATAAACCAACAAAACAACAAACCCAGTGTAACCCCCGAAGCGGGATATGGGGAGCATAGGATGTATGCAGACCTTTGTTCTGCTTGTGGTAACTAGAGAGCTTGTTTTTTCTAAGACCCTCAACACAAATTTAAAAAAGTACCCCAAGATTGAGGTAATAATCTTTGGTGGAATTCAATATTCCATACATAAATTGCTTCAAGAACACTTATCTCCCTTTGCTTTTGAACCTCCATGTAATTGCTTTCTTCACATGCTACCACTCTCCATTTTAAATCCAACACAAACTAATTAATTATCATGGAAGAGATGTTTTAGCATGTTCTACACTAATGTTATGACTACCAGCAGTACTAGCATTCTTCAAGATCAGTATACTCTATTTTTGGGTTTAACAAATTTAATGAGGTAATTTTTTTTTGAGGGATCAAGTTAGTTTGAAACTTGCCCCGAAAATTTTTTCTAATGCTACATCTTTTTCATACTATACATATATACAAAATAACATGATAATTGTTGAACAATTCAAGTTTTTTTTTTGGATAAGCAAAAATGGACTATCAAACACTTTAAAAACCATTTGCATGTCCTCAAGATAGAATTCCCTTCTTTATATTACAAATATTATTGTGGAAGTCAACTCTTTGGTGCTAACAAAATCTGAATGTTACAAATTATTTGTTCTTAGTGTTTATCATCCTATATTTTGCATAAAAGGTCTTATTTAACTTATATTCCAATTTGAAAATAAAATAATAATAACACACCAATTAAAATCGCACAACCTACCACTTTGAAGTTACATTTCTATTAGGATGTATTTTTATAACATTAACCAAATTGTTATCATATTTTCATAAATATTATCACTATTTATGTTAATAAACCAAAATATTTAGTAGCAATTAGGAAGTCCCAAATTGAAAAAAACATATGTATAACATGAATTTTTTATGGGGTAGAGTATGAAAAAATCTCAATGCAGCATGGACCTAAATATTTTCAAGCATATCCCACGACAAGACTTTTAAACATTAAACCCTACATTATATGTTTTTGATATTTCAAGCACATTTATTTAATTTTATGTTGTCTATGGTAAATTTTCTCAATTTCACATTGTTGATTTTCATATGTTAAAATATCCCAAATTGATCTAATTCCAAGCTCTCAAGTTAGGGAACTTAAATAATACCTTTTCCATTACACCATCCATCAAATACATGAATCTATTAAAAGAGGAACGAGACCACTCGAGTTAAGATTAGTGGAAGGGTACAATTTTCAATACTCTAAAACAAAGATTTCAACAATGTATTCTTATATTCAGATTGAGGAAATTCATATGCATCTTTAAATAAAAGGTATAGAGTAGTTCTTCAACATTTAAAGTAGAAAAATATATCAATATCTTAAAAAAATTTCTACAAGAGAATATAGGAAATCAAAATAAAAATTTTAATTTTCTGAAAAGACATACAGTACTGAAGATTTTCTGGTTGGAAGACACGAAATCTAGAAACTCATTTTTTGCTCACTACGGTAGGCTAAATAAGAGTATCTGAAATGGAGTGATACCTCAACGTTGAAAGAAACTTCCATCGACTTGACATTACGCACCTTCTCAAAACTTGTTTAGCTTCTGAATACATTTAGTGGATGTGGATTAATATTGAATCTGGTAAATCACTAAGTCAGTATCCTCTCACCATGATTCTTTTGTGGAATTCCATGAAGTAAAACCATCAGTTGAAGTTTTGTAAGGCTGACAACTCCTTCAAGTTTATGATGATATAACCCTTGTTCGTTCTGTTAAGTCCAATATGAAAAATTAAGCATTAATATACCTAATGTTAGGTTTTCAACCAAATGTTATTTGCCTCTTTGACCCTTCAAAAATAGATTTCATGCTAGACATAATAGTGATTTTCTTATTTTTCTTATACGTAGAACTATGAAGTCATAAATCTTTGTATACTAAGTACTTCCTTATATGAAATATGTAAGAAATCTTACCACTATATAGTTTAAATTATATGATTTTAAATCATTTTCAACAAGGTAGCACAACGTATAAAATATAATTATATTAGCTTAAAGATTAATTTTAATATTGAGAAACTTTGAATTAACAAAATGATCTATTTATTAAATTTTATTGTGATTTTATAATAATAAATTTCACCTATACATATATAAATTATACATATATACTTTTAATCTTTGAATATTACTATATTTAGAACTTTGAAAAAGCCACATAATTTTAGTGACCAAAAACGGTCAAAAGATATCTAACTACACCCCAAATAGATCAACCTAAAGAATATAACTTTAGAAATACAATTTGAACCTTTCAAAAGAGACTTTGTAAAAAGTTATGGGGTTAATGGAAGAAGTTATCGCAACAAAAAAGCAATAGAGTAATCAACATTATTTAAATGATATGACAAGGCCTACTAGAATAAAGATATATGACAAGCACATACTTTATTTTATTCCACAATGTGCATCTTTTTTATCAAAGATGAAAAAGTTTATTTGATTCACACGAAGAATCTAATGCCTATTTGCAAGAAAATAATTTTACCCTAGATAAAGAAGACGACTCAAATGTTCATGTGGGCGACATTTTAAGAACTATGTGGGGTTTCCAATTCATTTTTTGTTTCTTTTGAGAATTAGTATGTCCAATCGTTATATTTTTTCCCTACTCAAATATAAATCAAGTCGAGAGACGATTGAGTTTCATTGCAAAGAGGCAAAATCTATCATGAGAGTGGCTACCATAATCCCTATTAGTCAAGACAAACCCAACATAACATAGCCTGCATAAATTTGAAATATTAAAAGTGGAAGGAATAATTAGATAAGAAAATGAACTTAGGGTAGACATATACAAACAGTATAAAAATAAATCAAGGGACCAAAATAGTCTAAGAATGTCACGACCTAAAATGGGCCGTGACTGACACCCACACTTATCCTACTATGTGAGCGAACCAACCAATCCAATTCCCAACGTTTCAACCATAAATAACGAAATATAATGCGGAAGACTTAAACTCATTAATGAAAATCGATTAAATAACTTATAAAAACTCAATACTTATTATTCCCAAAATCTGGAAGTCATCACCACAGGAACATCTATCCTAAAATTTCTAATTCTAAGAGTATCTAAGAAGCTAAAATAAGTAAAAAGCTAGTCCATGCCGGAATCTCAAGGCATCAAGACATGACGAGGAAGATCCAGTCCAAGCTAGAAGCAATAGCTCACCCTGAAATCTGGCTTGATGAAGACTGGCTAGAGTTGCGGTTGAGTTGAAGACGGTGGCACGTTTGCTGCACTCCACAAATAACAAAGAAAGAAACATACAAGTAGGGGTCAGTACAAAACACAAGTACTGAGTAGGTATCATCGGACAACTCAAAATAGAAAACAATATATATCAGATAATATCATAAATCAACTACAATACTCAACATGTAGCAACAACAAGTTCTATAATCATTAATAAGCACCGCCAAGTTCATCCATGAGGACTCAAGCCTCAATACCATACCCATTTGGGAATTAGGTTCACTAGATTAAGTATATTAACATCTTTCAAGATTCATTATCTTTATTTCTCTCGTGCCGGTACGTGACACTCCGCTCCATATACTATCTTGGTGTCGGAACGTGACACTCCGATCCTCTAATTCTACGTGTCGGTTCGTGACACCCAATCCCCTAATTCTACGTGTCGGTTCGTGACACCCGATCTCCTAATTCTACGTGTCGGTTCGTGACACCCGATCCCCTAATTCTACGTGTCGGTTCGTGAGACCCGCTCCACTACCCTCATCACT
Source organism: Solanum habrochaites (assembly GCA_027704765.1). Lineage (NCBI taxonomy): Eukaryota > Viridiplantae > Streptophyta > Magnoliopsida > Solanales > Solanaceae > Solanum > Solanum habrochaites. The sequence goes on from JAKWJA010002496.1 coordinate 15,947,841, forward strand.
TTAGCTCATCAAGCCTTCTTTTATACCAAGGCATCATCAATCTCATTAACAAAGTAGATTAGGGTTTTTCAAGATTTAAGATTCAATAGCTTCATCATGCTTATTTTATCACAATTATATAATCACATTCATACAAGCATACAATTAAGCATATAGAAGGGTTTACAATACTACCCAACACATATCATTCGCTATTAAGAGTTTACTACGAATAGCATAAACCATAACCTACCTCCACCGAAGGATTTGTCATCAAGCAAGCTACTCTTCAAAGTCTTTGCTTTCCTCTTCGTTCTCTCTTCTCTCGCTCGTTTCTCCCTCTCTCTCTCTGTTCTTTCTATTTTTCTTATTCAAAAACCCTTTTTCTTTTACCTTGATTTTCTTATAAATAAGTATAAAAGATGATAAAAATACCCACTATTTGTTTCAAGGTTATCTCTTTTAACCCCCAAGTAATTAAATTATTAACATTAAACCACTAGCTTTATAATTATAAGCAGGAATAGTCCAAAACGCCCCTTAAAATATTTAACAGAAATCCGACCCAGTCAGGGTCACGCAGCCTGTGACGGCCCGTCGTGCCTGCGACGGTCCGTCCTGCTGCTTTCGTCACAAATTTCAGAGACTCCATTCATTAAAGAGTCTGTGACGGCCCGTCATGTCTGCGATGGTCCGTCCTGCCATTTCGTCGCGAAATCCAGAGAGTCGATCTCAGTACCCAAATTTCTAAATTCTAAGTGTTTTGAAACGAGACTCCCTCGACGGTCCGTCGTACCCATGACGGTCCATCGTGGGATCTGTCGACTCAGCCAGTTTTTCCAGAAATAAAATCTGCTGCTCAAAATGACTAAACAGGTCGTTACAATAGATATCAATTTACCCATCGTTCTTCCCCGAACGATAACAAGAAGAAAACAAGGCAAAAGGGAGTACCTAAATCTGTAAACAAGTGTGGGTATCTTTTTTGCATATCAGCCTCCTTCTCCCAAGTGGACTCTTCAACTGGTCGATTCTTCCATTGAACTTTGATGGACGCAATCTCCCTTGATCTCAACTTGCGAATTTCTCTATCTAGAAAGGCAACAGGCTCCTCCTCATAAGTCAGATTTTCATCAAGTAGAACTGAATCCTAACGAATGATGTCCCCATGGTATCTTTTCAGCATAGACACATGAAATACCGGATGCACTCCTGACAGCCCTGAGGCAAGGCTAATTCATAAGCCACCTCCCCTACTCGCTTAAGTACTTCAAATGGTCCAATATACCTTGGGCTTAGCTTACCTCTTTTACCAAACCGCATCACCCCTTTCATGGGCGAAACCTTCAGCAAGACTTGCTCACCCTCCATGAACTACAAGTCCCTAACCTTTCGATCTGCATACTCCTTTTGCCCACTTTGAGCCGCTAAAAGCTTTTCTTGAATAGATTTCACCTTCTCTAATGAATACCTCAAAAGATCAGTACCCCAAGGTCTAACCTCAAATGCATCAAACCAACCAATGGGAGACCTACATCTCCTCCCATACAATGCTTCGAAAGGAGCCATATCAATACTTGAGTGATAGCTATTATTGTACGAAAACTCTGCTAAGGGTAAGAAGTTATCCCAATGACCACCAAATTCTATCACATATGCACGAAGCATATCCTCCAATACCTGAATCGTTTGCTCAGACTGCCCATCTGTCTGAGGGTGGAATGCAGTACTCAGATCAAACCTAGTACCTAATTCGGCATGCAATGTTCTCCAAAACTTAGAAGTAAATTGCATACCTCTATCTGATATGATGGAGAGTGGAACTCCATGCAACCGAACAATCTCTGAGATATAAATTTTGGCTAACTTCTCTGCAGTGTAAGTCACCTTGACCGGAATTAAGTGAGCAGACTTAGTTAATTTGTCCACAATTACCCAGATAGAATCAAACTTACCCAATGTCCTTGGAAGACCAACCACAAAGTCCATTGCAATCCTTTCCCACTTCCATTCGGGAATGGGCATTCTCTGAAGTGTTCCTTCGGGCCTCTGGTGTTCATACTTTACTTGCTGACAATTTGAACATTTGGCAACAAAATCAACAATGTCGCGCTTCATTCTAGTCCACCAAAAGTGTTGCTTTAGGTCACGGTACATCTTGGTTGCACCAGGATGTATAGAATATCCGGAAGTATGAGCCTCTGTAAGAATAGTGTAGATCAAATCATCAACACGGGGTACATATACCTTTCCCTTAATTCTCAAAACACCTTCCTCATCCATTATCGCTTCTTTAGCCTCTCCTCGCAACACCATATCCCAAATTTGGCTTAGTTTCTCATCATCAAACTGTTTCCCCTTGATCTTGTGAAGAAAAGAAGATCTCGCCTCCACACTGGCCAAAAATCCTCCCTTCTCGTTTACTTCTAACCTCATAAGGTCATTAGCCAGAGTCTGAACCTCTCTAGCCAATGGGCGTCTAGAAACTTGTAAGTGGGCTAAACTACCCATGCTCCCTGCTTTTCTACTTAAGGCATCTGCCGTAACATTAGCCTTTCCTGGGTGATACAGGATGGTAACATCATAATCCTTCAGTAGTTCCATCCATCTCCTCTGTCTCAAATTCAAATCTTTCTGAGTAAAGACAAACTGTAAACTACGATGATCCGTATAGACTTCACACTTAACCCCATATAGATAGTGTCTCCATTGCTTTAAAGCAAACACCACCGCAGCCAACTCTAAATCGTGGGTCGGATAATTACGTTCATGCACCTTTAATTGCCTCGAAGCACAAGCAATTACATTTTTCTCTTGCATTAGCACGACACCCAAACCAGAATAGGATGCATCACAATAAACAATGAAGTTCTTACCCTCTACTGGCAAGGTAAGGATAGGTGCGGTAGTCAGCAAGGTCTTGAGTTTCTGAAAGCTTTCCTCACATTCATCCGACCATACAAATGGAACATTATGCTTAGTCAAGTTCGTCAATTGGGAAGCAATAGAAGAGAATCCCTTGACAAATAGACAGTAGTAACTGGCTAAACCAACAAACATTGTTATTTATGACACATTAGTAAGTCTTACCCAATTCTTCACTACTTCGATCTTAGAAGGATCCACCATCAATCCATCCTTAGAAACCACGTGCCCCAAGAAAGACACTGAATCTAGCCAAAACTCACACTTGGAGAATTTGTCATAAAGCTTTTTCTCCCTCAACATTTCCAACACAATTCTCAAATGCTCCTCATGTTCCTTCTTACTCTTGGAGTATATCAGTATATCATCAATAAATACGATCACAAAGAGATCCAGATATGGCTTAAAAATCCCGTTCATCAACCTCATGAAAGCAGCAGGGGCATTCGTTAGTCCAAAGGACATTACCAAGAATTCATAATTCCCATACCTGGTTCGAAAAGCAGTCTTTGGCACATCTGCTGCCCGTATTATCAATTGATGATATCCAGACCTCAAGTCGATTTTTGAGAAGGTACAAGCACCTTGTAACTGATCGAACAAATCATCAATGCGAGGAAGAGGATACATGTTCTTAACAGTTACTTTATTTAGTTACCGGTAGTCTATGCACATCTGAAGACTCCCATCTTTCTTCTTTACAAACAAAAAAGGAGCACCCCAAGGGGATGCACTTGGTCTAATGAAACCTTTACTTAACAACTCTTGAAGTTGGGCCTTTAGCTCCCTTAACTCTGCTGGAGCCATTCTATAAGGGGGTATGGAAATGGGACGAGTACCCGACTCCAAATCAATGCAAAAGTCAATATCTCTATCCGGGGGCATACCAGGAAGGTATGCAGGGAACACATCCAAAAACTCACAGACTATCAAAACCGACTCAATTGAAGGTACTTGGGTAGTATCGTCCTTGAGGTGTGCCAAGAACGCTAAACACCCTTTACTAACCATTTTCTTAGCACGAAGAAAGGAGATGATACGAACTAGAGTGGAAGTGTAGTCACCCTTCTACACTAATGGATCTGTCCCAGGCTTGGCCAACGTTACAGTTTTAGCATTACAATCTAAGATAGCAAAATTCGGACAAAGCCAAGTCATACCCTGAATTACGTCAAAGTCAACCATTTCTAAAATAACCAAATCTACATGAGTATTGCTCTCCACAAAAGTCACCAGACAAGACCTATACACCTTTTCAACTACCACAGACTCACCCACCGGAGTAGAAACACGAATAGGCATGTCAAGCAATTCACAATGTAAAATAAAGACCAGTAGCAAATGAGGAAGATACATATGAAAATGTGGAGCCAAGATCAAATAATACACAAACCAAAAGATTACCTGTGATAACAGCATCTGATGTCTCCGCTTCAAACCGCCCAGGGAAAGCGTAACAATGGGCCCTAACACCTGTCTACCCGTTGCCCCAACCATGTGGTGTTGTAGTAGCTCCAGTTTGTCCGTCACCCCGGCCGTTTTGGTGACCACCATTACCTCGGCCACTACGTCCTCCAGAATAACAGCCTCTACCATGACCACCTCTACCTCTAGCTATTGGGAGTCTATAACTCTGTTTTGGACAATTCCTCCTAATATGTCCAGTCTCCCCACATCCATAACATTCTCTGCGGTCTAGCATAGGTCTTTGTGAGAATGACGAGGTCTGGGAATGACCTCCAACCTCAGAGAAATGTTGACCGGTCTGAGGTGGACCCCCAACTACAGTCTGTAGTGAAGACTGAATTGGTCGGACTAAGTAACCTCCTGAACCCTGTCCTCTAGAGTAAGAACCATTAAAATCACCTCCCTTTCTAAACATTTTAGAGGTCGATTCCATGGTGAAGTCATCTGGCTTCACTCCCTCCACCTCTATCACGAAGTCTACCACTTCCTGGAAGGATTTCGCTGTAGCCGCTACCTGTAAGGCTGAAATCCGCAAATCTGACCTCAACCCTTTCACAAAACGGCGAATCCTCTCTTGTGAACTGAAGCAAAGCTGGGTGGCATACCTAGATAATGCACAAAACTTAGCCTCATATGCAGTGACCGTCATTCTGCCTTGCTCTAGGCTCAAGAACTCATCGCTCCTTCTATCCCTCAAAGTCTGGGGTATATACTTCTCCATAAACAAGCTAGAGAATGACGCCCAAGTAATAAGGGGTGCCTGTGCCGGTTGACACTCAACATGAGACCGCCACCACATTTTGGCGTTTCCCTGAAACTGATAGGTTACAAACTCAAAGCCAAATCGTTCCACTATGCCCATTTTATGTAGTAACTCATGAAAATCAACCAAAAAATCTTAGGCATCCTCAGATTCAGCACCCTTGAAGACTGGAGGTTTCAATTTCAAGAACTTACTGAAAAGTTCACGCTGATCGCTTGTCATTATAGGCCCTGTAGTCAAGCGAGGAAACATGCCTATTTAAAATGGAGCATCCATGCGGGGAGCCGCAGCAGTTTCCTGTTGTACTTCCGGAACCTGAGGTGTTGGTGTAGAAAACACTGGAGGTGTCTGTCCTTGATCAGATAACCTACTAAGATAAGCAAGAACCTGATTAATCATCTATGGGGTAGGTTGGGGTGGTAGTTCCTCATTCTGCACTTGCTCAGTTTCCCCTTCCTCACCCTCTCTCACTACTTCCTCTATCGGTGGAGGAGTCACCGCCCTAGTACTAGATGGGGCAGGTGCTTGTCCTCTTCCCCTAGAGGACTTCCTCCCACGACCTCTACCACGGGCTCTTTCCACTTCTCCTCTTCGAGCTACAGCCCCAGTGGCTGGCTCAGACGCACCCTGTCCTGCTGGTGCTGGTGTTGGCGTAGTTGTTGCTCTAGTTCTAACCATCTGCGAAATAGAGTGAAGATGGTCAGATACCAATTTGTATCACCTAGATACCAATTGAATCCAAGTAAAAGCATGAAAGAAGGGAAATTTTCCTAAAGTCCTATAGCCTCTCAAAGAAAAGTAAAGGTGTCCCCCTACCGTTCCCTAAGACTCTACTAGACTCGTTCTTGTGTGATGAGACCAACAAACATAATGCTCTGATACCAAGTTTGTCACGACCCAAAGCGGGCCGCGACTGGCACCCACACTTATCCTACTATGTGAGTGAACCAACCAATCCAATTCCCAACGTTTCAACCATAAATAACAAAATATAATGCGGAAGACTTAAACTCATTAATGAAAATCAATTAAATAACTTATAAAAAATCAATACTTATTATTCCCAAAACTTGGAAGTCATCACCACAAGAACATCTATCCTCAAATGACTAATCTAAGAGTATCTAAGAAGCTAAAATAAGTAAAAAGCTAGCCATGCCGGAATCTCAAGCATCAAGGACAGACGAGAAAGAAAGTCAAACTAGAAGAAATAGCACCCTGAATCTGGCAGATGAAGACTGGCTGAGCTGAGTTGAAGAGCTCGGTGGATATGACTGGACTATTGAAGTACGTTTGAAGACAGGTGGCACGTTGCTGCTATCCACAAATAACAAAGAAAGAAACATACAAGTAGGGTCAGTACAAAACACAAGTACTGAGTAGGTATCATAGGCCAACTCAAAATAGAAAACAGCATATATCAGATAATATCATAAATAAACTACAATACTCAACATGTAGCAACAACAAGTTCTATAATCATTAATAAGCACCGCCAAGTTCTCCCGTAAGGACTCAAGCCTCAATACCATACCCATTTGGGAATTAGGTTCATTAGATTGAGTATATTAACATCTTTCAAGATTCATTATCTTTATTTCTCTCGTGCCGGTACGTGACACTCCGCTCCATATACTATCCTGGTGTCGGAACGTGACACTCCGATTCCCTAATTCTACGTGTCGGTTTGTGACACCCGATCCCCTAATTCTACGTGTCGGTTCGTGACACCCAATCCCCTAATTCTACGTGTCGGTTCGTGACACCCGATCCCCTAATTCTACGTGTCGGTTCGTGACACCCGCTCCACTACTCTCATCACTTTAGCTCATCAAGCCTTCTTTTATACCAAGGCATCATCAATCTCATTAACAATGTAGATTAGGGTTTTTCAAGATTTAAGATTCAATAGCTTCATCATGCTTATTTTATCACAATTATATAATCACATTCATACAAGCATACAATTAAGCATATAGAAGGGTTTACAATACTACTTAACACATATCATTCGCTATTAAGAGTTTACTACGAATAGCGTAAACCATAACCTACCTCCACCGAAGGATTCGTGATCAAGCAAGCTACTCTTCAAAGTCTTTGCTTTCCTCTTCGTTCTCTCTTCTCTCGCTCGTTTCTCCCTCTCTCTCTATGTTCTTTCTATTATTCTTATTCAAAAAACCCTTTTTCTTTCACCCTAATTGTCTTATAATTAAGTATAAAAGATGATAAAAATTACCCACTATTTGTTGCAAGGTAAGGTTATCTCTTTAACCCCAAGTAATTAATTATTAACATTAAACCACTAACTTTTATTTATAATTATAGCAGAGGAATACTTCAAAACAACCCTTAAAATATTTAACAGAAATCCGACCCAGTCAGGGTCACGCAGCCTGTGACGGCCCATCGTGCCTGCGACGGTCCGTCCTGCTGCTTCCGTCACAAAGTTCAGAGACTCCATTCATTAAAGAGTCTGTGACGGCCCGTCATGTCTGCGACGGTCCGTCCTGCCATTTCGTCGCGAAGTCCAGAGAGTCAATCTCAGTACCCAAATTTCTAAATTCTAAGTGTTTTGAAACGAGACTCCCTCGACGGTCCGTCGTGCCCATGACGGTCCGTCATAGGATCCGTCGACTCAGCTAGTTTATCCAGAAATAAAATTTGCTGCTCAAAACGACTAAACAGGTCGTTACAAAGAAAGATGAATATTAATTTACACAAGTACCAATCCGTAAACCTAGTTTTACAGGTATAAAATCACGTAAGGAAAAGTTATGAGGTGTTACAGATCCCCTAGGGAATGTAACGACCTGTTTAGTCATTTTGAGCAGCAGATTTTATTTCTGGAAAAACTGATTGAGTCGACGGATCCCACGACGAACCATCATGGGCACGACGGACCATCGTGGGGGTCTCGTTCCAAAACACTTAGAATTTAGAAATTTGGGTACTGAGATCGACTCTCTGAACGTCACGACGGGGTGGCAGGACGGACCGTCTAAGGCATGATGGGCCGTCACAGACCCTTGGTAAAAATCGAGTCTCTAAACTCTGTGACGGAAGCAGCAGGATGGATCGTCGCAGGCACGACGGCCCGTCACAGACTGCGTAATCCCAGGCTGGGTCGGATTTCTGTTAAATATTTTTAAGGGGCGTTTTGGACTATTCCTGCTTATAATTATAAAGTTAATGGATTAATATTAATAATTCAATTACTTGGGGGTTAAAGGAGACAACCTTGGAATAAATAGTGGGTACTTTTACCATCTTTTATACTTAATTATATGATTATTAGGGTAAAAGAAAAGGGTTTTGAATAAGAAAAATAGAAAGAACAGAGAGAGAAGGGAGAAACGAATGAGAGAAAGAGAAGAACGAAGAGGAAAGCAAAGACTTTGAAGATTAGCTTGCTTGATCACGAATTCTTCGGTGGAGGTAGGTTATGGTTTATGCTATTCGTAGTAAACTCTTAATATTGAATGATATGTATTGGGTAGTGTTGTAACCCTTCTATATGCTTAATTGTGTGCTTGTTTGAATGTGCTTATATAATTGTGATAAAATAAGCATGATGAAGCTATTGAATTCCAAATCTTGAAAAACCCTAATCTGCCTTGTTAATGAGATTGATGATGCTTGGTATAAAAGAAGGCTTGATGAACTAAGGTGATGACATTAGGGGATCGGGGGTGTCACAAACCGACACGTAGAATTAGGGGATCGGGTGTCACGAACCGACACGTAGAATTAAGGGATGCGGGGTGTCACAAAAGACACGTAGAAATTAGGGGATCGAGTGTCACGAACCGACACATAGGAATTAGAGCGAGAGGGTTCCTCGGGACTCGGGTTTGGTTACACACGAACCGACACGTAGGAATTAGGGATCGGGGTGTCACAAACCGACACGTAGTATTGGAGCGGCAGTGTCACGTACCGGCAGACGAGAAATAAGCTAATGAATCTTGAAAAGTCGTTAATATACTCTATCTAAGAACCTAATCTCCAAATCGGGTATATGGTAATGAGGCTTGGTCCTCATGGGATGAAACTTGGCGGTGCTTATTAATTATAGAACTTGTTGTTGCTACATGTTGAGTATTGTAGGTTGATTTATGATCTTATTTGATATACTGTTTTCTATTTTTAGTTGGATGGTACCTACTCAGTTGTTTTGACTTGACCCTACTTGGTATGTTCTCTCTTTTGTATTGTGGAGTGCAGAAAAGTGCCATCGTCTTAACATCCGAACTCTAGCAGTCGCATCATGAGCAGATTTCAGGTGAGCTATTCTTCTAGCTTGGACTGGATCTTCCTCGTAATGTTGATGCCTTGAGATTCCGGCAGACTAGCTTTTATATTTTAGCTTCTTAGAACTCTTAGATTAGTATGAGGATAGATGTTCTTGTGGTGATGACTTATAGGTTTTGGGAATAATAGTATGTTGTTTTTATAAGTTATTATGATTTTCATTAATGAGTTAGTCTCCGCATATTATATTTTGTTATTTGGTTGAAACGTTGGGAATGGATGGTTGTTGCTCACATAGTAGGATAATGTGGGTGCCAGTCGCGGCCGTTTGTGGTCGTGACAAACTTGGTATCAGAGATTATGTTGTTGGTTCATCACACAAAGACAGGTCTAGTGAGTTTAAGAACGGTAGGGGGACCCTTTAATTTTCTTTGAGAGGATACAGGACTTTAGGAAAATTCCATTTCTTCTTCAGTGCTTTTACTGGATCCAATTGGTACTAGGTGATATAAATTGGTATTGACCATCTTCACTCTATTCGACATGGTAGAACTAGAGCAACGACTGCCAACACCAACACGCAAGACAAATGCGTCTGAGCCAGCCTAGGGCTTGTAGCTCGAATAGGAGTAGATGGTGGCAAGGGGACCGTGGTAGAGTGTGGGGAGGAACGTCTCTAGAGGAAGAGACAAGCACACTGCCAATCTGGTACTAGGGCGATGATCTCCACCGACTAGAGAAGTAGGGAGAGAGGGTGAGGAAGGGGAAACTGAGCAAGTGCAGAATGAGGAACTACCACCCAACCTACCCCAAGATGATTCAATCAGGTTCTTGCTTATCTTAGGGGTTATCTGATCAGGGCCAGACCTCCAGGTGTTTTCTGCACCAGCACCTCAGGTTCGGAGTACAAAGAAGCACTCGGTCCGCATGGATGCCTCCATTGAAAATAGGCATGTTTCTACTTTGAAACAGGGCCTATAATGAACAAACTGATCAGCATGAACTTTTCAGTAAAGTTCTTGAAATTGAAACTCCAGTCTTAAGGGTGGCTGAATCTGAGGATGCCACGATTTTTGGTTATGTCATGAGTACTACTATAAAGATGGGCATAGTGGAACGATTGGTTTGAGTTTGGACCTTATCAGTTTCAAGGGAACGCCAAAATGTGGTGGCGGTCACATGTTGAGTGGTTCAAACACAGGCACCACCTATGACTTGGGCGTCATTCTCTAGCTTGTTTTATGGAGAAGTATATTCCCAGGACTTTGAGGGATAGAAAGAGATGAGTCTGAGCTAGAGCAAGGTAATGATCGGTCTACTGCATATGAGGCAAGTTTCGCGAATTATCCAGGTATGGCCACCAGCTTGCTTCAGTCACAAGAGCGGTTCGCCGTTGTTGTGAAGGGTGGTTGAGGTCAGAATTGCGAATTCAGGCCTTACAGTAGCGGGCTACGCGAAATCCTTTCAGAAGTGTTGTTAGACTTGTGATAGAGGTGGAGAAGAGTGAAGCAGATGACCTCACCATGGACATCGACTCTAAAAAGTTTCGAAAGGGGAGGTGAGTTTAATGGTCTTACTCTAGAGGACAGGTTTAGGAGGTTACTAGTCACGACCAATTCAGTCTTCACTACAGGACTGAGTTGGGGTCCACCTCAGACACGGTCAACTTTCTTGAGAGACCTATGATCTAAGACCTCCAGTGGAGAAGATGTTATGGATGTGGGGAGACTGGACATTTAGGAGGAATTGTCCAAACAGAGTTATAGACACCCAATAGCTAGAGGTAGGGTGGTGGAATGGTAGAGGTGTTATTCTGGAGGAACGCGGTGGCCGAGGTAAGGTGGTCACCAAAACGGTCGGGGTAACGGGCACAACTGGAGCCACTACACAAACATGGTAGGGGGCAACGACGCAGACAGGGGTGATAGGGCCAGTGTTACGCCTTTCCCTGGGCAGTCAGAAGCGGAGACATCAGATGCTGTTATAAAAGGTAATCTTTTTGTTGTGATTGCATGGCTTCTGTATTATTGATCCTGGCTCCACATTTCATATGTATCTTCCTCATTGCTACTGATTGGTCTTAATTACATTGTGGATTGCTTGGCATGCCTCTTGTGTTTCTTTTGTTTCTACTCCGGTGCGGTGAGTCTTTGATAGTTTGAAAAGGTATATAGGTCTTGTATAGTGACTTGTGGGGAGCCAAGATCTCATGTGGATTTGGTTATTTTGAGAAATGGTTGACTTCGACGTAATTTGGCGTACGGATGCTTTCTACCGAATTTTCTCTATCGTAGAATTGTAAGGCTAAAATGTAACGTTGGACAAGCCTGGGAACGATCCATTGTGTGGGAGGGTGACTACACTTCCACTCCAATCGCATCATCTCCTTCTCGTTGCTAAAGAAAATGGTGAGTAAAAGGGTTGTTTTACGATCTTGCACACCTCAAGGTGATTGATTACTACCTAAAAGTACCTCAATTGAGTCCGGTTTCGTGATGTCTGGGAGTTTTGAGATTGTACTCAGGACCTTCCTGGCATACCACCACGGAGAGAGATATATTGAATTCTGCATTGATCTTGAACCGGGTGGACTCGTCCCTTTCCAACCCCTATAGAATGCTCAGCAGCAGTAAGGGAGCGGGTAAAGCCCAACTTCTAAGAAAATCGTAGGAACGGCTTTAGTAGAACGAGTGCATTCCCATTAGGTGCTCTGTTTTGTTTGTTGAAGAAGAAGGATGGAAGTCTTAGGATGTGCATAGATACCGGCCCAACTAAATAAAGAGTAACTGTTAATGACCATGGTACTATCTCCTCCGCATTGATGATTTGTTCGAGCAGTTACAAGGGCCTTTGTGTCTTCTTTCAATATGCATTGAGGTATGGTTAGCATTCAATTGAATATACGGGAACAGATGTGCCAAAGACGATTTTTAACATCAGGTGATGGGCATTATGAATTTGTGGTAATGTCTTTGATAACAATGCCCCTGTGCTTTCTGAGCTTGCATGCAACGGGAGTTTTACGACTAATTGGATCTCTTTGTGATCGTTATTCATGATGAATACTGCATATACTCAAGAGTAAGACGGAACATGAGGAGCACTTTGAGAATTGTGTTGGAAATGGTTGAGGGAGGAAAGAAAAAGTTTTATTTACAAATCTCAGTTTGAGTTTGGCTAGATCCAGTGTCATTTCGTGGGGCAGTGGTTTCTAAGGATGGGAGTTGAATGGTGGATCCCTCTAAAATCGAAGTAGTGATGAGGTAGTGTAGTAGTGAAGATTGGGTGAGTCGGTTCGTAAGACCTACTAATGGTGTCCAAAATAAGAAAGCTTTGTGGTTTCGCTTTACTACCATCGATTTTGTCAAGGGAATTATCTTCTATTGCCTCCCTATTGAACTAACTGATAAGAGAAGTTCCATTTGTTATGGTCGGTGTAATGTTGTGAGGAAAGTTTCAAAAAACTCAAGACATTGCTGACTGACCGCCACTAGCATTACCTTGCCTGTAGGGGGGTAATAGATAAGAACTCGTTGGTTGTATTGTGATGCATCCTATTCTTGTTGGGTACAGTGCTAAGAAGGAGAAGAAAAGTCAATGCTTATGAACTTCGAGCAAATTAAAGGTTGCATGAACTAATTATCTCGACCACGATTTTGGATGTTGGCTGCGGTAGTGTTTGCATTAAAGCAATGGAGACACTTCTATATGGGGTTAAGTGTGAAGCTCTATATTACGGATCATCGATTAGATACAAGATGTCTTACCTCAGAAAGATTTGAATTTGAGACAGAGAGATGGGGTGGAATACTGGAAGGACTACGGAATTACCATCTTGTATCACCCTAGGAAAAGCTAATGTATTGCAGGACGATTAAGCAGGAAAAGCCGGGGAGGGGAGCATGGGAGTTTAGCCCACCTTACATGTTTCTAGCGCCCATTGGCTAGAGAGGTTCAGACTTGGTAGGACTTGATGAGGTTAGAAAGTAAATGAGAAGGGAGGATTGTTGGCTAGGGTGGAGGCGAGATATTTTTTCTTGACCAGATAAGGGAAAATAGTTGATGATGAGAAAATAAGACGAATGGGATTATGGTGTTGCGAGGAGAGTATAAAAAGCGAAATGGATGAGGAGGTGTTTTGGAATTAAGGGTAAAGGGAAGGTATGTGATGGGTGCCCCGTGTGTTGATGAGTTCTTGATCAACACTATTCTTCAGAGCCTCATAGTCCGGTAATCTATAAATCCTGGTGCAACCCAAGATGTCCCGTGACCGTCCTAAAGCAAAATTTGGGGGGAAGCATGAAAGAGCGACATTTTTGATTGTTTTGCCAATGTTTCAAATTGCAACAAAATATAAAGTAGAACACAGCAGGCCCGGAGAGGAACACTTCAGAGAATGGCCCATTCCTGAATGGTACGGTGGGACGGAGAATTGCAATGGACTTCATGGTGTCTTACATAAGAAATTAGGCAAAAAAGTTTATTTATTTGGGGTAATTGTGGACAGATTAACTAAGGTCTGCTCCACTATCATTTGGTCAAGGGATTACAACCGCGGGAAGTTAGCCAAACTTTATTATCTCAGAGGATTTGTTCGATTTGCATGGATTTCCACTGTCCATATATAACATAGAGGTACGCCAAGTTTATATTCTCATGTTTTGGCGAACCTGCACGCGGAATAGGTACTAGGTGGACCTTAGATGCTTTCACCCTCCCGCAACACGCTGGGACGTCGGAGCGAACGATTACAAGTATTGGAAGATATACTTCGAGCATGTGTGATTAGAATTTGGGTCAATTTGGGATAACTTCCTACCTCTGAGCGTGGTTTTCATACAAAAATAGTTATCACTCAATTATTGATTATGTTACTTTCAAGATTGTATGGGAGGAGGGAGATGTAGGTCTCCCATTGGTTGGTTTGATGCATTAGAGGTTAGACCCTGGTGGGTACTGACCTTTGAGGTATTCATTATAGAGAGTGAAATTATTCAGAAAAGGTTTTAGCGGCGCAAGTAGAGCAAAAAGGAGTAGTATGCGATCAGAAAGGTGGGACTTCGAGAGTTCATGGAGGGTGAGCAAGTTCCCGGATGAACGGTATTTTCGCCCCCACATGAAAAGGGGTGATGCGGGGTTGGTAAAAGATCGGTAAAGTAAAGCCGAGGTACGGATTGGGCCATTGAAGTACTTAAGCGAGTAGGGGAGTCGGCTTATGAATTAGCCTTGCTCCAGGGCTGCAGGTGGTGTGCATCGGTATTTCATGTGGTCTATGTGAAAAGATTACCATGGGATGGAAAAGTAATCATGTCGTTGGACTCAGATTCTTGTTGACAAAAAATTTGACCTTATGAGGAGGAGTCGGTTGCCATTTAGAAGAGAAAATTCGAACAGTTGAGATCAAAGGAGATTGCATCAATCAAAGTTCAATGGAAGAATCGACCATTGAAGGTCCACTTGGGAGAAGGACGGGCTGGATATGGGGCAAGAAAGATACCCACATCTCTTTCGTCGTTAGTGCGCAGCAAATTTTATTTCTAAAAACTGGCTGAGTCAACGGATCCCACGACGACACACGTCATGGGCACGACGGACCGTGTGGGGGTCCGTCCCAAAAACACTTAAAATTAGAAACAGGGGTACAAGATCGATCTCATGCAGTCACGAAGCGGTGGCAGGACGGACCGTTCAGGCATGGACGGGCAGTCACAAAACACTTGGTAAAATTCTAGCCTCCTGAACTCGTGGACGGACAGCAGACGGACGGACGTGGAGGGCACGACGGCCCGTCACAGAAGCGTCCTCCCAGGCAGGGTCGGATTTTGTTAAAATTTTTTTAAGAGAGAAAGGGGTCTTGGACTTATTCATGCGTTACGTAATATATAAAGTAATGGATTATTTATTATTTAATATTATTAATACCTTGCCCAAGTACTTGGGGGGTTTGGTAAAGAGACACCTTGGATAAATAGTGGGTACTTTTACCTATCTTTTTATACTTTTATTATATGATTATTAGGGTAAAAGAAAGGGTTTTGAAATAAGAAAAATAGAAAGAAAAAGAGAGAGAAGGAGAAAGAAAGAAGGGAGAAGAAACGAAATGACGAGAAAGAGAAGGACAAGAGGGTGAAAGAAAGACTTGAAGCATTGCTTGATTGAGTCACGAATTCTTCGATGGAGGAGGTTATGGTTTATGCTATTAGAGAAACTCGTATAGAGAATATATGTATTGGGTAGTGTGTAAACTTCTATATGCCTTAATTGTCTGCTAGGTATGAATTGGATTATTATAATTGTGATAACTAAGTCTGATGAAGCTATTGAATTTCCAAACTTTGAAAAACGTCTAATTGCCTTGTTAATGAGGATTTGATAATGCTTGGTATTAAAAAGAAGGCTTGATGTAACTAAGGTGATGAAATTAGGGGATCGGCGTGTGTCACGAAACGTGACAGTAGATTAGGGGATCGGGTAGTCACGAACTCGACCACGTAGAACTTAGGGGGATGGGATCATGGTGTTGTCACGAAAACGACACGTAGAATTGATTAGAGGGGATCGGGATTGTTCACGAACGAAACCGTAGGTTTAGAATTAGGG
Organism: Solanum habrochaites; assembly: GCA_027704765.1. NCBI lineage: Eukaryota > Viridiplantae > Streptophyta > Magnoliopsida > Solanales > Solanaceae > Solanum > Solanum habrochaites. Next base: position 15,963,829 of record JAKWJA010002496.1, read on the forward strand.
GATCAGGTGTCATGGTAACCTACACCGTAGAATTAGTCGGATCGGGTGTCACACACCCGACACTAGAATTAGGGGGATCGGGTCGCCCCCTCGGCGCCGTCACCGGCACACGACACCACCCGTAGTATATGGCGCGGGAGCAGTGTCACCGTACCGCCACGAGAGAAATAAGCTAATGAATCTTGAAAGATGTAATATACTCAATCTAATGAACCAAATCTCCAAACGGGTACTTGTATGGCATGGGCTGAGTCCTCTATGGGTGCAACGTGGCGGTGTGCGACTTAATGATATGGAGGACTTCTGTTGCCTACATGTGAGTATCTGGAGTTGATGCTATGATTATTATTGATATACTAACTGTTTTCTATTTTGAGTTGTGCGATGATACCTACTCAGTACTCGTGTTTTGTATGACACTACTCTGTATGTTCTTCTGTGTTCATTGTGGACGCAGAAACGTGCCCATGTCTTCACTCAGCCGCAACTTAGCAGTCTGTCTCAGCCAGATTCAGGGTGAGCTTTATTGCTTTAGTTGGACGGGAATATCTTCCTCTTCATGTGTGCTGCCTGAGATTCGGAATAGACTAGCTTTTTAATTATTTAGTTCTTCTTAGATACTCTTAGATAGTAATATATGAGGATAGAATGTTATTGTGGTGATGATTCCAGGTTTTGGGGGAATCTATGATAGTGATGAGTTTATACGTTATTTAATCGCATTTTCATCTAATGAGTTTTAAGTCTTCCGCATTATTTTTGTATTTATGGTGAAACGTTGGGGAATTGGAGGGTTGGTTCGCTCACAGAGGTAGTTGGATAAGTGGGGGTGACCAGTCCGAGGCCCGTTTGGGTCGTTGGACAGAGGAAAAAACGAAATGATTCCTGAGACTAACAATAGAAAAAAAATATGGAAGATCCTAGAAATCCAAAAGGTCTTCCGATTCATTACAAATATGTAACAATTTACAAGTCAGGGTAGAGTGTAGCGCACAAACATATGTAATTTTCTAGATTTTCAAAATGGAAAACTACTGATTTAGGGGAATCTCTTTCTAATTGAAGATCTCAATGAACAAAAATGGTAGATCTTTCACAAAATCATGTTTTTGAAAAAATAAAAATTTTTACATGCAGCTCAAAAGCATAAACCTACAAAATTGAGACATACTAGTTTACAAGAGAATAACTCAACCATTTCTGCCTTCTAACTCAGGTAGTGTGGATAGAAATGGGAAAATTTGCCACTTCATTTTTATGGCTCATAACACTAATTTTCTCTTTTTCTAATATGTTTGTAGGTTTTGCACTGTGAAAGTAAATGTAGAACACCCATAATGAATATGTGAATGATTGACCAAAAATATATGAAGAAGTGTAAACTCCATATTCTTGATACCCCTAGAAAGAAGGGTGGATTTCCCAATGGGTATGAACTCATAAAATTAGACAATGTAGAACCCTTGAATTAATTGGGATGGTCAGCAAATAAAAAGGGAAATTCGAACTCGCCAAATAAGAAAGGAGAACATGACGATCATCACTGAGAGGAATAATACATTAAAAAATTGAAGGCGAACTCACTGATACGCAAAATCTGAAAGGCGGACTCGAACAAGCTCACAAACTGAGGTTGAAATACATGGATCAAGAAAAAGGCGATATGGAGAGTAGTTGCCCATTAACCATATGATTTGTAAGCCCCACTAACATCTCATAATGGATCACAGATTGAATTCTTAGCCAATGTTTAGGGATATTATACATAGTACAAAGAAGAGTGAAATTAATATATTGGAAAATTCGAGTCTTAACAAATAGTAGAGAATTCAAAATCTATTCAAATTGGGTTTGCTTGTAATATCTTAATTCTATGTTCACATGGCTACATTCATAAAACATATTTTGTTACTCTTTTATTGATAGGAGGCTAAAATCCAAAGAACTATGAGTGCACTAATGTGGTTAGGTGTTGATTTAAGGGAAAAGTTACAAATATACCCCCTGAACTTTTGAAAATGGCATGTCAATGCCCTCCGTTATGCTTTTCATACATTATAGCCAACCTCGTCAAGTAATTATTGTATAGTTACACATCCCTCTAACAGAAGACTCATTTTTTACACGTAGCACAATCCTACGCTTAGTTCAGTGAACACAAAAGATTTACCCTACATTTTAAATACCTCATTCACCTGCCCCCCCACACCCCATTCCCATTCAACCAAACTATCTACAAACCAATAAAAAAACCTTTGCCTATTATTAAAGGGACAAGGGTAGTCGGTGCCCTTTTTGTGAAGTAAATTGTTTTTTCTTAACATCTTATCATAGTAAATAAAAAAAGTAACATCAGATTTAGTTTCAATTTTTAGAGCATGACCTAATTCAAATAGAAGGTCAGTTATCAGCGAATTGATTCCTTTTATTGACAACATAAGGAGGTAAAATGAGGTATAATAATCAATAACACTCATGTCCGTATAAAAGACAAGATGATTTCCTCCGAAGTCTAATTTGTCATTGGTTTTTATAATAAAAAATATTATGTTGAAAATATAAATCAAGTGTTTTCTCTTTTTGTTTAAAGATGATTGAAAAAGTACAAGGAAAGATAAAAGAAGAGGAACAAGAAGAAAGAAGAAGCGGGGGATGAGGGGATGGGGGGACGGCGGTGACCTACGAGGAAAAATAAGAGAAAGTAAGCGGGCCTTTTTTTTATGTCATAGATAGTTTTTTAAATTGGTACTGAGTAGGGTTAAATGGGTACTTGAAATTTTTATTAAATATTCGGTAATCTCGGGTTGAGGTGTCGGATTGCACCACGTGTACAAAATGAGTCATCCATTAGTGGGAGGCATAAATGTGCAATTATTATTGAGCGATGAGGGAATTAATGGACGAAAAGTATGATGAAGGGTATTGACATAAAATTTTTGAAAGTTTGTGGGTATATTGGTCCCTTTTCCCTTGATTTAAAGTAGTGGGTACTGTGTTCTGTTGGGTTTTATTTGCCCTTAATTTCTTACCATAAATAGGTTTTTCCTTGGAGGAAAGGTTTTTGGGATTGAAATCCTTTTTGTAGGAACAGGTTTCAGGCTATATAAATAGAGGCAGTCTCCTCTAACGTGATTAGATCACAATGTAGTCTTCAGGGTTTGAGAGTTTGGTTACGGAGGAAGAAATTGTGGAGTCCAAGTTTGATACGTTATCACTTGTGTTGAATCCTCCCATGTATTTGAGAGTGAGTGATTTGGTCTGGGTTGTTTCTCTCGGTATTGTACTCTCATATTTATGTGGATTGCCTCTCCTGTAGGGGACGTAGGATGATTGACCGAACCACGTTTAAAGTCTTGTTGTCTTTTAAATATTTCTCGTTTGTCTTCTACTCGTGGTCATATTTAAGGTTTTCGTTTGCTGGCTTCGCGTTTAGCACCTGCTTATTTCCGGTCATAATACGTGGTTCTTATCAGGCCAAGATTCAATGATGAGCAGTCAGGTTCATGGTTCGCAGATCGATCTATGAACAAGGTTAGAGAGGGGTGTTCATATTTACGGGTTTGTTAGTTTCTAGCCGCAAACCATTTTGACAGGAATTGAAGATTTTGTGGAGAAATTGTGTCAGAGAGGTTCTCTGTGTTGAACATAATATTTTGAAAGGAGCCATTAGGAGAGGGAAAAAGCAAGTTGTTGAAGATTAAGTCAAGAAGGTGGACAAATTGTTTTTGTCAGAAAGCAGGCCCAATTGGAGACTTTGTTGGGTTTGATTATGCCCTAAATTTCTTACTAAATAGATTTCCTTGTAGGAAAAGGTTTGGATTGTTGAGCTATCTTTTGTTGTGGAAAAGGTTTCAGGACTCTAGAAATAGAGGCAGGTTCTTCTAACTTAATTAGCATTCATCCATGTAAGTCTTAAGGGTGAGAGTTTGGTTAGGAGGAGAAATCTGTGGGAATAAGTTTGTCGTTATCACCTTGTTGTGAATCCTCCCATGTATTCTGAGGGATTTGGGTGAGGTGGTTCTCTCTGTATTGTACTCTCATTATTTATAGTGGATTTGCTCATCTCCTGTGGAACGAAAGGTCGACTTGACGAACCACGTTAAATCTTGTGTCTTTGGGGTATTGTTCTCGTGTGTCTTCTCTTACTACGGGTCTATTAGGTTGAATTGCTAGGCTTCGCGGTTTACCCCTGTTATTTCAAGGTCCTAACATGTTCTACTCTACTTTATATTTTTCTTACAGGCGATTTGTCCGTTAATGCTCATTGATTAACCTTAGGATTTAACGAGTGGCAAACTAATTCTTTTTCCAAAAATTACGGTAATGCTCGAAAAGAAATTAATGGAGGTATCATTAGTTTCATGCTTGCTATTTATGTTTGATTGTATGTAACTGCGTTAAAATAGGTGTCTCGTGAACGCCATCAAAAACGAAAATAGGAAGGAGAAACTAGATATCGGTGAGTTTTATGAGTTAATAACTGCGTCAATCTAATGAGAAATAGCTTTTTTAGCGTGGTTTTAAAGAGTCGGTGCCCAAACGTAAGGACGGCCCAAGACGTTCAAAAACAAGTCTTTTACGTGTTAGTGTGTTCTAGTATGTTGTGCATATTTTTACATATAGTTAGGAGTCCAAAATCAGTTGACGTGAATCTAGTGTCTATATGATCATATTTAGGGTGAAAACGTTTGGGTACGACTCCCTAGGACAACCCTAAGGTTGCCCAAGGTGGACCGAAACTTTTATCTAGGACCTGCCAATGTAGCGTGAAGACAGCCTGTTTTAGAGGCCCATGGCACTTCGCACTTCTAAAACTTAAAGAAGAAAAGTTTACCTGAGACACGGTCTTTACACAGGGTCCTCTTCCTCAAAATTTAATTCATGAGGCATATTTTGATGTGCCTGCGGATCACACAGAGGCTGCCCAGATTTGGTCGTGTCGTTTTAAAGTCAAGTTGGGATTTTAGTTTGAAGTCCAAATTAGGGTAGGGGATTTTTGGGTATTTTGGGGGTGTAATATAAACGGCTTTTAAGTAATTACACAACCATTCCCTAATGAAAAACACAATTATACATTTAGAAATCAAAATTCTACACCCTCCTCTCTTCCAAATTCTCTCGAAACTCCATGCAATAGAAGAAAACTCGGAAAAACTGGCTAGAACATGGGGAAGTTTAATCAAGTTCGTGTTAATTCTCATATATGGGTTTTATTATACCCATAGCGTCCCCTAGATTTCCTCATTTTGTGATGATGAACCCTTATAAAGGTAGGGTTGATTCCAATGCATGAGAATTAAGTTGGTATGATTCCAAAGGGTTAGATTCTGCCAATTTATGATTATATTGATGTTATTCTTGTTTTTATTAAGAATTTATGCTGAATTAGTAATTAACCCTAATTTCTACATTATATGAGTTTAGGCTCTGGATGAGAAGTTGATGACCCTGGTTAGAGTCTATTGAATAATTTATATACATAGGACATGAACAAGAATAGAATTATGAAATCATTAATTAACTTAGATGTATAAATTTATGATATAAATTTAATTGGGTTGATTGGATTTGGGATTTTATGATGAAGTATGATTAGAATTGTCTTATTAGTAAGCCTTAGAGCAAATGTGTCTAGAAATCTAGACTAGTATGAGGATCATGAAGTAAAGTTTGAATGTAGGTCTTGAAGTCATAATGGTGATCATTAGGGATAATATAATGATTCAAATATCTTCAGTAGATAGCATGATATAGATTGTGAAAGGTAAATAACGTTGATCGAATCATCTTGTTAGAATATAATAAATTGAGCTTGATCATATGAAGTTCCTCATGGATAGTTGAATTATGTAGCTTGGGATGGTAGTTCTCATGGTATCTTTGGATGGAGTGTCTCATGATAGCATGGTATTGAGGAAGTAAGATCTCGTACGGTTAGATTGATCTTGAATTTGTAGAATGCTTTTAATGGTAGCTTGCATTAGTAGTAGGCAGGGTAGCCTAGGAAATAGAATTTCAAAAAATCTTCTACGATTAAATTTGAGTAGCATGACTACAGTTCCTTCATTGAAGCTTGATTTGGTTATGTAACACCCCGTGTCCAAAACAAACGAAAAATTTGTTTTTCAGAAAAAATTTGCAGGTCCTAACAATGGTGACATCGACAAACTGTAGCCTGTAACGCAGTCCGTACTGCACAATCGTCAATGGGATCAGAAACTTCAAAAAATTTAATCCCGAAAAAATTGGTTAAGTCTTTGACGACGGACAAAATTACGGTCCGTAGGTCTGAAGACGGTCCATAGTCTATGATCGTCGATGAAGACTCCTTTCACCCACTCTCTGACATGAGCTAGGATGACTAACACGGTCCGTAGGTGGAAAAATTGCAGACAATTAAGAAGAAATGTAGTTCGGTCAACTTTAAATGGTCATAACACGTAGTACAAAATGAATTAGATGTCCCATGACCTACCCACGGATAGATAATTGAATTATGTTTCCATAGACACTGGCCTTGGTAAAATCAGACCTCCGAGTAAAAAAGTAATGTGCATTGTAGTAAAGTCCTATAGAATAGGACCTGATGACGGAACAAACGACGGGGCTTCGAGAAGACAACGGACCATCAATCCTGGCCGTTGTTTGTCCCGACAACAACTTTCCCAGGGGTCTTTTGCACCTTTCCCACTTTGTTTAAACAAGTTACATTTTTTTGACCCTAAATCATCATATTTTAGTCAGTTTAAGCCTAGAAACATAATTAAAACATCTCCAAGTCAAATCGTTAAATCTAAAGTTAGAAAACTAGAAGCAAGAAAGGAGAAAAAGCTCAATAACCCTAGTACAAGAACGAAACAAGTGTCAAAAAGTTCCAGCCACAAAACATAAGTATTTTTCGATAGATTTGACTACCAGGTATGTGGGATTTCAATAGTGGGTTCCTTTCACCCTTTTGTTCCCTAGTTTAGTCAGGTTCTTGATTCTCTTATCATGATTAAACTTAGGGTTTCTAGAAACATTGATAGAACTTCATGATTTAGTTAAATATTTGTTCCAAATCAGATTATCATGTTATTACTCTGATTATCGAAAGATCTTAACTTAAGGCAAAAGTATTTTCGAAAGATCTTACCGGAGTCCCTCCCAAAAGGGAAATCAACTTTGGAATTGATCTCGTTCAAGTTACCCAGCCTATTTCTATTCCTCCTTACAGAATGGATCAAGTGGAACTTAAGGAATTGAAAGAGAAGTTGAAAGAAATTCAAGATAAGGGCTTCATTAGACCTAGTATTTAACCATGAGGAGCACCACTGTTGTTCGTAAGGAAGAAAGATGATTCTCTCAGAATGTGCATTGACTATAGACAGTTGAACAAGGTCACAATCAAGAATAAGTATCCCATCCCCAGGATTGATGACTTGTATGACCAACTTTAGGGTGCTAGCCATTTCTCAAAGATAGACCTCAGAACGGCTTATTATCATATTAGAGTTAGAGATAGTGACATTTTAAAAACAACCTTCAAAAACTCGGTACGGTTATTATCAATTTGTTGTTATGTCATTTGTTATCGTTCTTTTATGATATCCTCATTTATTGTAGGAGTGAGGAAGAATATGCAAGTCATTTGAGAGTTGTTCTGTAGACTCTCAAGGATCGCCAATTATTCTCTAAGTTTAGTAAATGTGAGTTTTGATTGCAATTCGTTGCTTTTCTTTGTCACATTGTATCTAGCGAAGGGATCTGAGTGAATTTTCAGAAGATAGAAGTAGTGAAACAGTGGCCCAGACCTACCTCATCTATAGACATCAGAAGTTTCTAAGGTCTAGCTGGTTATTACAGAAGATTTGTGGTAGGATTTTCATCCATAGCCTCACCATTGACTAGGTTGACCAAGAAGATGGTCAAATTCCAATGGTTAGATGATTGTAAGAAAAGCTTTGCATAACTAAAAATTTGATTGACTACAACTCCTTTTTTGAATCTACCAGAGGGTACAGATGGTTATGTGATACATTATGATTCATCTAGAGTAGGCCTAGGTCGTGTTTTGATGCATCGCGGTAAGATGATAACTTATGACTCTAGACAACTTACGATTCATGAGAAGAACTATCAAACTCATGGCCTCGAGCTTGCAGCAGTGGTGTTTGCACTCAATATCTGGAGACACTACTTGTATGGTGTTCACGTAGATTTGTTCACTGATAATAAGATCATTCAATATGTGTTCACCCAGAAAGAGTTGAATCTTTGCTAGAGGAGATGACCTGAATTCCTTAAGGATTATGATATGAGTGTGAATTATCATCCGATTAAGGAAAATGTAGTAGCATATGCTCTTAGTAGATTATTTATGGGTAGTGTAGCCATGTTGAGGAAGAAAGGAAGGAGCTTGTGAAGGATGTTCACAGTCTTGCTTGCTTGGGAGTTCGCCTTATGAGCATATCAGACAGCGGTGTAACAGTTCAGAATGGGGCATAATCTTCTTTTGTAGTTAAGGTTAAGGAAAATCAAGACATTGACCCAATTTTGCTTGAACTTAAGAATGCAGTCCATAATCAGAGAGTCGAGGTTTTCTCCCAAGAGGGAGATGGTGTACTTTGTTACCAGGGTAGATTGTGTATTCCTTATGTGGGCGACTTGATATAACATATTCTTGCAGAAACCCATAACACTCGGTATTCTATTCATCTAGGTGCCACTATGATGTACCGTGATTTGTAGGAATTCTATTCGTGGAATGGCATGAAGGTAGATATAGCAGACTTTATGAGTAAGTGCCCCAACTGCCAGCAAGTCAAGGTAGAACATCAAAAACCAGAGGGTATGACTAAAGAGAACGAAGTTCCTACATGGAAGTGGGATGTGATCAATATTTACTTCATCAGAAGATTACCGCATACTCGCAGACAGCATGACTCCATTTGGGTTGTAGTTGATAGGATGACTAAGTCTTCTCGGTTCTTGGTGGTCAAGACAACATATTTGGCAGAATACTATGCAAGGCTATATATTAATGAAATTGTGAGGTTACATGGGGTTCCTTTGTCTATCTTCTCATATCGAGGTCCTCAATTTACCTCTCATTTCTGGATGTCTTTTCAGAAAGGTCTTGCTACTCAAGTTAACCTTAGTACAACATTTCATCCATCGAGGGATGGGCAGGCAGAGCGTACCATTCAGACCTTAGAGGATATGTTGAGAGCCTGTATGATCGATTTCAAAGGTAGTTGGGATGATCACCTTCCTCTTATTGAGTTTGCCTACAACAATAGTTACCACTCCAACATTGAGATGGACCCTTATGAAGCCTTATATGGGCATATATATAGATCTCTTGATGGCTGGTTTGAAGTAGGTGAAGCAGCATTGATAGGGCCAGATTCAGTCCTTTATGCAAGGGAGAAAGTGCAACTCATTAGAGATATACTTAAGACAACCCAAAGTCGTCAAAAATATTATGTAGATGTAAGGGGAAGGGAATTAGAGTTCCAAGTTCATGATTGGGTTATTTTGAAAATCTCACCTATGAAAGGGGTGATGAGATTTGGAAAGAAAGGGAAGCTCATCCCTAGATCAGTAGTCCTTTACAAGATCTTGAAAAGGGCTGGCAAGGTGGCATATGAGTTAGAGTTGCCAGCAGAACTAGCAGTAGTGCATCTGGTCTTCCACATCTCACTATTGAAGAACTGTGTGGGTGATCCAACCTCTATAATGCCATTGGAGAGTGTGGCGGTGAAAGATAGTCTTTCTTATGAGGATGTACCAGTTGAGATTCCTGAGCGTCGGGTAAGAGGGTTAAGAGACAAATAAATCGCTTTAGTTAAGGTTTTGTAGAGAAGTTAGTCCGTAGAGAAAGCTACGTGGGAAGCAGAAACAGCCATGAAAGCCAAGTATCCTCACCTCTCACCTTCCGATTCCACTCCAACTTTAGGAAATAGTTCCTTTTCAGTTTTACAGTCATTCATGCGTAAATTAAGTTTTTAGAATCATGTTCCCAAAACTTGTACTTGCATTTTCTGCATAATTTCATATACTCAGAACTCAATTCAATCATAAACTCAAATATCAGTGTTTAGTAATGGGGTTTGCAGCTCTCTCTCTCTATTTCAGCTAGTTTAGTCTTCATTCAAGGACGAATGTTCCCAAGGGGGAGATAATGTAACAACCCATAGCCAAAACATATCAAAAATTAGTTTTTCAGAAAAAATCTGCAGGCGCTACGAACGGTGGCATCGATAGACCGTAGCCTGAACCACAGTCCATCCTGCACAACCGTCGATGGGATCAGTAACTCTTAAAAATTTCAGCCTACAAAAATTAGTTAAGCCTTTGACGATGGACGGACTTACGGTTCGTAGGTAAGACGACGGTCCGTAGTCCTTGACCGTCGATCAAGACTCCCCTCACACACTCTCTAACAAGAGCTAGGGATGACCAGCACGGTCCGTAGGTGAAAATTTTGCAGACAGTTAAGGGAAAATGTAGTTGGGTCAATTTAAAATTGTCATATCTATTAGCAAAAAATGAATTAGATGTCCCATAACCTTACCAAAGATACATAATTGAATTATATTTCCATAGCCACAAACCTTGATAAAATCAGACCTCTGAGTAAAATGTTATATCCATTTTAGTAAAGGCCTGTCGAACAGGACCTAACGACAGACCCAACGACCGGGCCACAGTAAAACGACGGACCATCAGTCCTGGCTGTCATTTGGACCGACAACAACTTTTCCAGGGGTCTTTTGGACCTTTCCTACTCCGTTTAAACCCTAACTTACGTCTTTCTCACCCTAAATCATATTATTTTAGTCAGTTTAAGCCTAGAAACATAATTAAAACATATCCAAGTCAAATCATTAAATCAAAAGTTAGAAACTAGAAGCAAGAAAGGAAAAAAAATCAAGAACCCTAGTTCAAGAACGAAACAAGTGTCTAGCAGTTCTAGCTACAAAACATAAGTAATTTTCCGTGGATTTCACCACCAAGTATGTGGGATTTCACTAGTGGGTTTATTTAACCCATTGGGTCCCTAGTTTTCCGTCAAATTCTTGATTCTCTTATCATGATTAAACCTAGGGTTTTTAGAAACATTGACAGAACTTCATGATTTAGTTAAATATATATTATAAATCGGATTATCATGTTATTATTCAAATTATCGCATGAATTTCAAAACCCTAGCTATGTATTTCTTTAGTTCTTGAATTACACATGCTAGGTCAGATATTTCAAACTCTTAAGATATACATTCCTCAGTTAGAAATGTATAATTACCAAATTAATTGTTGCATTCTCGGTTTGCATGTTAAGTTTCAATCTATCAAGTATTTACCGAAACTCAGACAAAATTAGTAAATTTACATAATTAATTAGGACTACCATAATGCCAAGTTGGACTAGGGTTCAGCGTACCCAATTAGGTTGTAAGTATCCTCTATGGGAAATGACTTTAGTAATCACGCTAGCAACCCTTTATTCCTTTGGCAGTTATATTGGGTCCTCTCGATAGGGCTTACACATTGGACTCCACATTTAGCTCATGTTGTTTTATTATTGGTTATTATTATCTCCCACATATCAGTCAGACTCTCTTCATTGACCATTTATCAGTATATTCAGTATTCAGTTTCAGCATGTTATAAATTGGCCATTGCGTCCAGTTATCTTAGAATTGAGTTTATCATGTAAGATTATTATACTTGCTTTTATGCTTGTTCAGTTATGTTTTATTTCAGCTTTACTCTATCCTACATGCTCGATACCTTTCAAGTACTGATCTCTAGCTCAGCAGATTCAGTGGTAATTCCTCATTCTCCGAGGACAATATTCATGAGTTTCAGTTCAGTCTTTAGTAATTTAGTTTCAATTTTTTGTAGATTTAGCTTGCCCTTGTCCTAGTATTTCTAGTTCAGTGTAGAAGCTATTTTCAGACAGAGTTAGTTTCAGTTTAGTAGTGAGTTAATATTTAATTGTATTAAACTCATCGGTTTTTCATATATCTCAGTTTTAGCTTATGGGTATTCCCCATCTTCTCATTATAATTTATGATTTAGCTTCCTCAATATTTTTTTTCTTTTGTATGCTCATGATCAGGAAAATAGGGTTATCTTGGGATCACTTGTGGCCCTAGGTTCCGTGTCCGCGTCTCGGGGGTAGCTCGGTGCATGACATGTTAGGCCAAGACCTCTTCATGGTAGCTTAGGATGGAGATGTTACACACTCCTAAGAATAGATTAGGGTTGAGGACTTAAGATCCCCTATGGATAGCTTGGATTTACATGAATTGTTGCACGATGTTAAACTTTGTATTCTTATATGCTTTATTTTTAAGCTTGGATTGTATTTTATGATGTTTTCCATGGTATCACGTCTATTATGTCAATATGCTAAGCTTAATAGACTAGAACAAAAGATAGGTTAGCATAGATTAGGTTAGCCTAAAGAAGTACTTAGTATGAATGGTATTATGGGATGCCATTCATGTATGACACAAGTATGACTTCAAGCTACTTATGAAATGACATGTAATATGATGTATGTCTAGCATGGATAGTTGCAATAGTAGTCTTCCATGATATGAATGACTTAAGATGATTATTCATTGTCACTACGAAGTAGGTCTATTAGTGACACCCGAATTTATTGAAAACGAATAGGGTGACTTCAAGAAATTCTTAGTGTGTAAGGTAGAATGGGATGCCCCACATGCATTGTGCAAGTGTGACTTGAGGTAGTGCTTTTAAGTCATTAAAAACATAGGTCTTAATTATGAAAGTGGATTATGATCAAAAATGACCAAAGAGAGGTACATAGCTTAAGTAGTAGTATGGGGTGCTACCTTGTCCTTGTACAATTATACTAGGAGGTGGCTTCTGATGCATATCACTTGAATAAGAAGGCCATGTACTTGAAGTATGAACTTATGCATGTCTTATGTTGAATTGCGATGTTAGAATTCTTTTGTTGGAATTATGTTATGATTCTATCTTTGTATCTTATGATTATATCTTATATTAACTAACCCTTTGAGATATATTATGTTTTACATGTTAGCTTTCATGCTTAGTACTTTTGTACTAACGCATATTGCCTACATTTCTAAGCAAATGTAGGGGCTTTTTTGAGACTGAGTGCTTGGTGGCTAGGTTCCTATGTTTGGAGAATATTGAAAATTTGTGAGTCCTCATAGCATTCGAGGACAAAATCTTTATGTTCTGTTTATCTCATTTACTATGTTTAAGACTTTTGTGGGTTGAGTCCCGAAATATTTTTACTCATGTATTTCAAAGATGGTTTTGAGACACATGTTAGAAAGACATCCGCTGTTATGAAATGATTTTCGTACTATGCCTAAAGAAAAGTTGTAAATTCACTCTATTTGTTTTATGATTTATGTAATTAAGCTAAGAGTCTTGTATAAGACTCAAAGAGGTCAAGTACGTCGTGTGACGCCTAGGGGGTACTCCCAGGTCCTTACAATGGGTTAAATAATTTTTTCTTACAGAGAATTCAGTATAGTATTGGGCTATTTAATATAGGACATCGAAGTGATCGAAAGGATATTCTATGAAACGAAGTTATGAGACCTCAAGAAGATTATTGTAATTGACAATGAATCATCATATCGATAAATATTTATCACAATAGAGAAACACAATTCTCTCTATGTGATATCGATTTCCATGCCCCGCACCCTAGATTACTTGTTACCCATTTGATTTATGAAATATCAGATTAATTGTTACTTCTGATAATAAATTAAATTTTCTCAAATCATCCACCTGTTTTGTTTTATTGTTGCAAAAGAATGAATTTATATTCCACATTCCTGGTTAGAATTCCTTTGCTTTTATCATTCTATGTTGAACTCATTGCCGTCTATTCTATGTTTTGATATTAAAAGATACGTATTGGTAATTATCCTTCCTATTTAAAATTTTATAATTGAATTTTATCTACTCCGTTGGGATTTAGACTTAGAACCAATAGGGCTTGAGGTGGTGGCTTAAATAGGGTAGTCTCTCCTAGCAACCTAAATTCACAAACTCTGTGCCCCTATAGAATGTCTTAAATGATCTTGCTACTGGATCCACTTTAGCGAATGATGATATGTACTTATTGTACATCAGCAAGTATAGATTCCTCTTCTTGCGGTATGAGGTTATAATAGAATCCATAATATAGCTCTCATGGTCTTATTTTCACTTAAAGTTAAGATCCCTCACATTGATTCTTTCTTCAAGATTTTTTTATGTACATTAATTTCATATGCATTGAATGTATCTTATTATTTTGAAGTTTTACTTCCTCATGTTTGAAATGTCCAAATATTTATTATGTCTACTTATTCTAAACAATTGACACAATCATTTTCATGTTAATGTATACCATATCAAACTTAGAATATTTCATGTATAAATGCATATTTGTGCCTACATTATCTGATAAATGTAGTATCTGTGGTTCCTACCTCACACGCTTATCACTAGACATGTATTGGGTTCCTTAAGTGATTTTTAAGTCCTCGTTTTTTGATGACTGAGACACATTATAGCTTTTTGTCTTTTTCATTACAGAATTTGTATGAGATGTATGAGTTACATCACAATCACTTTTCTTATGATGTATTAGTTGATGTTTAAACTTATGTTACATATCCGCTTTTGTCAAAATCTTCTGATGTATAAAATGTTATCCTTTGAACTCTTTATTTCTATATTCTTATATGATGTATGCTAAGTGGTTTGTGTGGGCCCTCTCGAGGTATAATACTGTATCACACCATAACTAGAAAAACTAGAAATAAACTAAAACTGGAAATAGTCATTTAAGTAAAAAGTTAAAAAATACTTGAAACTTCGTTAAGTATTTTATGTTTGATTTCCGATCAACTTTAAACAATTTAACTCCTAGCTCAAGATAATTTTAGGCGTGTTTCAAGATATTGTATAAAATTTCATGGAAGAATATTTCCAATGCCGCTGAGTTTGAGCGATTTTATAGTTCGTATGAGTGAGTTATGCTCATTTAAAGTTGGACTATTCAATTAAGGAAAGCATTATCAAGATTTTAAAAAGGCATCATGGATTTTTCCATCCTACAACTTAATTTTGTTTTTTGCAATTATTTTGGTCTAAAAAGATTTTATTACACTTTTGAAAAATAGAGTTAGGGTTTTTTTTGTAGAAAGAACAGAATATGATAATAATGGAGAAAAGAGCCAAGATCATCGTTAATAAGTATTTAGCTGTGGATTTCGTGAAGAGGTGATTCATATGAGGTATGTGAGATCATATAGCATTGTGTTAGTTTACTCACGTGCCAAACATGTTTACTTCTACGTACTTTTTTCCTAAAATATTGAGAATTTGATGTACTTGAGTTGTATTCTTGGATAAGTTTAGTTCTTGAATATGGGATGCGATTGAAGAGTTCTTGAGTGTTTAATGTTGATTATTAGAGTTTCTTTGATTTAGATTCTTGTGTTTATGTTTTGGGTACCTGAATCTAAAGAGATATTGTGAAAAAGAATTACAATAGATTGAATTGAGGTTAGAAAACGAGTTGAAAAGTTTGTAAGGTTTGCCTTTGAATATGCTGGCACGACGCACCCTTGTAGGTTAAGAGGGGCAGGGGAGGCTGATGAGTCCAAAAATTTGACTTATTCAGTACTATATTTTTATATAAATACTATCCTTAATTTCTTAGTTTATCTCAATTAGTATGGAATAACTTTGAGTTTCAGGTATTTTTAGTTTGAGGCAAAGCAGAGACATTACTTAGAAAGAAGAGGAAAAAATACTGAAAAAGAACATAGAAATGAAGGCATGAAGATCACTGAGCGAACTTGGCGACTCACCGATAGTTCTGAGGATCACCTTATGTTAAAGAGTGATGAGGTCTTAAGTAAAGGATCAAATAGGTAGTAGAACGGATCACTCTGTGCATGACTGAGAAGTTTCGCGAAGCAGTGCCTTGTCTCCCAATGATACTGAACAGGGAGATTCTTAGACTATGCACAAATACGACAATGAAGTGATCAAAGGGTGGATCGCCCATTTATTTAGCGATACCGAGTAATCTGGCGGAGCATCTCACCAAAACACTAATCATTGATAAAAATAAATACTTTATGAGTGCTTTAGCTTAAATATCAAACTATTATTTTTAGTATATAGAACTATCATATTTTTCCCATTTTTATGTAATGGTTTTTTAGTGTTTTTGGAGAACTTCAAGACCAAAAGGGTTTAAATCTAAGGATTTGGACTTGGGTCTTTTTAATTCTTTATTCTTTGCTTGTAACAAGACTTAAATCTTTATACCCATTTGAATGCAAGATCATTTAGGTATAGATTTCTATATCTTGATGTGTGGCTAAAAACCTCAATTCTTGGGGTGTGACTTTGTGAATATGGGTTAAGATTGTTGTTGGGTCTTTCTAGTTACTAGATTAATTATAGTTTGATTGTGATTTTGTTTAGTAGTTATTGATAATATAATGAATTTGTAGTTACAAATACAAGTTTTTTTATTCAATTTCGGATTGCCTAAGATAAAAGTCATGAAACTAGGAGTACTAAATTGATGGTCGCGTGGAGTGGGTCGACATGAGGCTCAGCTCGAGATAGTGAGGCATAGTCTCATTCCTCCACACTCAGATCGAGAGAGTTAGTGGATTAAGGGGTAAGGTACTCTTCATACAACAATTGGGTGTCCAAGAGAAACACATTGGACACGGGGTATGTTGCTAGAGAGAGAGCTTGCCACTTAAAGATTTACCTAGTTAGAATTATTCTATAAATCTTCCATCCAAATTATGCACACAACAATTTAACTTAAAACATATTCCTATCACATCCCAAGAATTCCTCGTCTCTTGATTTACGTTTCTTGTTGTTTTCATTATTTTACTATTAGTGAAAAAATCCCCAATTTATAATTGAAGCTTCTGGTACCCAATGTTTGATGTATAATATTTTTATTCATAAAAATTTTAAGCTGCAACTAGTTAAAATAGTTTCACCTTTTTATAAATTCTCACTACCACTCCTTCATGACAAGACCCCAACCCTTGATTGGTTTACTATATTATCACACGATTGTAGACACTCTTACTGGAATTTTTGTCGTTGATTACGCAAAACATCAAAACGGTTCTCGTTAGTAGTAGCTTTACTATCCTTATTTATAGTTTTGTCTTTCTTGTTTTGAATATCTAAACAAGTCATTAGAATAGATGGTTACCATACCGATCATCCACTTTTCAAACTACGAAACCTCAGGAGAGCCTCGTCACATTCAAACAAGTGGGGAACAAGACAATTCAAGATATGTGGCTGAGGTGTAAAGAAATACTACAATTGTGCCCATCTCATGGAATGACTAGAAGAGCGCTACTAGAATGCTTCTATCGGGGTCTTGGTCCTGAGAATATTAGTATAGACGATCAACTCTTCAATGGTGATGTGCTACGCCAAACCTACGAAGTTCTAGCAAAAATCCTTGACCGCATGGTAGATAAAAAACAACCCTAGTTTGTACTTTGAATGTCAAAACCATTGTAATCATCATGCAATAGAAGCATAAATAACTAAAGTATAATGGTTTAACTATAATTTAACAAGCACAAATACTTGATGTTTGTTAATTATAATTAACAATGACCAGTAGCTTTTTCATGTTTTAATTTGAAAATCTACGAGACCAATTGTTTATTGAACTCTCCTTGTTGCTTTCTGAATCCATCATAGAAGGTTTTTTCTAAAATATTCTTAACTTTTTATTTCATTTATATACACTAAAACTTTTTTTTTTGTAATTTTATTGTTTGTTTCGATATGAATGAATATCTTTATTTGATAAGTATAGGTATAAAGTCACCAGACTAAAGGAAGGTGTGATACGACATATCTCTTTTATCAACAAAAAAAATGTGTTTTTGTATCTTCTAGATTTTGAGGATATAGAAGAAGAAGAAGAAAAAGCTATAATAGATCTCGTCATTAATAGTATCAATAAATTAATATCGTTCTTACTATTTAAATTTAATTGATACACATCAACAATTTGTTCTTGCAAAATCTTAGATTAATTCATTACACCTTAATTATTTCTGCTTCTCGAGTAGGATTATTTCATTGGATTTGATGCATAAAGTACGAACCACTGTTGTGTTACAGCGGTACCTTTTTTTGAAATTACATAGAAAAGACATATCATTTAAAGACATTAAGTATTTGGTTCGATTTGTACAAAAGTGGTAACGAAATACTAGAAATTGATCCAAATATGGTCGATGAAGATAATCTAAGTATGTGGTTCTTTTGTGATATTGAGTTGATGGGTACATGAAAGGGATCGAGCTTTAACCCAATGGAAAATGGACCATTGTGGACAATAAGATTCAAGAGACATATATTTATATTCTTATCATACATTAATTTTTAACATCAATTGTAGAGCATATCTGTTTTTTATAAAAGGTTTTACTAGTATTACTACCTTGTCTAGGGGGTGACCTAATCTTGATAATCTTGCTAATAATTTTGTGATTTTTGATTAAAAAAAATGTAAAAAACAAAAGAATTTGATTTTTAATTGAAAGAGGAGGTATGAACTTTTTGATTCAATGAACATACAAATTCATAGCAAATAAAATAAATTTTTACGTGAAACAGCCATGTGGCGTGTGGAGAAAAAATTGGTACACATAAACTTTGAAATATACCGCAAAGGTAATTTTAAATAGTGTGTTGGTTTCCTTGCAAGTAAACTGGACATCATAAATTTATGGATATGTATTGTATTCTTCTTTAATTAATCTTTAATTAATATTGATTATATGAAGTAACAAAATTAAGGTCTAAAGCGAACCTACTCTTCTTTTTTAACTGTATCCTTCCATGACAAAAGTCACAAGATCCAATACACATTTTAAATATCTTCAAAATCAAGGTTAATCCAACTAATCAAAGAATATGATAATCTATAAGGATTTCTAGCCTGATGATGAAAACCACCCTCCGTCAAAATCCAAGAACCAAAATATGAAACATAGGTAGCATTTGGGCATGTTTCAAGCTCATTTCACCATTTCAAAACTGCAAAACCCAAAACTAGAGAAAATTGATCGTGAAGTATGCTACTATACAATATATCGTAATAGCATTAGTGTACTAGTTTATAACATTTCCTTTCGTTGGTCAAATAATATATTTGTGTTTAGATACACAAAGGGTGAGTTGTTGGTTCATAGACAATGGGAGATGAGAGTTGTTGAAGCAATTTATTTACGTAAACCTCCATTACTCCAAAGTACCTTAATTCTATCATGTGATATTTTTTATTTCTAACCAGCTTTGATAATACACTGTTTCATTGAGTGTTGTGATTGCAACATCATCTCTACCCTAGAAAGTAAGGATTAAGGTCTGCGTACATTCTGCATTCTCCATATCCTATTTGTGGGAATGCACTTTGTTTGTAGTTATCTTTGTTTTGTTTCTTCTAAAAACATTTCCATTGATCTTATTAAGTGGTGGATGTTACTTCTTTTAAATTTATGATTATTTTCATGCAGTCATGCTATAAAGATGAGACTCTTCATAATTATCAACTGTTATACCCATAACTCCTATGCTTTTTCAAGAGTTAGGGGCATACTATAGGTGTGTGTCGATCATTATAAAAAGTCTCATATCTCGGACCTATAGAAGGACTGCATTGAATTAAAAACTGGTTTAATGAAATAGCATATAAAAAGATATTTTGAAAAGATTTTATTTTAAAAAAATATCTTTTAAGATGAAACATACAAAAAATAACAATATACCCAATGTAACCCCCGAAGCAGGATATGGAGAGGATAGGATGTATGTAGACCTTTGTTCTACTTTTGGGTGATAGAGAGTTTATTTTTGCTACGACCCTCGACAAAAAAACCTATTATCAAAACAATCCATAAATTAAAAAAGTCCCGTATGATTAAGTAATAATATTTAGTGGAATGTAATATTTCATAGATAAATTGTTTCAAGAACACTTATCTCCCTTTGTTTTTGAACCTACATGTCATTGCTTTCTTCACATGCTACCTTTCTCCATTTTTAGTCCAACACAAACTAATTTATTATCATGGAAGATAAGTTTTAGCATGTTCTACGCGAATGCTATGACTACCAACAACATATTAGCATGCTTAAGGATCAATATAATCTATTTTTGGTTTTGACAAATTTAATGGAGGTATTTTTTTAGGGATTAGGTGAGTTTGAAACTTGCCCAATAAAATTATCAAATGCTGCTTCTGTTTCATACTATACATACTTAATAAATAACATGATAATTGTTAAATTATTCAAGGTTTTTTTGGATAACCCAAAATGGACTATCAAACACTTTAAAAACCATTTGCATGTCCTAAAGATAGAATTCCCTCCTTTTTATTACAAATATTAGGGTGGAAGCCAATTCTTTAGTGCTAAAGAAATCTGAATTTTACAAATTATTTGTTCTTAGTGTTTATCATCCTAAATTTTTCATAAAAGGTCTTATTTAAATTATTTTCCACTTTGTAACTAAAACAATAATAACACACCAATAAAAATCACACAACCTTCCACTTTGCAATAACATTTCCATAAGAATGTATTTTCTAACATTAACCAAATCGTTATCATATTTTTTAAAATACCATCACTACTAATGTTAATAAACCAAAATATTATTAACAATTAAGAAGAACCAAATTGAAAAGAACATATGTACAACATGAATTTTGTATAGTGTAGAATATGAACAAATCTCAATACAGCATGGACCTAAATATTTTTCAAGCATATCCCATGACAAGACTTTTAAATATTAAACCCTATATTATATGTGGTTGATATTTCAACCCATGAATCACATTCATTTAATTTATGTTTTCTACGGTAAATTTTGTCAATTCACATTGTTGATTTCCATATGTTAAAATACCCTAAATTGATGTAATTCCAAGCTCTCAAGTTAGGACATTCAAATAATACCTTTTTAATTACACCCTCCATCAAAAACATGAATAATTTAAAGAGGAACGAGACCACTCCAGTTCAGATTACTGGAAGGTCTCAATTTGCAATATTCTAAAACCAAGATTTTCAACAATGTATTCTTATATGTAAATTGAGGAAATTCATATGCATCTCTGAGTAAAAAGTATAGAGTTATTCTTCAACATTAAAACTAGTAAAATATGTCAATATCTTAAAGAAATTTCTACTACAGAATACAGGAAGGAAAATTAAAATTTTTAATTTTCTAAAAAGACATACAATACAAAAGATTTTCTGGTTGGAAGAAACGAAATCAAGAAACTCATTTTTTGCTCACTAGAATGGACTAAATAAGAGGATCTGAAATTGAGTGATACCTCAATGTTGGAAGAAAATTACATTGACTTGACATTATTCACCTTCTCGCAACTTGTTTTACTTCTAAAAACATTTAGGGGATGTGGATTAAGATTGAATTTGTTAATTCACTAACTCGGTATCCTCCCACCATGATTCTTTTGTGGAATTCCATGAAGTAAAATCATCAATTAAAATTTTGTACTGTCGGCTCCATGTATTTTACGATGATATAACCTAGGTTTATTCTATAAAGACCAATTGGTAAAATTAGGCATTAATATACCTAATGTTGGGTTTTCAACCAAATGTTATTTGCCTCTTTGACCCGTCAAAATAGATTTCAAGCTAGACATAGTAGTCAATTCCTTATTTTTCTTATATGTAAAACTATGAAATAAACTAATTTTTTTTATACTAAATACTTCTTTATATGAAATATGTAAGAAATCTTACCATTATATAGTTTGAATTATATTATTTAAAATCATTTTCAACAAGGTAGCACAGGGTGTAAAATATAATTATACTACTTTAAATATTGATTTTATTAGTGAGAACTTTTTGTATTAACAAAATAATCTATTTATTAAAATTTATCCTTTTTTTATAATAATAAAGGTTTTCCTATATATATATAAATTATACATATATACTTCTAATCTTTGAATATGAATCCAATTAGAACTTTGAAAAAGCCACATAGTTTTGATGACCACAAATGGTAAAAATATATCTAACTAGACCCCTAATAGATCAACCTAAAGAATATAACTTTAGGAATACAATTTGAACCTTTCAAAGTGACCTTGTAAAAAGTTATGAAGTCAATGAAAGAAGATATCGCAACAAAAAAAACAATGGAGTAAACAACATGATTTAAATGCTATGACAAGATCTACTAGAATAAAGATAGTTGACAAGAACATACTTTATTTTATTCCATAATGTGCTTCTTTTTAATCAAAGACGAAAAAGTTTATTTGAATGAATCGAAGAATTTAATGTCCTTTTGTAAGAGAATAATTTTACCCTAGATAAAAAAGACAAATCAAATGTTCATGTGGGTGACTTTTTCATAACTATGTCGGGTTTTCAATTTGTGTTTTATTTCTTTAGAAAATTAGCATGTTTGATCATAATATTTTTTTCTACTCAATTGTAAATCAAGTCGCGAGATAATCGAGTTTCATTATGAAGACTCAAAAATCGATCTTGAGATTGGCTACCATAAACCCTAGAAGGCAAGACAAACCCAAGATAACATACCATAATTAATTAGAAATAACTAAAGTGGAAGGAATAATTATCTAATAAAATTAACTTAGCATAGACGTATACAAACAACATATTTACTCTCCATAACTATAGGTTGATAATTAGAATTCGTAGCTACATGTTATATGGAGGAGAGAAGTGATTGATACTGGGAGAGAGAGGAGAGAGGCGAGAGGGGGGGGGGAAGAGTGGGAGAAAGATGAATGGTATATGTATATTGGTTAGATAATTGTATATTATAGATATGTTTTTGCATATATTGCTAGAGAGATTGGGAGAGAGAAAAAAGAGGCGAGCGAGAATGGAAAAGGGAGGAGAGAGGCAAGTGATATCGAGAGAGGAAGGAGATAGGTAAGCTAGAAAAGGCAGAGAGTGGAAGAGAGGTTAATTGTATATGTATATAGTTATATATAATTTTATATTACACATATATATTTGTATATATGGATAGCGAGATTGGAAGATGGAGGAGAGAGGCGAACGACATTGAGATAAGGAGGAGAGAGGCTAGTGGGAGAGAATTGAATTGTATATGTATAGGTTAAATAATTGTATATTATGCATATGTATTTGTACAAATTTACAAATTATACATATACAAACTTAACTAATTATACAAACTCGAAGTCTACCAACATAATTAATGTATAATATTAGTCGCGAGTAGTAATTATACCAAACTGTAGCTATGATTATTAATTATATAGTATAAGTTTGCTTAACCGCATAATTTTCCCATCAAAGAATGTAAAATACGAGGATAAGACAATACAAAATATAATTTTCCAAAGAATACAAAATTTAGACAAAAAATACGAAAGGAAAAGAAGCAAGAATCTATACGCCAATAGCTAACAACAAACAAGAACAAAAAGAACAATGTGACATGAATCAGAAAAAATCAACAAGGATGAATTGTCCTAGGCATTGCATTAGAAAAAGATGTAAAATAGTAGTCTAAGTACAAAAATATGAGGTACTAAGTAGGAATCATCGATGATCGAGATGAGTAGACATTATATAATATAAGAACTATAAAAGTAATAACAACAAAATCCAAAACTATAATTAGAAAATTGATCTCACAAAAAATAGGGACCATATTGTTAGGCCCCGAATCTACCCCCTTGACATAAACACGGGACCTAGGATCACGAGTGACCCTAAGTTAAACCTGGAGTGGCATATCAAAAAATGCTAAGAAAAACTAAAGTAAAAAAATATCGTGTGAATGCTTAAACATGAGATAAACTAAAAGATAGGGAATACTAATCTAAGTCACAATACAAAAATACTGAGAAGAGTTTAAGATATTAAACTTAAACTCAAATACCAAGTTAAATCTTTCTATTCCTGAAAAAAAAGTGTCTAACTTACTAGAGATGCGAGGACATGCCCCCAGCTAAATTTTGTGAAATTAAAATAAAAATTAAAGGATGAAATATAATGAACATGTCTATCGTCCTCGAAGAATGAGAACTCACCAGTGATACTGTTGGATATGTACAAGGAAACGATCTCTATATGATTTGGATGTTAAGGGGCCAAAACCTATGTCACAAAAAGATGTAACGTAGTGTGTTCATCTGTACTTGAAGGGTACGGATCATGCAGTATAATATAAAGTTGAACAACATAACATAACTTAAACAGAGCATAATGATCAATGATATAAGATAAACATGACAAATAAATTAAATATGTTAAAGATGAACTAAATTAATGTTGTGACCAAATTCATAACATACTAAAACAGAGTACTATACTGTAACAGGTAACCTAGTCAATACACTACAATCTTACAGTGGGAGATACTAATACCCGACATAAAACCACATGACCTAAATATGGAGTTTGCTTATCATGCCTATCGAGATAACCCATCTATACATGACAGGATATTGAGGGCATGAACATGGGACATGCTCACTAAGAAGTATTATTCCCAACGAGAGAGAATAAAACTAGGGGGGAATGCTATTCTGGGACTATGAAGGTAACTTACCCTACCAAAACAGAGTATTTATTGAACCATAAATAGATCGACGGACAGTGGTTCCATTCACGATCCATGAACCCTGTCGTGGTTCACCCATCTATCTTGTGTTCCGGTCTGATAAGTTATGAGGCGTTACAAATCCCCTAGGGAAATCCCTAGTGATTCCTTAGACTCACAATAGAAAAAAAAAATCTGAAAGATCCCCTAGAAATCCAAAATGTGTCTTGGAAGCATAAAAAATATAAACAACGTACAAGTAAGGGTAGAGTTAGCGCAAACCATATGTAAAAGTATTTGATCTTTCATAATGGAAACCTAGTGAATTTAAGGGTTAATCTCTTTGAAACCTAAAGATCTCATGTAAATGGTTCATCTTTCACAAAACCATGTTTCAAAAATAAAATTTTTGACATTCCCCCTTAGAGCATAAATGTAGTAAAAATTGAGACATTTCTAGTTTACAAGGAGATAAACTGATATTTCTTGTCTCCTTACTCAATGTTATGTGAATAAATGGTTAAAATTTGCAATCAAGTTAAGGCTATTTGCGCAATAATTAGTATCCTCAATACCTAATTTTTTCCTATTCTAATGAAGTTTTAAGTTTTTGCAGCTATGAAGGCTGAAGAACAACCATGGATGAATGTATGAAAGAATGACAACAAAATATATGAAGAAGTTTAAGCTCCATATTGTTGATCACCAATACTGAAGGGTGGATCGCCCAATGGGTATGAACTCATAAAAACAGACAATGCATAACCCTTGAATTAATTGGGTAAGGTAAGAAAATAAAAAGGGAAATTCGAACTCGCTAAAGAAGAAAGGAGAACATGAAGATCATCACCGAAAAGAACAATATATGAAGTAATTGAAGGCGAACAAAGGTAGTAGTCGGTGATATGCCAATGTGAAAGGCAAACTCGAACGAGCTCAAAAATTGAGGTAGAAGTACATGAATCAAGAATAGGCGATCTAGGCAGCAGTTTCCCTGTCACCTTATATGATCTGTGAGCCCCACAAAATCTCCTAGTGAATCACATATAAAATTTTGGCCAAATTTTAGGGTTATTATAAATAGTACAAAGAAGAGAAAAATTAAGGAACCGCCAATTACGAGTCCTAAGAAATAGTAGAGAATTCTTAATCTATTCTTAGAGAAAGAAACACTATAATTTGTAAAGAACACTTTCAATTTTGGGGGTTTTTCCAACTTTGCTCTTAAAAATGCTATATTGAAGTTTAATTCAAACTGGGTTTGCTTGTAAAAGCTTAATTCTATGTTACACATGGCTACATTCATAAAAGATATAATTTGTTATTCTATTTTGATAGGCGTCTAAAATCCGAAGATCTAGGAATGAAGTAATGTGGTTGAGTGTTTATTTAAGGGAAAAGAGACAAATATACTGCCGGTCATTTGAAAATGGCATGTCAATACCCTCAGTTATACTTTTTGTCCATTATTTCCCTCGTCGTCCAGTAATAAGTGTACAGTTATCCTCCCACTAACAGAAGTCTGATTTTTCAATTGTTTTTATAATAAAAAAATATTATGTTGAAAATTTAAATCCTATCATTTCTCTTTTGTTTAAAGATGATTTAAAGAGTACAAAAAATGATAAAAGAAGAACAACAAGAATAAGAAGAACAAGAGGAAGAAGAAAAAGAAAAAAAAATAAGCAGGGAGTGAGGGGATGACGAGATGGCGGTGACCTATGAGGAAGAAGAAGAGAAAGTAAGCGGGCCTTCTTTTAGGTTGTAGATAGATTTCTAAATTGGTAATGAGGAAGGTTAAATGGGTATTTCAAATTTGTCTTAAATATTTAATTTAATCGGGTTGAGGTAGGATTGTGCCACATGTACAAAACGAGTCATACATTAGGTGGAGGGATAAATGTGCAATTATTATTGATCAATTAGTGAATTAATGGATTAAAAGTATCATGAAGGGTATTGAAATACCATTTTTGAAAGTTTGGGTCCCTTGATTTAATGTAGTGGAAACTGTGTTATGCTCTACTTTTATATTTTTCTTACATAAATTTGGTCTAATTATCTTTGATTTAAATTACGGGTTAAGGTTGCAAACTTAATTATATTTCCAATCTATGATTGATGCTTGAAATAAATTGATTGGAGTGGATATTTATTTTTATATTTGCAGTTTATGTTTGATTTATCTAACTTACCTTAAAATAGAGTCTATTGGTGTAACGATCGATAAAATGAAATAGGATGAACTAGAGCTTCACGTGAGTTTTATGAGTTAATAACTTGGTAAAACAAAGATTGATAACTTTTAGAGTAGGTTTTAAAGACTTTTGTGGCCAAACATCATGGGACGAACAAGATGTTCGAAAACTGGCCTTTTACGTGTTAGTTTGTTCTAGTATGTTGTCCATATTTTTACGTATTGTTAGGAGGCCAAAATCAGTGAATGTGACTCTAATGTCTAGAAGAACATATTTAGGGTCAAAACATTCAGGTACGACTCCCGAGGACAACCTTAATGGTACCAAGGAGGACCCAATCTTTAGTCAAGGAGCTGCCAAAGAGCGTGCCAACAACCCATTTTTGAGGCGCATGCCACGTCGCTCCTCTAACACTTAAAGGGGAAAATTTTGCCCGGTAAGTCAAGTTGGACTTTTAGATTGAAGTCCAAAAACTGTAGGGGAATTTAGGGTATTTTGGGGGTATAATATATATGGTTTTGAAGTCATTATACACCAATTCCCCAATAAAAAACATAATTACCCTTTTAGAAATCAAAAATCCAAAACCCTTTTCTCTTCCAAATTTTCTCAAAACCTCTATTGAAGGAGAATCTTAGGGTTGAATCTAGAATCAAGAACAATGGGGAATTATTAATTAAGGCTTATTCGAAGAACTTAATCATGGTATGTTAATCTCATCATATACCGGTTTTTCCACCCATATAGTCCCATAGATTTCCTTATTTTGTGAAGAAGAACCCTAATAAAGTTAGGGTTGATTCCAAAGAGTTGGTTTCTTCTCATATATGATTATATTGGTGTTTATTCATGTGATTATTAAGAATTTATGTTGACTGATTAACACTAATTTCTACATTTTAGTTTAGGCTTTGAATGAGTAATTGATTATATTTGGGATTTTATTATTAAGTATGCTTTGAATTGGCTTATGACGAAGGCTTAGAACAAATGTATATTGAAATCTAGACTAGTATGAGGATCTTGAAGTAAGGATTGAATGTAGGGCTTAAAGTTATAATGTTGATCACTAGGGCTAATAGAATGAGTCTAATATGTTGAGTAGCTTGCATGCATATAGATTGTGAAAGGTAAATCCCCTAAAATGAATCATGCCTTTTAGGATAGAATATCTCAGCCTGATCCTATGAATTCCCTCGTGGATATTTGAATTACGTAGCTTGGTATGGTAGTTCTCATGGTATCTGGGGATAGAGTGTCTAATGATAGCCTTGTATTGAGGAAGTAAGCTCTCATAAAGTTATATTCATCTTGCATTGGTAGAATGCTTGTCATTGTATCGTGCATTAGTGGTAGGCAGGGTAGCCTAGGATAGAGAATCTTTGATACTCTTCTAGGGTTAGCTTTGAGTAGAATGACTAGAGTGCCTTCTTGGAAGCTTGCTTTGGTTAGGCCAAGACCACTTCATGGTAGCTTAGGATGGATATTTTACAAACTCCTAAGAATATCTTAGGACAACCAAGATTTGGTCGCGTCGTTTTAAAGTCAAGTTGTACTTTTAGTTTGAATTCCAAGTACTGTAGGGGAATTTTCCCAGGGTAAATTTTTTTTTTAATGTTATACACGGTGTTAAGTCCATTAGACACCCATTCCCAATGCAAAACCATGTCTCATTCCAATTAGAAAATCAAAAACCAAAACCATAATCTTTTCCAAATTTTCTCAAAGCCTCTATTGAAGATGAAGCTTAGGGTTGAAGCTTAGGGTTGAAGCTAGAGTCAAGAACAATGGTGAATTATTGCTTAAGGCTTATTCGAAGAAGTTAATCATGGTATGTTAATCTCTTCATAATAGGGTTCTTCCACCCATATAGTCCCATATATTTCCTTATTTTGTGAAAAAGTATCCTCGTAAAGGTAGGGGGATCCCAATGCATGGGAATTAGGTGGGTATTATTCCAAATGGTTGGATTCTTCCCACAAATAATTATATTGATGTTTATTCATGTGATTATTAAGAATTTATGTTGAATTCGTTATTAACCCTAATTTCTACATTATGTGGGCTTAGGCTTTGGATGAGAAATTGATGACTCTTGTTAAAGTCTGTTGAATCGTTAATATGTGTAGGACTTTATCAAGAATAAAATTCTGAAATCATGAATTAACATATATGTATGAATGTATGATAGAAAGTTAATTGGGTTGATAAGATTTAGGATTTTGGTACGAAGTATGCTTAGAATTAGCTTATGACTAAGGCTTAGAACAAATGTGTCTTGAAATCTGGACTAGTATGAGGATCGTGAAGCAAGATTGGAATTTAGGGCTTGAAATCGTAATGTTTATTACTAGGGCTAATATAATGAGTCTAATATGTTGGGTAGATTGCATGTATATACATTGTGAAAGGTAAATCGACTAAAACGAATCATGCTAGTTAGGATAGAATAGCTTCAGATTTATCCTAATGTAATTTGGGATGCTAGTGGTCATGGAAGCTTTGGATGGAGTGTCTCATGATATCCTGGAATTGAGCAAGTAAGCTTTCCTAAGGTTAGCTTGGTCTTGCATTTGTAGAATGCTTGTCATGGTAGCTTGCATTAGTAGTAGGTAGCATAACATAGAATGGAGAATCATCGATACTCTTCAAAGGTTTGATTTGAGTAGAGTGCCTTCTTGAAATCTTGATTTGGTTAGGCAAAGAACACTTCATGGTAGCTTAGGATGGAGATGTTATACACTCCTAAGAATAGCTTAGGGTTGAGGACTAATGCTCCCCTATGGATAGCTTGCATATAAATGAATGGTTGCATGATGTCTAGGTTTGTATTCTTATATCCATTCATTATTAGCTTGTGTATGGTATGCTATTTTTCATGCTAGTAGGTCTATTATGTAAGTATGCTATGCTTAATAGAACTAGAACGGAAGAGATAGGTTAGCATATATTAAGTTAGCCTATGACAGTACTAGTAGAATGGTTAGTATGATGCATTCATACATGCACAGTACGACTTGAAACTTTTATGAAATGACTTTCTATGTGATGCTGTTAGCTTGATATTTTCTTTAGTAGCCTTCCATGATAGAAATGACTTAAGATGATAGTTTTCAATGTCAATACAAAGTAGGTCGGTGTGACACTAGCATTATGTGAAAAGAAAACGAATAGGTGGTAACTTACAGAATGCTTAGATGTGTGAGGTAGGAATGGGAATCCCCCACATTGCATTGCACGATTGTGAACTGAGGTGATCTAGGGGGTATAGTGCTATTAGTCAGTGAAAAACCTAGGTCTTAATATGAAGGGCTTAGGCATTCAAGAATGACCAAAGAGATGGTACTTATTAAATGGGTATGGCTTCTCATTGGCCTTGCACAAGTTTACAAGGAGGTGGATTGTGATGCAGTTTAATTGAGTAAGAAGGCTAAGTAATTAAATAATTAACTAATGTATGTCTTATTATGATTTGCGATGTTTGAATTATGTTATGATTATGTCTTTGTTTTTTATTATTATATCTTATATTGACTAAGCTTTGAGATATCTTATGTTTTATATGTTATCTTACATGTTTAGTACTTTTGTACTAACGCATATTGCCTACATTTCTAACCTAATGTAGGTATTTTTTTGAGATTGAGTGTCTGGAGGCTAGGTTCCTAATTTTGGAGAATAGTGATGATTGGTGAGTCCTCATAGCATTCGAGGATAACATCCTTATTTTCCCTTAATGTCATTTATTGTGTTTTAGACTTTTGTGGGTTGAGTCCCATGATAGTTTTACTCATATATTTCATAGATTGTTTTGAGACACATGTTAGAAATACTTACGTTGTTTAGATATGATTTTCGTAGTATGCCTAGAGAAAAGTTTTAAATTCCCTCCATTTCAATATGATTTATGTAATGAAGCTAAGAGGCCTTTATAAGACCTCAAAGAGGTCAAGTACACCATATGCCACCTAGGGGGTATTCCCGGTTGTTACAATGGGTCGGATACTTTTGTCTTATAAAGAATACTAAAAGGTATTGGGTTATTAATATAGGACATCGAAGTGACAGACAAGATATTCAATGAAATGATGTTATGAGATGTTAAAATGATTAGTGTCATTGATAATGATACAAAATATCTATAAATCTTTATTATTATAGAGAAACACAATTCTCTCAATGTGACATCGATTTACAAGCGCCGCTCCCTAGATTACTTGTTACCTATTTGCATTTATGAAATATTATCTTAATTATTACTTTTGATGACAAATTATTTTTATCAAATCATCCACCCACTTATTTTATTGTTGCAAATAAATGAATTTATATTCCAAATTTCTAGTTAGAATTACTTTCCTTTTATCATTCTATGTTGAACTAGTCTCCGAGATTTCTATTGTCATGCCCCGAGCTACCCCGGAGTCACGGACACGGAACCTAGAACTACAAGTGATCATAATCTAACCCCGCTTGCATGATCATGAGCATACTAGAGATAATAAACTGAATGCGGAAGATAAATCGTAGTTTAATCTTAAAAGATGGAGAATACCCATATTCTATAACTGAGATATTTGAGAATTGATGAGTTTAATTCAAAGACAAATATTAACTCAATACTAAGCTGAAACTAACTATGTTTGAGAATATCCTGTAAACTTGATTAGAAATACTAGGACAACACCCAGCTAAATCTAGCAAAAACATAACCTAAATGACTAAAAGACTGAAATGAACTCATGACTATTTTCCTCGGAGAATGAGGACTCACAACTTAATATGCTGAACTGGAGATTGGTAATCGATATATGCGTGATCTAGATGCTGAGAACATGAACCTACATTACAAGAAGATATAGCTCATGTATGCGTCAGTACTTAAAGGTACTGAACATGAAGGATAGAGAAAGAAATAAAACATAAATGAACTAGCACAAGAGCAAGTATAATAATCTAAACATTATATACATAATTTTGAGCTAACTGGATGCAAAGACCAATTTATAACATGATGAAACTAAATACGGAATATACTTATTAATGGTCAATGCAAGAGAGTCTTATTGATTTGTGGGAGCTACTAATAAGTGATAATAAAACCACATGAGCTAAATGTGGAGTCCAATGTATACGCCCCACCGAGAGGACCCAATTTACCCTGCCAAAGGTATAAAGAAGTCCTGGCGTGATCACTAAACTGACTGCCCAAAAAATGGACTTACAACCTACTTGCCTAGTCCAACTCTTTATTATGCTACTCCCAATGAATTAAGTGACTAAGACATTATGACTGAATTTTCTGTAAATAGTGGATAGCTTAAACTGAACACGAAAACTGAGAATGAAACATTTAATCTGATATTGATCAAATAATAAATGTGGCATGTATAACTGAAGAACTAAGATATTTGTCCTAGTATATGTAATTCAAGAACTAAATAAATACATAGTTAGGGTTCTTAAATTCATGTAATAATCTGAGTAATAACATTATAATCTTATTTGGATCATATAAATAATTAATTCATAAAGTTCTGTTGAAGTTCTAGAAACTCTAGGTGTAATCATGATATGGGAATCAAGAATCTAAGTGAAACTACGGACTCAATGGGTGAAAGCAATCAACTAGTGAAATTCCACATACCTGGTAATGAAATTCACTGGGAAACACTTAGATTTTGTGGCTGGAAATGATAGAAACTTGTTGCATTCTTGAACTAGGGTTCTTGACCTTTTTCTCGTTTCTTGCTTCTAGTTTTATAGCCTTTGATTAATGATTTGACTTAGGTAAGTTTTATTTATGTTTCTAAGCTTTATTTAACTAATGTCTAATGATTTAGGGTCAAAACGTCGTATCTTAAGGTTCGAATAAAGTGGGAAAAGCTGAAAGACCCCAAAGTTAATTGTTGTAGGACAAAATGACGATCTGGACTAACAGTCATTCGTTCAATCAACGGTCCGTCGTTCGGGTCCGTAGGTTGGGTCTATTCGACAAAACTTTACTAAAACGGGCATAACATTTTACTCGGAGGTCTGATTTTAGCAAGGTTTGTGTCTATGGAAAGATAATTCAATATAAATCTCTAGGTATGTCATGGGACACCAAATTCATTTTGTTCTAAGAGTTATGATCAATTGAAGTTGACCCAACAGTGTTTCCCCCCTAACTGTGTGTTATTTTCTACCTACGGTCAGATCTACGGTCCATAGGTCCATCTTCGGACCATGCTGGTCAATCGTGGTTCTTCTAAGAGAGTGAGTAAATGGGGTGATCAACGGACACAGACTAGGTACCGTAGTCTTACCAATGGACCTTAGGTCCATCCGTCGTTCGACACCTAGTCAATTTCCCTTGTCTGATATTTTGGGGTTTTCTGAGTCGATCGACGGATGTGCAGGACGGACTTAGGGTTAGGCTACGGTCGTGATTGGCAACAGTCGTCGATGGCACTACAAATTTTTAAAAAATATTAGTAGTTTTGGACTTTGGATACGGGATTGTACATTATTCCCAGTGTGAACATTTCTTCCTCGATGAAGACAAACTAGATGCATAGAGGCACAAAAAGGATGCCCAAACCTTACTGTACACAGTGTAGAACTGTGGTTTTTTATAAAGAGTTGGATGTTCCGGAGAACATGCAATACGTTGAAAATGCAAGTAAAAATTAGGGGGGAACATGATTCAAGAATTATTCAACGCATAAATGCTGGGAAAAGGAAGAGGAAAAGCAGGGGTTTCAGGAGTGGATAGGAAAGGAAAGAGGTGAAGTACTTGGTTTTCTCATGGATACTTCGATTCCCTAGTAGCTCCTCTACGGAGTTACTACTCCAAAAAACCTTGAATGAAGTGATTCTTTATTTCATCAACCATTTCTAACTGATGGTTAAGAATACATAGGTACATCCTCTAATACCGCACTATCTTTCACCCGTCACATCATAATGCAATGACAAGAGGAGAAGATCACAATACAGCTCTTAAAGAGTAGCCATTGGAAGCGAAACGGATGCCAAGTTGCTAATTCTAGTGGCAACTCTACTATATGCCACCGTTCCAACACTTTAAAGATCTTGTAAGGGACCTAAATTTAGGAACTGAGCTTCCCTTTTCACAAATTAATTACCACTTTCATAGGGATGAAACTTTCAGACAACCCAATCATCACTTGGAACTCTAGTTTCCTTCTTCTCACATATGCATAAGATTTTGAGACTGGCTTCTTAATATTAGCTATAATGAGTTGCACTTACCATGGCATTAAAGGACTGAATATGGCCCTATGAAAGATTGTGTTAGTCCTACTAATACAAACACAAGAGTGTACATCTACACTTATTTAAAGCTTCATAAGGGGCCATTTGAATGCTGGAATGATAGTTATTATTGTAGGAGAACTCAATCAGAGGAATGGGATCATCCCAACTACCCTTTAAATCAATCACACAAGCTAATAACATATACTCTAGGGTCTGAATGGTACGCTCTTCCTGTCCATCCGTGTGTGGATATGGATGACCATATGTGCTAAGGTTAAATTTGTAGTACCAAGGACCATTCTTCTGAAATGGACCTTCAAGAAATTTAGAGGTAAATTGAGCCCCTATATCTGCAAGTATAATACAACAAAGGAACCCCATGCAACCTCACCAATTTCATTAGTACTGCTTGCCTAGTCCTCTATGCCGAATCGGTAGGTCTTGGACATTAAAAAAGTAATAAGACTTAGTCGTCTATTAACCTATCACCAAATTGAATTATGTTGTCTACGAGTATGAGTTTACCCATGACGAATCCATTATTGGATCACATCGACTTCCACAGTAGGAATATCGATCTCTTGAGTTACTCAATACTGTTTTATAATGTCTACTCTGACTTGCTTTGCAATTGGGGGGCACTACTAAAAATGGCTATATCCCTTTTCATGCCATTCCACCAAGAGAACTTCCGCAGGGTCGCGGTATATCTTAGTGGCACCTGATGCATCGAATATCTGGATATATGGGCTTTCCTGCAATGATTATGCTTTCTTATTCACCGCAATTAGGAACACACAATTACCCTGGTAGCGAAGTATTCCTCTCACCCTACTGGGATGAAAACCTCCACTCTCTGATTATGGACTGAGCACCCTTAGTTTCAAGCAAGATTTGATCACTATCTCCGATTTCCGTAACTCCAATAGCCAAGAGATTCGCCCCCCCACCCCCATTCGAATTGTACACCACTGTCTGATATAATCATAAGGAAAACTCCTAAGAGACCAAGCCTATGAACATCCTTAATTAGATCCTTCCTTTCTTCATGAACATGGGCTACACTACTCATAGATAATGTACTTAGAGCATCTACTACTACATTCGCCTTGCTAGGATAGTAATGACACTCATGTCATTATCCTTAAGAAACTCAAGCCATCTCCTCTGGCGAAGATTTCACTTTTTCTAGGTGAACAAGTACTGAAGGCTCTTATTATCATTGAACCCATCTACATGTAACACCATACAAGTAATGTCTCCATATCTTGATTGGAAACACCACTTCTTCAAGCTCGAAGTCAATCGTTGGATAGTTCTTATCATGAACCTTAAGTTGTCTAGAGGCATAAGCTATAACCTTGTCTCGCTGCATCAACACACAACCTAGGCCAACTCTGGATGCATCACAATATATCAAATAACCATCTAAACCCTTATAGAGTCAAGACAGGAGCTATAGTCAATGTAGTTTTCAATTCTGAGCATTCTCATAATCATCTAACCATTGAAACTTGACTATCTTAGTAGTTAACCTAGTCAATGGTGAGGCTATGAATGAGAATCCTTCAACGAACCTTCTATAATACCACGCTAGACATAAGAAACTTCTAATATCTATAGCAGAGGTAGGTCAAGTCCATTGTTTTACTTCTTCTATCTTCTAAAATTACACTTGGATCCCTTCTGTAGATACAATGTGACCAAGGAAAGCAACGGATTGCAACCAGGACTCACATTTGCTAAACTTAGCGAATAACTGGCGTACTTTAGAGTTTGTTTTTCTAGACACTCTAATACACACACTTGTTCTTCCTCATTTTCCAAGCATTATGAGGATATCATCAATACAAGATAAAAATGAACAAGTGCACAGTACTGTTGACACCCTGTTCCTCAAATCCTGAAAACTGCCAAGAGCATGTGTAGTCCAAATGCATACACTAAAAATTTTTTTTGTAATGACAAGACCAATTTCTGAAGGTTGTTTTCGGAATGTCACTATCTCTTACTCTAAGATGATGATAACCCGATCTGAGGTCTATTTTTGAGAAATGTCCAGCACGTTGAAATTGGTCAAACAAGTCATCAATCGTGGGAATGGGATACTTATTCTTTGTTGTGACCTAAATTCAACTGTCTTTAAGCAATGCACATTCAAAGAGAACCATCTTTCTTCTTTACGAACAACATTGTTGCACCCCATGGTTAAATACTAGTTCTGATGAAGCCCTTATGTACAATGTCTTTCAACTACTATTACATTTCCTTAAACTCTGTAGGTGACATTTTGTAAGGAGAAATAAAAATAGGCTTGGTATCTGGAAGGAGATCAATTCCAAAGTCTATTTCCCTTTCCGTGAAGGGACTCAGGGGAAGATCTGTTTGAAACACTGGGCAAAACTCAAAGCCGCTTTAACTGTCTCAAGAGTTGGGTTCTAGAGTAGAATCATTAACTAAGCAGATGAAGATATAACCTTAGAATAGAATATTTGTCTTGCTGAAGGTACGGGAAATTAATGGACCAATACGCACTATAAATACACCCTTTACATTTTAAGATTGTTTTTGTAAAAAAACCCAAAACGAATAATCCTAGTTCTCAATCGACTGAGGAAAAAAAAAATTGTAACAAAATATACTCAGAAAGAAAATTGAAGTCTACCATTACTATTCTACACGATTGACTGAGGGGTGACTTTTCTGAGATATGTGACAGGGCAATTTCTTCGGTTTACCCTGAAGCTAGAATAAGTCATCTGGATATAGATGTGAGGCGAGGTTCTGAGAGAGTTTCTGGCTAACACTGAATTGACTTCTAAATTTGTAAGGAGTTATATAAAGAATGAGTAGCCCCTGGATCTAACAATTTAATGAACATCAAGTCAAAAGATCGTAACATACCAAGTGACTACATCGGGAGGAGAAATTATGATATTGGA
This sequence comes from Solanum habrochaites, assembly GCA_027704765.1. NCBI lineage: Eukaryota > Viridiplantae > Streptophyta > Magnoliopsida > Solanales > Solanaceae > Solanum > Solanum habrochaites. Next base: position 16,000,916 of record JAKWJA010002496.1, read on the forward strand.
CAATCCTGAAGAGATACAACTTGTTTTGGTGTTGGACCGCCACCATACAGATGAGTTGTTACCGTCTGAGTCGGGTGAGGGTGATTGCCTGGTGATGATGAAGTTGTAGACTGGAGCTCTACATTACCACCCCCCACTGACTTGTTTAGAAGATCAAATCCCTCCAAACCTTGACCCCAAGAATGACCGCACCAAAGCCTCCTTCTTTTTTGCGACACAATCGCCAATATGGATGTGAGAACCCTGAAACTACCATTACGAGAAAAAAGGGGAGGAAAATTCGTGCATGGTATTTATCAGTACTTGAAGATATTGAGCATGTAGGATAGAGAAAAATTGAAATAAAACATAATTGAACAAGCACAAGAGAAAAGATAAAAATCTTAACATGATATACTAAATTCTTATCTAACTAGATGCAATGACCAATTTATAACATGCTGAAACTTAATACTGAATATACTATAAAATGGTCAATGTAGGAAAGTCTAACTAAAATGACGGAGCTATTAATAAATGATAATAAAACCACATGAGTGAAATACAGAATCTGATGTATATGCCCCATCGAGAGGACCCAATATACCTTGCAAGAGGTATAAGGGCATGTTGGTGTGATCACTAAACTAATTGCCCAAAGAAGGGACTTATAACCTACTTGGCTAGTAGTTCTGGGACTAATTGAGTATGCTAAACCCTAGTCAAAGTCGGTATTATGCTACTCCCAATGAATTAAGTGACTAAGATATTATCACTAAATTTTACGTAAATAATGATTTAAACAATGTGGAAAAAGACCAAAAGACCTCTTTTTTGCTTCTAATTTTCTATGTTGTGATTAATGATTTGACTTGGGTAAGTTTTAGTTATGTTTCAAGGATAAAACTAACTAAAATCTGATGATTTATGGTCAAATCGACGTATATTAAGGTTTAAACGAAGTGGGAAAACACCAAAAGTGTCATGCCCCGTGCTAATTTTGAGACGCGGAGACAGAACTTAGAACCACAAGTGATTCCAAGCTAACTTGAGTACTGGCATGATCATAGATCATACTAAAGATTAATAAGTTGATGATGATAGCTAAATCATAATTAAATATGAAAAAGATGGGGAATACCATCAATTTTTTTTTTTTCTATAACTGAAATATATGAAAACAAAGAGGTAAATCCAAAGGAACTTTAACTCCAATAATAAGTGAACAACTATGTCTGTGAAATTAAGACTCTAAACTAGACTAGAATACTAGGACAAAGCCCCATCTAAATCTAGAAAAAATGAAACTAAATAACTGAAGACTTAAATTAAACTCATGACTGTTGTCCTCGAAAAATGAGGACTCATTACTGAATCTAATGAATTGGAGATCGGAAATCGATCTATGCATGATCTAGATGATGAGAACCTGAACCTACATAAATAGAACATGTAGCGTATGTATGTGTCAGTACTGGAGATTTAGTGGAATAGGAAAGGAAGAGATGAGGATACTTGGCTTTGATGGCTGCTTCTGCTTCCCAAGTAGCTTCCTTTACGGACTGACTTCTCCACAAAACCTTGACTCAAGAGACTTATTTGTTTCTCAACCTTCTGACCTGACGCTCAAGACTCCTTCAATGGACATCCTCATAAGAAAAGATATCCTTCACCGCCTACTCTCCTATGGCACTATACGAGGGCTCGGATCAACAATACACTTCTTTTCAACATGAGATGTGGAAGACTGGATGCAGGCTGAATTCTGAATGGCAGCTCTAAATCACTTTCTCCCACTTGACAACCCTTTTCAAGAATTTGTAAGGGCCTACATATCTTAGGGATGAGCTTCCCTTTCTTCCATAAATCTCATCACCCCTTTCATAAATGAGACTATCAGAAAACTTAATCATCAACTTGGAACTATAGTTCTTTCCTACATCTACAGAAGATTTCTAACGACTTTGGGTTCTTTACGTTATCTCTAATGTTTCATTTTTCTCCATAGATAATAAGGGCGAATCGGCCCATCAAAGATTCTTCGCTTTTAGCGTAGTCAAACTAACAACAAGGGATATACTCTAACCCATAGAAAACCTCCATAAGGGGAATTCTGAATGAAGGAATGGTAGCTATTATTATAGGAAAATTAAGAAGAGGAAGGTGATCATCCCAACTATCTATGAAAATCAATCACAAAAAGAAGATATCAAACCATATCCTACGGTCTGAATGGACACTCGTCTTGCCCATCCGTCGTGGATGACTGTTGCTACGAGGTTAACTTGAGTTCCAAGGCCTTTTTGAAATGATTTCTACAAATTAGAGGTAAACAGAGGACCTCTATCTTAGATAATAGACAAAGGAACCCCATGCAACCTCACAATTTCATTGATGTAAAGCTTGGCATAGTCCTCCGCATATGTAGTCTTGACCGCTAAAAAATGAGAAGACTTAGTCATCTTATCAACTATCACCAAAATTGATTCATGATGTCTGCGAGTACGAGCTAACCCTGTGATAAAATCCATATTGATCACATCCCACTTAAAAGTACGAATATCGATCTCTTGAGTCATACCGCTGTCTGATATCCTCATAAGGCGAACTCCCAAGCGAGCAAGCCTCTGAACATCCTTCACTAGTCCTTCCTTTGTTCCTCAACATGGGCTACACTACCCATAGATAATCTACTAAGATCATTGATACGCTCAAATTTACTTATCGAAAAGGAGTTAAAGTGGTCGCATCAAGTAAGGAACCCAACTAGTGAGGTTGGGATCGCTCCCACGACGAAAATGGTTCAGACTTAACTTTATTTTACTATTACCTCTATTTAGTCAATTATTTCCTAAAAACAAATAACTAGAGGGGTTTTGATTAATAAAAGCAATTAGCGAAATTAAAGTAAACAAGTGACAGGTTCAAGTATTGAAGTTTAATCAAGTAATGAGAGTAACTAGGGCGTAAGTATTCCCCACAGGCTCCTAACTCGATAATTCTAGCTATGAAAATCCTTTCCTAATATATTTCATGTAAAGTTATAAGTTAGGTATCTCTAAATCCATGGTCCGGCATCGAAAGAATTTCACTGCATACCTTGGTCCGGCTACATGTGTTGCTTTACTAAACCTTATCTTTACCTCATATAAAGCACATATTCGGTATTTGACTAAGTTGTTACTTTGTACAAACCGACACTAGCCTATTAGATAGTATACACTAAATTTATGTTGATAAGTCTTGTCCTATTATCTACCTCCTTGGTCCGGCAAGTAGCAATAAGGTGAGTTCTAAAGTTGGTCATCCATTAAAATGACTTCTAAGTAAAAGAATTATCAATACATACAAATCACTATTCTAGAATTGTTATTTTATCTAGATTCTACCTTGTTATTTTACCCATGGTTCCCATAACCCTAGTTATGGAGTTTAGTTACCTATGATAATAATCACACAATTCGTATTGCAACTAGTGTCTTCACTTCAAAATAACATCCTCATTTTTCATATAATGTTTTCAGTTTTAGTATAAGGATTACTTTTATACAATCACTCTCAGAACAACTTGACAACTCATATATAGATATTTCCATAGGCTTGACCTTATTTTCACTGCTTTAAGTTCGCCATAACAACTCTTACGATCACGTTAGGACTTTGTTAGCTTGTAACATAGGCTCAGGACCAGGTAGGGTATATTTAGGTATATTTTAGTGACTTTTTTACCTCCTTTACATATCAGTTAAGTGTCCTATCTTTTTATCATTTTATTCTTCCTTTTTTCTTATATTCTGTCACCTTGCTATTTTCCCTTCGGTTGAGATGGTCAGCAACCGGGGCGGGGACACCAGTCAATGGTGTTGGAGTGAAACCAGCACTATCAGCCTCATCAAATGAGGTGGCCTGGAATGTAGTGGCTGGGGCAGAAGCCTCTTTTACATGGAGACGTCATGTGAACCCGATACTTCCTCGGAACCAGAAGCATCGCTGGAGTGTGTAGCAGAACCCAGAATGCGTGCCAGTCAGTATGAGTTCCTCTCCAGACTGGGAGTAAGTGACTACGCTGTGAGACACCTTCGCGGGGGTGGCTCTTGTGGTACGGTTAGCCCGTGCAGGAGTGATAGTGCCTGGGGGAAAATATTTGGGGTCACGCTCATCGTCTGTGCCAATGACAAGTCGGGCATATATGGCGACGAACTTTGAGCACCCTCATGCGTACACACGATCTCGATTTTGTGCCATAAGTGTTATTACCTTAAAAGAACAACAATAAGTACCAGTCGAAGCAAACAAGACATGCAAAAAAAAGAAAAAAAATGTAAAACCAAAACTAAAATAATATTGTTGTAGTGAATATGCTGGACGTCAGGCAAGTTAACATTCCGTCGTGTGCATGAAAGACTGTGATAACTTTCCTTCATGAAATACTTGAGAAAATTTATTTGACTATCAGTAAGAAAGTCTCTAACAATTACGATGGTGATACAGAATGGACCATCGAGAGCAAGATGGTCAGTCGTAGAGTTCTTTCGTTGGACACTTGGAAAATTTTTTGAGACCATTAGGAATAGGGTCTCTGACAACCATGATGGTTATGCGGGATGGACACTCGAGGGAAGGACGGTCTGTCGCAGTGGTCGTCGATGGACACTTAGAGAAAATAAACTATAATTGGGGGGCGGAACCCACGACGGTCCGTCGAGGGCAAGACGGTACGTCGACGGGGTCTCATTCTTTCCTTCAATGACAAAACTGGGGGTTCCTCTCTCATCCCCTAAAATGCTAATCGAAAGAATACTTATTGACCCACAATTTCTAACCCAATTATAAAAAACATACACCCCTATTTGATTTAGTTTACACAACACCCCCATTCAGTTTATTATGTGAAGGGTCTTAAGGCATGTAGGATTAACGGGTTGAGTTCGTGGAATACACTAGTGGTCAAATTTTGAAGATCCAACATTTCGAATAAAGCATGGAGCACGGGAAAACAAGAAATAAATGTAGATGATTTAGATATCAGAACCACATCCCTGATATTTGGAGAATATTAAAACAAAGTAAACACACAACTCTTGTGATCAATGCAAGTACAGTTGACTCCGAATAACAGATTACTTGAAGAAGCAGGGAGAATGGAAGAGGGAAGATTAGGGGAATTGTGGAAGGGATGGGGAATGTAATGTATTGGGGAGAGGAAGAGAGTGTTAGGGAGTTGAAGAGGAAGTAAATGGGGGAAGTGAGGGAAAGAAATGGTTAGAATGAAGATGTGGGAATTTCAAAGGTTTAAAAATATTTAATATTTGCCAATCGGGTCGGGTAAGGTTTACGGGTATTGATGCGACAATTCCCTATAGACGGTCCATCACAGGTGTGATTGTCCGTAATGGGGTCAGTCATGGGTGCCCTAATTTAGAAAAATTGCAAAAACTTACCTTGACACGACGAATGCTTGCAAGGGTCCATCGTAGGCGTGACGATCGTCGTGGGTACGTTAACGAGTTTTGCAGTCCAATTTTCTGGTAATGTGCTACCTGCAAATCTAACAGCCATGAAGCTATTCTTTTTTGTATTTTTTGGACACTTTTTTGACACAGACCCTAAACTATGCTCTAGCCAACACTTCTAACAAAAAAAGAAAATCAACAAAATTGTAACTAATACTAGAAAGTCATAAAAAATATATAGTTGTCTTAGAGGATACATATTGGATTGCCTCCCAACCAGCTCTTGATTTAACATCGCGGCACGGCGGATGATACTTCTTTACTCAGACTTCATCAAGATGGTATGCCTCGATCACTTCATTCGTCGTTTAAGCATGCCCTAGATACATTTTGATTCATTGTCCGTTCACCTTTAACCGCACACCCTCCTTGTTTTTTAACTAAACCACTACGTGAGGGAAAAGTTGGGTGATCAAGTAAGGGCTAGTCCATTTGGACTTGAGATTTCTCGGAAACCAGCGCACCCTATAATTGAATTAAAGCACCAAATCCCCAACTATAAAATGGCGTTTCTCAATCTTTTGGTCATGGTAATTGTTCATCTTTTCTTTGTGGAGGGAAAACCTTTTTTAAGCTTTTAGGTGAAATCATCGAGCTCATTCAACCCATTTAACCTCTGTTCTACAGACTCATTCCAATCCATTTTTAACTTCTTCATTGCCCATATGGCTTTATTCTCTAATTCAACCGGTAAGTGACAAGCCTTCCCCTATACAAGATGGTACGGGACATATCTATGGGAGTCTTTTATTCTGTCCGGTAGGCCCAAGGAGAATCATCAAGTCTCCTTGACCAATCCGTTCTACTAACGTTCACCATTTTAACAAAATATGCTTAATCTCCCTATTTGATACCTCAACTTACCCACTAGTTTGAGGATGTTAAGGAGTGGCCACATTATGGTGAACCCCATATTACTCCAACAATCCCGTAAACAATTTGTTCCAAAAGTGTGGTCCCCCATCACTAATAATAGCCCTTGGGGTGCCAAATCAGGAAAATGTAGTATTTTTCAAGAATGCGGTGTCACTCTTCCCTTCATTTTTTGTGAGTGAGATAACTTCTACCCATTTAGACACATTATCAACCGCTACTAGAATGTACTTCATCCCTTGAGAACTCACAAAAGGTCCCATGAAGTCAATACCCCTCACATCAAATAACTCAATCACAAGAATTGTATTTAAAGAGAGATCTTGCTTTCTTGAAATGCCGCTATCTCTTTGGCATCTATCACATGCATTGGCGAACTCATGATCATTTTGATGAATAGTTGGCCAATAGTAGCCACATTGTAAGATCTTGTGAGTGGTTTCAATACCACTATGATGTCCACCTATTAGTGAATAATGGCATGCCTCCAAAAAAACTCAACATCTCAACTTCTGGCACACAATGCCGATTAAACCATCGGCCAAAATCCTACACAAATATGGCTCATCCCAAAAGAAATTTTTTATATCATACATGAACTTTTTCCTTTGATTAAAGGACAAGTCTTGTGGGATGATATCACTAGCCAGAAAATTCGCAAAATCTGTGAACCATGGAATTAAGTCTTGAGAGGTGGCCCCAACAAGCTCATCGGGGAAAGTATCACCAAATTCAGTTTTATCCGCCCAATTCTCTCATTGCTTCTTCTTCTAAACGGGAAAAGTAATCAGCAACTTGATTTTCGGTCCCTTTTCTATCAATCGTCTCAAAGTCAAATTCTTTCCATAGTTATACCCAACGAATCAACCTCGGTTTCACATCCTCCTTTTCCATCAAATATCTCAAAGCAGAATGATCAGTATGCAATATAACCCTAGTGCCAAGCAAGTAGAAGCGAAATTTCTCAAAAGCAAAGAATATCGCAAGGAGCTCTTGCTCAGTCACGATGTAGTTCTTTTGGGCTTCATTTAGGGCTTTACTAGAATAGTAAATGGGGTGAAGGATTTTGTCCCATCTTTGCCCCAATACCAAAACAAGTGCAACCCCACTAGCATCACACATTACCTCAAATGGCTTGCTCCAATATGAAAAAATAATGATAGTGTAGACACCAACTTTTCTTTCAACTCACCAAATTCCTTAAGACATGATTCATCAAAAAACATTTTACAATCTTTCTCAAGAAACTTGCACAAAGGATGCGCAATTTTTGAGAAATCCTAGATGAACCTCCGGTAAAAACCTGCATGCCCGAGAATGCTTCTCATACCTTTGACACTGATGGTGAGGGAAGTCTCTCTAATACCTCGACCTTAGCTAGATCAACCTCTATACCCTTCTCTGAAATGCGATGACCCAATACAGTATCCTCTTTCACCATGAAGTGACATTTTTCCCAATTTAGTACTAGATTGAAGTTTTCACACCTCTTAAGAACCTCAGAAAAATGACTCAAACACCGCTCAAAGGAGTCATCCACCACAGAAAGATCATGCATAAACACCTTAATAGTATTCTCCATCATATAGTAGAATATCGACATCATAGATCTCTGAAATGTGGCAGGTGCATTGCATAACCCAAACGACATAGTCTTGAATGCAAATGTCCCATATGGAAAAGTAAAGGTAGTTTTCTCTTGATCTTCGGGTGCAATAGGAATCTGATTATATCCTGATTAATCAAGAAGAAAACAGTACCACCCCTTTCCGGCAAGTCTATCCAACATCTAATCTATGAAGGGAATAGGAAAATGGTTTTTTTTGGTCCATGCATTTAATTTCCGGCAATCCATACACACCCTCCAACCAGTCACTGGTCTTATTGGAACAAGATCATTTTTCTCATTGAGGACCACAATCATTCCCTTTTCTTAGGTACACACTGAACATGGCATACCCAACTACTATCAGCGATTGGATATACCACTCCGACATCCTACCACTTAATAATTTCCTTCATCACTACCTCTTGCATAAGTGGATTTAGACATCTCTAATGTTCAATACTTGGTTTATGATCAGGCATTAGTTGGAGTTTATTAGAACAAAAAACAGGATGAATCCCAATAATATCCGCAATAGTCCACCTAATAACTCTTTTGAACCTTTCTAACGCTTTCACCAAACTCTCAACTTGATGCACACTCAAATCTGATGCAATAATAACCGGCAAAGTAACATCTTTTTCCAAGAATACATACCTCAGATTAGGTGGTACAGGCTTAAGTTCTAATTTCGGAGCCTCCTCAATAGACGGTTTCGTGGGTGGAGATTCGCGATGTTGCATATCTAACTCAAGTTTCTTTGGTTTAAAACGAAGATTACCTCGATCAAGTGCCGCGACCAATGACTCATACTCATCAATGCCATCACTGTAAAAATTCATGATCACTGCCACCAATGCTTCAACACCCAAACGCTCTTCAATTTGTACCTAGATGACTCTTCAACTTTGTAGGATATAGAAGATACCGACTGGAGCTCACCACTCTGCCTTATGGACCTACAAATGTTGAAGGTCACTTCTTCATTATTTAACAAAAATTTCATCTACCTTTTTTCCATATCAACCAGGGCCCTACCCATTGAAAGGAATGGCCTCCCAAGAATAATAGGAACCTCAAAATCGGCCTCACAATCAAGAATCACAAAATAGACCAGAAATATGAACGATTTCACTTTTACTAGCATATCATAGAGTATACCAATGGGCCTTGTTACCATTTGATCGGCCATCAACAGCCGCATCGTCGTGGGATTTGGGTTACCCAAACCCAACTTTTGTAAATCGAGAGGGGCATGAGATTTATACTTGCCCCAAGATAACATAATGCTTTCGCAAAATGTAAAAACCTGATTGTACAAGGAATAATGAAAGCACCCGGATCTTTTTTCTTTTGCACTAGAGATATTGTAGCAACGGTACTACAGTGTTGCATTGTATAATCATCCTCAAAAGTTACTAATCTTTTCTTTGTAACAAAATCTTTCATGAACTTGTCAGAACCGGGCATTTGTTTAAAAGATTCTACAAAAGGGACTTTGATAGAAAGTTGTTTCAGCATCATTATAAAACGCTGGTATTTACCATCTTCAATATTTTTTACTAACCTTTGTGGGAAAGAAGGTGGTGGTCTAGGTATGGGGGTCACCTTTTGGGGAACCTCAACATCTTTTACCGTTTTTTCTTTAAACTCACCACAAAAAAGGTGGTGGTCTAGGTATGGGGGTCACTTTTTGGGGCACCTCAACATCTTTAACGTTTTATCTTCAAACTCACGACTAACCTCCACCACTTTATCATCATCTCTTATCACATTTTCTACACCAGACGACATATGTGGGTCAATGGTTTGCTTACCACCCCGAGTAGTGGTTGCCATACAATGCCCATCATTTTTTGGAGTTTTGACAGCGTTGCTAGGAAGAGTGCCCAGTTTCCATGTGTTCACAGTTGTAGAAAATTTGGCCATTTGCAAATCAAGATTCTTAATCGATATTGCATGTGTATCAACTTTCTTCCCTACCTGCTAAGTCATTAATCGAGATTGAATGTGTATCACTAGCATCAAACCTCCTCATCGTTTTCTTGATCATATCCTGAACTCGAGCCATACTGCCTCCACCATCCCTCGGTGCAACTTCACGATTTTGAGGTTTAACATAGGGCCCACTCCTATCATTTATGTTACCATAGTTACCCCGGTTAAAGTTGTTGTTGCGGTTGCAATTCTCATCTCTAACATAATGACCCTCGCGGTTATAATTACCATAGTTCCGACCTTGGATTCCTTGACCTTAGCGCCAATTCTCCTGATTGGAGCCTTTGGCGTTTTGTCGGAAACCCCCCGTCTGATCATTCAATGTATAGGAGTCCTCCTCATAGTAATATTCATCATTTGGCGGTGGTGGTTTATACAAGTAGTTCACCGCATTTACCTTTTCTGCACCCCCAGCAACATTTTTCAACACTAACCCAAGATCATTTCTATTTGAGACATCTCTTCAAGAAGATCATTTATGACTGAGTTGTGTACCGATTAGACTGCGAAGGTGTTTTTCCAAGTATCTGACTTCCTAGTACTCCAAGAGTTATTATTACGGGATATTTTCTCTAACTTGTCAGCAATTTAGGCATAAAGACACTCTCCATAAGAACCACCTACTATTGTATCCAAAACCGCTTTGTTATTATCATCTTGTCCCCGATAGAAATACTCTTCCAGAGACTCATCATCTCTACAGTGATTTGGAACACTTCACAAGAATGAAGTGAACCTATCATAAGAACTGCTAACTTACTCTCCTGGTATGTCACAAAGTTGTTCAGTCTGTCTTTGTGGTTTAGTTTATAAGAAATCATCCTTTAGTTGATTCAAAGTGAAGATGGAGTTATAAGGGAGCTTTGTAAACCAGTAGCAATAAGGCGAGTTCTAACGTTGGTTATCTATTAAAAAGACCTCTATGCGAAAGAATTAGCAAAACATGCAAGTCACTATTCTAGTATTGTTATTTTAGGTAGATTTTACCTTGTTATTTATTCATGGGTCCCACAACCCTAGTTATGGAGTTTAGTTAGCCATGCTAATAATCACACAATTCATATTGATAATATAAGAATTCACGCACTTACTTTTATGAGAAGGAACAAAATAAAGATATTCACTTGAATAATTCACAAAAAACACCAACCATTGATTCTGGAAAAATATGATCAAGTACCAAAATCAAGAGTTCAATACTTAAAAAAGGGAACTAAAAAATATCCAAAAGTCTAACAAAAAAATATAGGTTTTTTGAGCTATATATAATACATAAAACTAATAAAATAAGGACTCTATTTAAGTCAAATCTTTCCAAAACGCGTCTGAATTGACGATCACTGCGACGGACCGTCATGGACACGACGGACTATCGCAAGTTCCGTTATTCCATACTTGGCATAATTTTCTGCTACTTTCTTCATTAACTTTATGATATCCTCGACTTACAAATATGATGGATCGTTGCAAATACGATGGTCCGTCGAGGGGTTCCGCTCCACAACACTTAGAAACTTCCTGAAATGGGTATTGGAACTACTCTCTGACCACCACGGCGAATATGCAGGATGGATCTTCATGGCTATTACGGTCCGTCATGATCTTACGTAGTCCTACACTTGGTCAGACTTCCCAAACTTCTCCAGCAGCCATTTTCTTCTTACTACGGTGCCACCTACAGACCGTAACAGTCAAAACGGACCATCATGGGCTCCGTAGGTGGTCACTTTTGCAATTTCTGCTCAAATCCTCCGCGTTTTCGTTTCGACAGATTTCCTGCAAATAAAGAGAAACCCTGCATCAAAAATCAATACAAAAAGGCTTTAGAAACACACTACATAAGGAAAGGACATTGAAAGTACCGTGAAACCACGGTACATCAAGCATATGATACTACATTAGACTTGCCCGGATGATACTTAACGAACTCAAGCCATCTCCTCTGGCGAAGATTCAACTCCTTCTCGGTGAACACACACTGAAGGCTCTTATGGTCAGTGAACACATCTACGTGACACCATACAAGTAGTGTCTCCATATCTTGAGTGCAAACACCACTGCTGCAAGCTCGAGGTCATGAGTTGGATAGTTCTTCTCATGAATGTTAAATTTTCTAGAGTCATAAGATATGGCTTACGTTGCTGCATCAACACAAAACCTTAGCCAATTCTAGATGCATTACAATAGAACACATAGACATTTGAACCCTCTAGTCGAGTCAAGACAGGAGTTGTAGTCAATCGTGTTTTAAATTCTGCAAAGTTTTTCTCCCAATCATCTGACTATTGAAACTTGACCATCTTATTAATCAACCTAGTCAATGGTGAGTCTATGGATGAAAATCCTTCCACAAACCTTCTGTAATAACCTACTAGACCTAAGAAACTTCTAATATCTGTAGCAGAGGTAGGTCTAGGATATTGTTTCACTGCTTCTATCTTTCGTGAATCTACTCGGATCCCTTTTCTAAAAACAATTGGACCAAGAAAAGAAACAGATTGCAACCAAAACTCATATTTTCTAAACTTAGAGAATAACTGGTGATCCTTAAGAGTCTATCAAACAATTCTCAAATGACTTGTATGTTCTTCCTCATTCCTAGAGTAAATGAGGATATCTTCAATGAAGATGATAACCAACAAGTCAATGTACTGTTTGAACACTCTCTTAATCAAATCCATGAAATTTGCAGGAGCATTAGTTAGTCCAAATGAAAGAACTACAAATTCATAATGACCATACCGAGTTTTGAAGGTTGTATTAGGAATGTCACTGTCTCTAACTTTAAGATGATGATGACCCGATCTGAAGTCTATCTTTGAGAAATGTCTAGCACCCTGAAGTTGGTCAAACAAGTCATTAATCCTTGGGATGGGATACTTATTCTTGATTGTGACCTTGTTCGACTGTCTATAGTAAACGCATATTCTGAGAGAATCATCTTTCTTCTTTACAAACAATACTGGTGCACCCCATAGTGAAATACTAGGTATGATGAATCCCTTATCTAAAGGGCCTTTCAACTTCACTTTCAACTCCTTCAGCTCTGCTGGAGCTATTCTGTATGAGGGAATAGAAATAGGCTGCATATCTAAAAGGATATCAATTACAAAGTCGATTTCCTTTTAGGGAGGCACTCCGGGAAGATCTTCTTGAAAAACTTCAAGAAATTCACAGACTACTAGAACTGACTCAAGAGTTGGTGTTTCAAGGCTACAATCCTTTACCCGAACTAGATGATAGAGATAACCCTTAAATATCATCTTTCTGGCCTTAAGGAAGAAATAAATCGACCCATACGCACTAAGGTACTACCTTTACATTCTAAGATTGGTTCGTTTGGAAAGTGAAAACGAATAATCCTAGTTCAACAATCGACTGAGGCATCACATGAGTGTAACCAATCCATGCCTAGAATTACATCAAAGTCTACAATTTCTAACTTTACTAGATCTGCTGAGGTGACTTTCTAAGAGACTGTGATAGGATAATTTCTGCATACCCGTCTAGCTATGATTAGGTCACCGACTGGAGGAGAGATTAACAAAGGTTCTGAGAGAGTTTCTGGATAGACATTGAATTAATCTGCTAAACTGAGTTATAAAAGACAAAGTCATGTATGTTGTCTTTCCACTGAGTGAACCATATGTGAGTCATATCGTTGAGTTTGTAGGATGCCAATCTTACGTATCACTATGAGTTACAGACATCACACCAAATATTTTCTTGACCTAATCAATGAACTTCTGTGGGTCCTTACCAAATTGCGACGCTAAAAACTTAGGCAGATTCATCCTAAAGAAATCACAAACTCTGTATTGTTCTGGTTGGTCATACTTTGAGCCGAAGATGAATTGTCATTCTGAAACTCTACATTTAAACATCCTTATCTTGTACTAGAGGAACTGCGTTAGCATTGCGTCCATTAGTATTCCATGCCTAAGCTCTACGAGATGGCATGATCTCAAGCGCTGAACGTCGAGTTAGAATGGAATTAGATCATATCTTACGCACGATAAGAGTAACAAGAAGGTGAAGTTTTTTCTAAAACACTTCATATCCTCCCTCTCATTAGATGTGGTGCACTTCACACCCACTAAAAGGACTCTACTTAGTGTGGCTTTTTAGACATCCTAGGACACATAAACCTAGGGCTCTGATACAAATTTTTGTCATGCCCCGAGTTACCCCCGAGATGCAGACGCAAAACTTGGAACCACAAGTGATTCCAAGTTAACCTTAATAGCATGATCATGAGCATACTAAAGATAATAAGCTGATGCGGAAGCAAAATTATAATTAAATATGAAAAGATGGGGAATACCTATATTATATAACTGAATTATTTGAAAACAATGAGTTTAATACAAAGGAAATATTAACTCAATACTATGCAGAATTTAACTATGTCTGAATAACCCTCTAAACTTAACAAGAAATACTGGGATAAGCCCTATCTAAATCTAGCAAAACTGAAACTATATAACTGAAGAATGAAATTAAACTCATGGCTGTTGTCCTAGATAATTAGCACTCACCAATAAATTAGCTTAATTGGAGATTGGAAATCGATCTATGCGTGATCTAGATGCTGAGAACCTTAACCTACATCATGAGAAGATGTAGCACACATATGCGTCAGTACATGAAAGGTACTGAGCATTTCGGATAGAGTAAGCTGAAATAAAACATAACTGAACAAGAATAAAACTACTATAATAATTAGACATGATAAACTGAATTCTTAGCTAACTGGATGCAATGACCAATTTATAGCATGCTAAAACTGAATACTGAATATACTGATAAATGGTTAATGCAGAGACTTTGACTGAACTGTGGGAGCTACTAATAACCGATAATAAAACCACATAAGCTAATTGTGGAGTCCGATGTATACGCCCTACCAAAACGACCCTATATACCCTACCAAAGGTATAAAGGCATGCTGACGTGATCACTAAACTAATTTCCAACAGAGGGGACTTACAACCCACTTGGCTAGTAGTTCTGGGACTATTTGGTATGTTGAACCCTTGTTCAATTTGGTATTATGCTGCTCCCCATGAATTCTATAAATTTACTGATTAAGTCTTATTTTTTGTAAATGCTGGATAGATCGAAACTGAACATGCAAACTGAGAATGCAACAATTAATCTGGTAATTATGCATTTATAACTGAGTCATGTATATCTCAAGTGTCAGAAATATCTGACCTAGATTGTGTAATTCAAGAACTAAAGAAATACAAAGCTAGGGGCTCTGAAATAAAAGCAATAAACTGAATAATAACATGATAATCTGATTTGGAACATATAACTAAAAAGTTCAAGAACTTCTCTTGAAGTTCTACAAGCCCTTGATCTAATCATGATATGGGAATCAAGAATCTGATTGAAAACTATAGACCTAATGGATAAAAGGAACCTACTAGTGAAATCCCACATACCTGGTGATGAAATTCACGGAGAAACACTTAGATTTCTTTGCTGGAACTGCTAGAAGCTTTATTCATTCTTGAACTAGGGTTCTTGAGCTTTTTTTCATTTCTTTCTCTATGTTTTCTAAGTTTTGATTTAATGATATGACATAAATATGTTTTAGTTATGTTTCGAGTCTTAAACTGACTAAAATATGATTATTTAGGGTCAAAACGACGTAACTTAGGGTTTAATAGAAGCGGGAAAGGTCCAAAAGCCCCAGGGAAAGTTGTTGTCGGGCCAAATGACGGCCATGACTGACGTTCCGTCGTCAAAGCCAGTTCGGTATGTCTTTACTAAAATGGGCATAAATTTTTACTCGGGTGTATGATTTTAGAAAGATTGGTTTATATGGAAACATAATTAAGTTATCTATCTGTGGGTGTGTCATGGCACACCTAATTCATTGTGTGTTAAGAGTTATTATCATTTGAAGTTGACCCAACAACATTTCCCTTAACTATCTGCAAATTTTCCACCTACGGTCAGACCTAGGGACCGTAGGTCAAATTACGGACCATGCTGGTCATTCGTAGATCTTGTCAGAGAATGGGTGAATGGGGGTCTCGATCGATGATCTCGGACTAAGGACTGTCGTCTAAACTACGGACCGTCGTCTGACCTACAGATCATAAATCTGTCTATCGAACAAGACTTAGCCAATTTTTCCCGGATGAATTTTATGGAGTTTCTAATCCCATCAATGGTTTTGTAGGACAGATCGCCGTCTGTCCTACGAACCGTCGATGCCACCGTTGGTTGAACCTACAGATTTTAAAAAAAAAATTAATTTTGGTTTATTTTTGCTACGGAGTGTTAAAAAAAGACCCCTGAGTTAATTGCTGTCGGACCAAATGATGACCTAGACTGACAATCCGTCATTCAATCGATTATACGTAGGTTGGGTATGGTCAACAAGATTTTACTAAAATGGGATTATTTTTTTACTCGGAGGTCTGATTTTAGAAAGGTTGGTCGATATATAAAGATAATTAAATTATCTATCTGTGGGTATGTCATGGGACACCTAATTCATTTTCTACTAAGATTTATGATCAATTGAAGTTTACCTAACTTCATTTCCCCCTAAATGTCTGTTAGTTTCAACCTATGATCCGTAGGTCCATCTACAGGCCGTGCTGCTCAATCATGGTTCGTGTCAAAGAGTGGGTGAATGAGGTGTTGACCGACAGACACAGACTACGGACCATAGTCTAACCTATGGACTGTAGGCCCGTCCTTCGTTCGACAATTACTTGATTTTCCTTGGCTAAGATTTTGGGGGTTTCTTACTCCATCGATAGATGTGCAGGACGGACCGTGGGTCACGCTACGGTCCATCTATGGCTACCGTTGATGCATCTTCATATTTTCTAAAGAATTGGTTTTTGGTCTATTTTGGATACGGGTGTTACATCCATATTTTGATCTTGAAAGATACAGATTGGTAGTTACCTTTACTATTTCAAATTTTACAATTGAATTTTATCTACTCCGCTGGGATTTAGACGTAGCACTAAGAGGGCTTGAGGTGGAGGCTTAAATAGGGTAGTCTCTCATAGCAACTTTTATTCGTAAACAATGTGACCCTATAGAATGTCTTAAATGACCTTGCTAGTGGATCAAATTGAGCAAATGATGATAGTACTTATTATACCGTGGAAAGTATATATTCCTCTTCTTGCTGTATAAGGGTATAATAGATTCCATAATATAGCTCTCATGGTCTTATTGTTGCTTAAAGCTAAGATTCCACACATTGATGTTGTATTCAAGCTTTTGTTATGTCCGTTATTTCAAATATATTCACTTTATATTATTTACATGTTTTATTTCCTCGTGTTTAAAATGTAAAAATATTTATTATTTCTACAAGGTCTAAACCATTTATACAATCATGTTCATGCTAATACATACTATATCATACTTAGTACTTTTCATGTATAAATGTATACTTGTGCCTGCATTATCTCATTAATGTAGGATCTGACGTTCCTACCTTGCACACTCATGATTAGACATCTATTGGATGCCTTAAGTTATTTGTAAGTCATCTTGTTCTGATGAACAAAACTTTATAGCTTTTGGTCTTTTCATTACATACTTTGTATGTGATGTATGAATTACATCACAATAACTTTTCTTATGATCTATTATTTGACCTGGAAACTTATGTTACATGTCCGCTTTGGTCAAAATCTTTTCATGTATAAAATGTTATCCTTTGAAATATGTATTTCTATTATCTTATATGTTGTACACTAAGTGGCTTGTGTGGGGCCTTTCTGGGTATTATACTGTAGCACACCATAACTAGAAAAACTAGGAAGAAACTAAAACTGGAAATAGTCATTTTTTAAAAATATTTAAAAAACTAGAAAGTTTGTTAAGTATTTTAAGTTGGATTTTCGATCAACTTTAAACAACCATAAATCCTAGCTAAGGATAATTTTGGCGTGCTTCAAGATATTGTATAAAATTTCGTGGAGGAATCTTTCGAATGCCGCTGAGTTTGCACGATCTTAGAGTTCGTATGAGTGAGTTATGCTTATTTAGTTGGACTGTTAAATTAATGAAAATATTATCTAGATTTTAGAAGGTCATTATGGACTTCTCCATCCCCGTGACTTAATTTCATCTTTGGCAATTAATTGGGGTCTAATTAGATCTTAGTCAGATTACACTTTTGAAAAATAGAGTTAGGGTTTTTTGGTAGAAAGAACGCAACAGGATAATAACGGAGAAAAAAGACGTGCCAAACATGTTTACTTTAATGTATTTTTTTCCTAAAAAGAATGTGAACTTAAGAGTTCTTGAGATTTTAATGTTGATTATTAGAGTTTCTTTGAGTTAGATTCTTATGTTAATATTTTGGGTACCTGATTCTAAATATTGGAGAACTTGGCATATTGCCGAGAAGTTTCGGGAAGGAGTGCCTTGTCTCCCAATGATCCAGAACAGGGAGATGCTTAGACTATGCACAAATACGAAAAATTTTTTGGCGATACCAAGTAACAACGCCGAGCATCCCACCGCAGCACTTATCTTTTATAACTATAAATACTTGATTAGTTCTTTAGCTTATATATAAAACTATTATTGTTAGTATATTGAACTATCATATTTTCCCATTTTTTATCTAATGTTTTTAGGGTTTTTTTGAGAAGAACTTGAAGACCAGGGTTTAAACTCTAAGGATTCGTACTTGGGTCTTTTGATTTCTTCATTCTTGGCATGTAATAAGACTTAAGTCTTTATACCAATTTGAATGAATGATCATTTAGGTATAAATTTCTATATCTTGATGTGTGGATAATAAACACAATCCTTGGGGTGTGATTTTGTGAAGATGGGTTAAGATTGTTGTTGGGTCTTGCTAGCTAATAGATTAATTGTAGTTTTAGTGTAATTTCTAATATTAGTTATGGATAAATATAATGAATTTGTAGTTACAAATACAAGTTTATTTATAAGTTTTTGGATTTCTTGAGAGAGAAGTTGGAGTGAATCGACATGAGGATCAGCTCAAGAAAGTGAGCCATAGTCTCATTCCCACACACTCATCTCGAGAGAGTTAGTAGATTATGGGGTAAGCTACTCTTCATTCGGCAATCGGTTGTCTGAGAGGAACGCATTTGACACGTGGTAGGTTGCTCAAGAGAGAGCTTACCTCATAAAAATTATCCTACTCACAATTATTCAATAAATCTTCCATTAAAAGTATGCACCCAACAATTTAGGTTAACCCATATTCCTATCACATCCCAAGAATTCCCCCTCCCTTGATTTAGTTCTCTTGTTATTTTAATTATTTTTACTACTAGTGACAAAATCCTCCATTCATATTTGATGCTTGTATTACCCAATGTTTTTATTCATAAATATTTTTATTCATAAATATTTTAAGCTGCGACTAGTTAAAATAATTTTACCTTTCTTTAAATTCTCACTACCACTCCTTTAGGACACAACCGCAACCCTTGGTTGGGTAACTATATTATTACACTATTGTAGACACTCGTACTAGAATTTGTATCATTGATTACACAAATCATCAAAATGGTGCAGTTCTGGGGGAGTGGTATTACGTTAAAATTTTTAGTTAAATTGAATTTTCATTGTCGTTAGTTGTAGGTTTACTATCCTCATTTATAGTTTTGTTTTTCTTGTTTGAATATATAAAAAGTTAATTAAAATATATAGTTGTTATAGGTACCACACCGGTAATCCCTTTTTGAAACTATGAAACCTCATGAGAGCCTCCTTACATTCAAACAAGTGGGGGACGAGAAAATTCAGGATATGTGGCTGATGTTTTGAGAAATACTACAATTGTGCCCATCTCATGGTATGACTAGCAGAGTGCTACTAGAATGATTTTATATTTGTCTTGATCCTGAGAACGGGAGTATTGACTATCAACTCTACGAGGCTGATGTGCTATGCCAGCCTTACGATGTTCTTGAAAAAATCCTTCACGGCATGCTAGAAGTCAACAGGGAAGCCAAAAAAAGTAAAAATGGAATGCACTAGCTACCCAGGTGGATGATCTAGTGAACTGAGTCGCCGAAGTTTGAAGTGCACACCATGGAAAAATAAAAACACTTCTTTCTCCAAGAATGTAAACAAAATAAAGAGAATAAAGGCATAAAAGATGATGAAGTCCTTTCGATCATTAAACAGACACTTGAATAACAAGACAAAAATTTGAAGTATATGAAGGAAAACATTGAAATGCTTAGTGAAACATGTACTTCAAACTCCATGACCATTCAGTTCCAAGATGCTAAGAACACATATTTAGTGATAGGTCATTATACCCCATTCCTCGAGGAGTCACCCAACTACACCTTGGACGATTTGGAGGATGAATAATAATTGTTGACTTGCATCGTGCCACAACGGTAAATAAGGCGTTGTTTGGGGGACACCTAATACCCTTTAGTATTTTTTATTTATGTTAGTAAAATAATGTTATGTTGATTCTACAGGCTCATGTATGAGGAAGTGTTAGAGAAAGATTTTAGTGGCGAGCAACAAGTCCAGTCGGCGTGTCACCAAATAAGTTGGTGAACCATACATTATCCACAGTTAAACTCAAGATATTCTAAACACTAGAATACATAAAACTCGACGAGCCTAGGAAATTGTTGGCGAATCGCTAAATCTATCGGAAATTCTAATTTTTACCACCGTTTGAACTCCAAAACTCAATGGGATTTCTGTAAAACTCGGCAAGCCCAGGAAATTATAGCACATGATCGCTCAGAATAATGCCAAATGGCTTAGCACTCACGACCAGTGTTTCCGAATGGGCATAAGCTTGGACTGTTCGCAAGCAAATGATTTAAATCTTCAAATTTAATCACTTTTACACGCTTACATTCCTCCAACTACTCCTTTGGACATTAATCTCAATATGTTTCTTTATTATTAAGTGTTTTAGTCATATATTGGTGCTGAGAACATGAGATTCTTTTGCTGCCCAACTGTTCAACTTTGAATTTGTCGGTGCAAAAGTCAAATCAGGGCGTCTTTGAATCACTCAAGAACATTGGATTAAAATTAAGTGCATTGGATTGCTGAGAGAAGCTATATAGAGATTTTTGAATCACTCGGTAGTCCGCCTAATGTCCCCACCTCACCTTTTACTTAATGTTAAATTTATTGAAGGACTCCAACTCGAAGAACATGCTTAATCAGAATTATTCTCTAGCCCTATCTCTACCTCTTTCTGATTTGACCTTTGGATTGTTATTATATATGTATTTGAGGACATATGGTTTTTATTGTGACGGGGATAGCCCCACAACCTCTTGTGTGCGACTGAAATACTTATTAGTGTTTTTTTATATTTTCTCAATTTGGTTTTAAATTGTGTTTTATCTTATTTTTGAGGATGATTGATATTATGGATCCCTTTTCAATATAATTGCAAAATGATTTCGACCCTTCCAAAAAAAATTATTTTTTGTCATAAATATTCACCAACTCCTATATATGTTAAAACGTGGTCGTTCTAGGAAAAACTTAAGTTTCAATTTCAAACAATACTAATGACTTGAATAGTGTTTGCAATCAAACAACCACGAATGTACAATTACAACGAGGACAAATGAAGTTTCCTAGAAAATATGTGAACTTTTTGCATCTCGTTGTGACTTGCCAATTGTCAAATCAACTCTCTTGTAATGACCGTTGCAAACTAGAAAAAGTATGGATTCTTGTTTGACTTTAATGGAAATGCCTTGTTGCTTATAATTACCTTTACCAGGATACAATAACTACAACTTTTCCATTGTTTAGTAACATTTCTCTTTAAATAATGAATCGTGTGGGCATTTTGAAGAGTACAAAACAAATTTGACATATACCTATTTTGTTACCTACCTTATGAGTGTGTAAACATCTCTTTAACACCCCTTGAGCCTTACCTTTCTTTGGAAGAAACATGACAACAACATGACCTCTCTTAACCCTTTACCCATAATCCTCTGGATTCGTGCTTAATAGCATAGACAACTTAGGCCAAAAGCCTAAATTGGGGGTATGGTGAAAAGAGAAAACAAGTTAAGAAAGTTCAAGAAATATCTCATCTACCCATTGTGTTGAGAAAAATGGAATCCTTCCATATAAAAAAATGTAAAAAGGGAAAGAGAAAATAACGAAAAAGAAATTTGATGAAGAAACTTCAAAGTTTAGAAAAATAAAAAGGGGGTTCCCAACACATTATGGGTAGTAAATAAATTGATAACTTGTAAGCACTAATGAATGTGATGGGAGGAATGGAAGAGAAGTGTTGTGAGCACCACATTTTATGAGGATCATAGTCACTGATCCTAAATGGACATATCTTTGCACTGAGTCCCCTTTACAAGACCTAAGAATTTTTTGATCTTGAGAAAGATAAAACAAGTGTCGATAGGAAAATACATGCAAACCTATGGGTGAAAGGATGAGTTGTGTTTTTCTTTGTGAAAGTGAGTGTTGTATCTGATTCCCAAGCCTTAAATTATTCCACATCATGTGGGTGAGAATGGAATCATCACTTGTGTAAGGGAATTAAAATTCTTTTGTTGAGATTCAACCTGCATTTGAAGAAAGTATTGCGATCTTGAGGATTTTTGCTAATGGTATGTCACAACTTGGCTTGATTCCTTAGGAGCACAATTGGTCCTTGCATAACTAAATTGTGTATTGTTGTGTACATTCATGATTGAATCTCGTGTAGTAATGTTTCAGATATCATTTTTGAACTTCTGAACTTGAGTTTTACATAAGGACAAACAAAAGCTTAATTAGACGTGTTGATGAGTCCACATATTGGACTCGTTTAGTGCTATATTTTGATATAAAATTGTGTCTTTAATTACTTGTTTTGGGCTCAATTACTCATGAATAACCTTGAGTTTCATGTATTTTGAGCTTGATCCAAAGAATGACACTACTTAACAACAAGGATGAAAAGAATGAAGAAATGAAGGCAAGAGGATCACCGAGTCAACTGTGCGACTCCCAAATAAGTCTGAGGATCGCATTTTGTTATAATGTGCTTATCTCTAAAGGAAAGGATCAAATAGGAGTTAAAGGAGCAATGGGATCATCACCGATAAGTTTCGTGAAGTATTGTATTGTCGCCTAATGATCCTGAATATGGAGAAGCTTGGACTATGCGCAAGACGTATATGAAGTGATCACAGTACAAATCACGAATTTGTTCGGCGATACAGACTAATGCCACCGAAAATCCCATAAAAGCACTAATCTTTGATAACTATAAATATTTGATGATTTTTTTAGCTTATATATCAAAGCATTATTGTTTGAATATATATTTATCAAAGTTTTTGATCTCTAAGTCAATGAGGGTTTTTTTCAGAGAAGAACTTGAAGACCAAAACGGTTTCCAACCAAAGGATTTGAACTTGGGTCTTTTAATTTTTGTTAATTCTTCGCATGTAACACGACATAAATCTTCGTACCCTCTTTGAATGCAAAATCACTTAGGTATAAAGTTATATCTCTTTCTGTGGCTAAAAATTCTAATTCCTGAGGTGTGATTTAGTTTATATGTGTGGGTCTTTTTGTGATTTTTAATAAAATTTAAAAAAGCAAAGAATTTGATTTTTAATTGAAATAAGAGGTATGAACTTTTCTATTCAATGAATATATCAATTTCATAGAAAATAATATAAATTTCTACATGAACAATAGCTACCCAGGTGGTGTGTGGCGAACAAATTGGTATAAACAAACTATGAAACATACCGCCAAGGTAATTTTAAAGTAGTGTTATAATTTCTTAGCTTGTGTACTTGATATCATAAATTTATGGATATGTATTGTCTTCTTATTTAATTAATAGTTAATTAATATTGATAATATGAAGTAACAAAAATAAGGTCCAAAGAGAACCTACACTTCTTTGGTAACTGCATCCGTCCATGACAAAAGTTTCAAGATCCAATAAACATTCTAAAGATCTGCAAAATCTAGGGAAATCCAACGGATTAAATACTATGATAGTCTATAAGAATTTCTACCCTAATGGTGTAAACCACCTTCCGTCAAAATCCAACAACCAAAATATGAAACATAATTATCATTTGATAGTTTATTGGGCCAGTTTCAAACTCATTTCACCCCTTTAAAACTGCAAAACCAAAAACTAGAGGAAATTGATCCTGAAGTATGATACTATACAATATATAGTCATAGCAATAGTGTTCTAGTTGCTAACATTTCCGTTCCTTAATTATATAATATGTTTGTATTTGATACAAAAAGGGCGAGTTGTTGGTTCATAAACAATGGGAGATGAAAGTTGTTGAAGCAATTTATTTACATACTCCTTCATACTCCAAATTACAATAATACGATAATTCTATGTTGTGATTTTTTTTTATTTCTAGCCAGCTTTGATGATACATTGTTGCATCAGTGTCTTGATTGTAACATCATCTCTAAGGTCTGCGTACATTCTACATTCCCTATATTTCACTTGTGAGATTACACTATGTTTGTTGTTATCATTATTTTGTTTCTTCTAAAAACATTTCCATTGATGTTATTTAAGTTGTGGATGTTACTTCTTTTAAATTGGTGTTTATTTCCATGTAGTAAAGTTCTAGAGATGAGACTCTTCATAATTGTCAGGTTCCATGTGTCGATCATTATAAAAAGTCTCGTATCCCGGACCAATAGAAGGATTGCATTGAAATGAAAACTTATTTAAAGAATTTTCATAAAAAGGGATAACAGGAAAATATATTATTTTTAAAAAATATCATTTAAGAAGAAACAAGCCAACAATAACAACATCCAATGTAACCCGCAAAGCGGGATATGTGGAGAAAAGGATTTATGTAGACCTTTGTCCTACTTTTGGTCGATAGGGAGTTTGTTTTTGCTAAGTCCCTCGATACAACAACCTATTATAAAAATAAGCATGAAATTAAAAGAATCCCCCAAGATTGAAGTAACATAGTTTTGTGGAATTCTATATTCCGTAGATAAATTGCTTCAAGAACACTAATCTCTCATTGTTTCAAAATCTCTATGTACTGCTTTCTTCACATGATACCAATCTCCATTTTGAATTCAACATAAACTTATTAATTATCAAGGAAGAGAAGTTTTACGAACTCATGAATGAAGGATCCGACATTCTTACCTCACACACTCATGGCTAGGCATCTATTGGGTTCCTTAAGCGATTTGCTTGTCTCTTCTTTCGAGGACTGAGCCAATTTATTGTTTTTGTTTTTTTCATTTCATACCTTGTATGTGTTGTATGATTTATGTCCCAATCACTTTTCTTTTTATGTATTAGATGACTTTGAAACATATGTTACACTTCCGCTTTTATCTAAATATTTTCATGTATAAAGTGTTATCATTTGAACTCTTTATTTCTATTATAATGTATTATGTATGCTAAGTGCCTTTTTGAGGACCTCTCGAGGTATAATACCTCTTGTCACATCAACGGTGTACTTTGGATCGTGAAACTCTCATTGTCTCTAGCTTATTTTTTTCTTATTGATTAACTTCCACATGATAGCCCATTGGTTAATATTGTGGGCTAAGTGTTAGTTATTAAAGCTGATAGTCTTGCAGATATAAGATTTAGAAGTAAAAAAAATATAAAGTATAATAAACAAAACACATCTTAATCATTTCTTAAAAAAGTTACATATCCCAACATGATAAAAAAAAGTAAATGTTTCAATGTAATGCAAAACAAAATTTGAAAAATGTGTGTTTATCATGAATTAGTAAACACAAAAAGTCATACATTTGAAAAAAGGAAATTATAAAAGTAGACTAAAATCGCCCAAAAATGAATGCAAAATTAAAAAAGAATAGTCAAGTCAACAAGAAACAATATATAAATTTTTTTACAAGAACATAAACAAATTGCTAATTGCTATAAATAAAATTAATGTGAAAAAATTAGACATATATGTTCTTAGTTAGCAATCCTTATCTATATATATTATATATATATATTATATCTATATATCTATTATATATTATATATATATATATATAATATGATATATATAATTCTTTAGAAATTATCATTTCTGTCGTACGAAATGCAGCTTGTGCCGAAAAGAATCCTTTGAGACACTATTTTTAAAAATATAACATTAATATTTTCAAAGTTAACAATTTTTTTCATACATATATAATCAATAGAAAACTCATTCATTTTTTATTTTTGCAGAAATGACAAACTTTCCTTGAATGATTACATGCTTGAGAAATTTTTTACAAAATGGCAATATTGACTTATTCTTACATATTGGTCAAAAGTAAGAGTTCATATTGATGGTCTTCACTGGCAAAAACGAGTAGAAAAAATTATGAGTCTCAAATCTCCTACCTCATACTCATTGGTATAAAAATATAAAAAAAGAAAAGAAAACTCAAGAAGGTCGGTAAGAGCGAGAAAGTGAGGAGCGAAACCGCACAGGAAAACCAGCAGATCTCTTGCTAGCTTACTCCTATTACTCGCAAAGGACGCGTGCGGAAGAACGCAGAGCCACAAGGAAGGGCTGGGGAGAAAGAGGAGATACGACTACTCACGTGAGATACGCGAAACAGAAAAGCCATGACCGACAACAAGAAAGACGCGGAAAAAAAAGACCTAAAGAACTGTAAACAGTATGCTCGGCAGTAAACTCCCGGACACGAACCCGACCGAGATACTGGTTCTCAAGACACACTCATACTAAAGAGGGCCCTAAGCGCTTTAAATGATCCGACCGGATCTGCTCGTTAGAGGGCTACCTTGAACTTCGCAGAGAGGTGTGGACGGGGGAGAAGTGCGTTGGACACGTTCTAACTTCGTGGGAAGAAGGAATGAAGACGGGAAGTAAAAGGAAAGAAACGTCGAAAGAACGTGCTAGCTCCTTTTTTTTTAGTATATAAGTTATGCAAGATGTTTGGTATGAATTGATATGTTCATTGAATCAAAAATTTCATCACCTATAAATTTTATACACAATAAACCTATTTGGTTTTAAACATCTTATCAACAATCCACAATCACCATAAAGCGTTAAGTTGAGATCATCCAAATTAAGATACCAAAAAAAATATGATTAGTACCTTCATGAGGTTGTAATATAAGAAACAGATTTTCCAACACACGCAACATTCTCTGCAATTAATATTACAAAGTAATATTGAATTAGAAGATAAATATATTTTTCCTAATTCTTAATGTTCACGGTAGACTCCTTACCATTGAGAGAAATCAAGATTCTTTTCATGGAGCATCTCTAATAAACGCCCCAAAAGAACTTCAAGCATAGTTTATCATCATCGACCATATTTTGATACATTCTAGTATTTCCTTAAAAATTTTGTACAAGGATTGATTCACATCCCTGACGTCTTTCAATGATATGTCTTTCCTAGAAATTTGCAAAAAGAACGTACGATCAAGCACAACTCTAGTTTTTACTTTAAACATTAAAACCATTGCAATCACCATACAATAGATGCATAAATAACTAAAGTGCAATGGATTCACCATGATATAGCAAGCACAAATGCTTGATATTTGTTAAATATATCTTAACAATGACCAGTAGCTTCTTCATGTTTGAATTTGAAAATCTACGAGAACAATTGTTTACTAAACTCTCTTTGTTGCTTTCTAAAACCATCATAGAAGGTTTTTATTAAAATATTTTTAACCTTTTATTCAATTTGCATACACTATAACTTTTGTTTTTGTAATTTTGTTGTTTTTTCAAAATGAATGAATATTTTTTTTTATAACTATAGGTGTAAAGTCACCCGACTAAAGGAAGGTTTGCAACTACATAACTTTCTTATCAATAAAAAAATAAATGTCTTTCTACATCTTCAAGATTTCGAGGATATAAAAGAAGAAGAAGAAGAAGAAGAAGAAGCTATAATAGATCTCGTTATTAATACTATCAATAAGTTAATATTGTTCTTACTATTTGAATTTAATTTATCCAGATCAACAATTTGTACTTGCAAAATCATAGATTAATTTATTATACCGTAATTATTTCTTCTTCTCTAGCAGGATGATTGCTTTGAATTTGATGTATGACCTTTTCAATTCAATGAACATAAAAAAATCATAAGAAATCGTATAAATTTTTACGTGAACAATAGCTACCCAGGTGGGGTGTGGCGAATAAATTCGTATACACAAACTATGAAATATACCGCTAAGCTAATTTTAAAGTAGTGTTATGATTTCTTTGCTAGTGTATTGGATATCATAAATTTATGGATATGCATTGTATTCTTCTTTCATTAATTGTTAATTAATATTGATAATATGAAGTAACAAAAATAAGGTCCAAAGAGAAACTACTCTTCTTTGGTAACCGCATCCGTCCCTGACAAAAGTCTCAAAATCCAATAAACATTTTAAATATCTTCAAAATCCAGTAAAATCCAGTTGCTCAAAGACAATGATAATCTTTAAGGATTTATATCCTGATGGTGGAAACCACCATCCGTCAAAATCCAACAACCAAAACATGAAACATCGGTAGCATTTTGGCTAGTTTCAAACTCATTTTACCCCTTTATAACTGCAAAACCGAAAACTAGAGGAAATTGATCCTGAAGTATGCTTCTATACAATGTATAATCATAGCATTAGTGTACTGGGTAGTAACATTTCCTTTCCTTGATTATATAATATGTTTTTGTTTGATACTAAAAGGGCGAGTTGTTGGTTCATAAATAATGGTGGGAGATGAAGTGTTTGAAAAGCAATTATTTACATAATCCTAAAGAAAAGTAAGGGAATGAGTAGGGAACAGGTCGAATTCCTCCTCCCCCTTGTGATGATTCTATCTTGTGATATTTTTTTATTTCTAGCAAGCTTTGATAATATTTTGTTGCATCGAGTGTCTTGATTGTAACATCATCTCTACCCTAGAAAGTTAGGATTAAGGTCCGTACATTCTACATTCCCCATATCCCGCTTGTGGCATTAGAATGTGTTTGTCATTATTATTGTTTTATTTCTTCTAAAAACATTTCCATTGATCTTATTTAAGTGGTGGATGTTACTTCTTTTAAATTGGTGATCATTTCAATGCAGTCAGGTTCTAGAGACGAGACTCTTCATGATTATCAACTTTTATACCCTGTAATACTCATAACTCCTATGTTGTAACATGAGTTATGGGTATACTATAGGTGTGTCAATCATTATAAAAAGTCTCGTATCCCGAACCCATAAAATAACTGCATTGAAATAAAAAATTATTAAAATAAATTTCATAAAAAGGATAATTGGAAAAGATTTTATTTTTAAAAAAGATCTTCTAAGAAGAAACCAACCAACAATAACAACATACCCAATGTAACCCCCAAAGTGGGAAATGGAGAGGGTAGGATGTATCCAGACTTTTGTTCTACTTTTGGGCGATAGGGAGTTTGTTTTTTCTAATACCCTCGACACAACAACCTATTACCAAAACAAGACACAAATTAAAAAAAAATCCCACAAGATTGAAGTAATAATCTTTGGTGGAGTTCTATATTCCATAGATAAATTGCTTCAAGAACACTTATCTCCCTTTGTTTTTGAACCTCCATGTCATTTCTTTATTCATATGCTACAACTCTCCATTTTTAATCAAACACAAACGAATTAATTATCATGGAAGAGAAGTTTTAGAAAGTTCTACACTAATGCTATGACTATCAGTAACATAGTAGCATGCTTCAAGATCAACATACTTTATTTTTGGGTTTGAAAAACTTAATGGGGGTATTTTTTTTTTAGGGATCAATTGAGTTTGAAACTTACCCAAAAAAATTATCAAATGCTACCTCTGTTTCATACTATACATACTTAATATATAACATGGGAAATTTTGCATCAAAATAAGGTTTTTTGGATATCACAAAATGGACTAATCAAACCACTTTAAAAACCATTTGGCATGTCCTCTTAAAAGATAGATTTCTCCTTTTAATTACAAATAGTTAGTGTGGAACCAATTTTTTTGTTCTAAAGAAATCGGAATTTTACAAATTTTATTTGTTCTCAGTGTTTATCATCCTAAATTTTGCATAAAAGTTCTTATTTAAATTTATTTCCACTTTGAAACTAAAACAATAATAACACACTAGTACAAATCCCACAACCTTCCCATTTGCAATTACATTTCCATAAGAATGTATTTTTGTAACATTAACCAAATTGTTATCATATTTTTTTAAATATTACCACTACTAATGTTAATAAACCAAAATATTTAGTAGCAATTAAGAAGTCCCAAATTGAAAAAAAACATATGTATAACAGGAATTTTGTATAGGGTAGAGTATGAACAAATCTCAATGCAACATGGACCAAAATATTTTTCAAGCATATCCCACAACAAGACTTTTTTAATATGAAACCCTACATTATGTGGTTGATATTTCCAGCCATACGTCACATTCATTTAATTTTATGTTGTCTATGGTCAATTCTCTTAATTTCACATTGTTGATTTCCATATGTTAAAATACCCCGAATTGATCTAATTCAATGCTCTTAAGGTAGGGCATTCAAATAATACCTTTTCCATTACACCCTCCACCAAATACATAAACCTATTAAAGAGGAATGAGAAAACACCAGTTCATATTAGTGGAAGGGCTCAATTTGCAATATTCTAAAACCAAGATTTTCAACAATGTATTCTTATATGCAGATTGAGGAAATTCATATGCATCTCTAAGTAAAAAGTATAGAGTAGTTCTTCAATATTAAAAGTAGTAAAATATATGAATAAATCAATATCTTAAAGAAATTTCTACTAGAGAATAGATGAAATCAAACTAAAATTTTGAATTTTCTCAAAAGACATACAATACAGAAGATTTTCTGGTCGGAACACACAAAATCTAGAAACTCATATTTTTCCTCACTAGAAAGGGATAAATAAAAGGATTTGAAATTGAGTATACTCAAAGGTTGAAACATAACATTAACCGACTTAATATTAGCCCTTCTCGTAACTGTTTTTGCTTGTCTGATCATCATTTTACGGGATAGTGGTTAAGATTGAACATGTTAAATCACTAAGTTGGTATCCTCCCACCATGATTGTTTTGTGGAATTCTATAAACTAAAACCATCAATTGAAGTTTTGTAAGGCTGGTGGCTCCTTTCAGTTTATGATTTCTTATTTCATTCATCACAGTTCCAGGCCCATAGGAATGGCTTTCTCCTTCTCCAATTGTCGTTTATGATGATATAACCTAGGTTTTTTCTTGTAAGACCAAGTGGTAAAAATTAGGCATTATTATACCTAACGTTGGGTTTTCAAGCAAATGTTATTTATCTCTTTGACCCTTCAAAATTGATTTCACGCTAGGCATAATAGTCATTTTCTTATTTTTCTTATATTGAGAACTATGAAATAAACTATATTTTTGTATACTAAATACTTCCTTACATGAAATATGTAAGAAATCTTACCATTGAGAACCTTTGAATTAAAAAAATAATCTATTTATTAAATTTTAATCTTATTTTATAATAATAAAGTTTTGCCTATACATATATAAATTATACATATATACTTTTAATCTTTGAATATGATTCTAATTAGAATATTTAAAAAAGCCACATAGTTTTGATGAACACAAAAGGTCAAAGATATCTAACTAGACCCCTAATAGATCAACCTAAAGAATATAACTTTAGGAATACAATTTGAACCTTTCAGAAGCGACCTTGTAGAAAGTTCTGGAGTTAATGGAAGAAGTTATTGCAACAAAAAAGCAATAGAGAAAACAAGATGATTTAAATGTTATGACAAAGTGTACTATAATAAAGATAGATGACAAGCACATACTTTATTTTATTCCATAATGTGCATCTTGTTTATCAAATAAGAAAAAATTATTTGACTGACACGAAGAATTCAATGTCCATTTGTAAGAAAATTCAAATGTTCATATGGGTAATTTTTTTCAGAACTATGTGGGGTTTTCAATTTGTGTTTTGTTTCTTTTTAAAATTAGCATGTTATATCATTAATATTTTATTTTTCCTACACAATTATAAATCAAGTGGAGAGATAACCGAGTTTCACTGTTAAGACTCAAAAATCGATCATGAGAGCAGCTTCCATAAACCCTAGTAGGCAAGACAAACCCAGGATAACATACTCTAAATAAAATTTGAAATAACTGAAGTGGAAGGAATAATTATATAAGAAAATGAACTTAGCGTAGACATATACAAATAGTATAAAAATAAAACAGGGGACCAAAATAGACTGATAAAGATGAATATACATAAGCACCAAACAGTAAACATGGTTTTACAGGTATAAAAGCACGTAAACTATGAGGATAAGACTATACTAAATATGATTTTCTAACGAATACAAAATATAGACAAAAAATATAAAAGGAAAAGAAGCAAGCATCTATATTCCAATAGCTAACTACAAACAAGAACAAAAAGAACAATATGGCTTGAATGAGAGGATATCAACAAGGATGACTTGTACTAGGCATTCAATTTAGTTATGTTCAATATCTCAATATCCTAATCATGTTTAGATTATATTGTTTCTCTATTGGTTTGTTCATTTATATGATATTTAAACTTTACTTTGTACCTCATGCTCAGTACCTTTCAAGTACTAACACATACAATTCGCTAAATCTTCTCGTGATAGAGGTTCAGGTCCTCAGCAGTTGAATCATTCATAGATCGAAAGGGGAAGAGACGAAGAGGGGGAGAAACGGGAACAAAAGAAGGAGGAGATATGCTGGACCAGTAAAAACATGACAGATAAAGGACATAGGGCAAGCTTTGCGATGAAGAAGTCAATCGGAGGACGTGGAGAAGGAAATAAGGGAAAGGAGCAGGAGGTAGGTAGAAAGTAGATGTTGGACGAAGGGAGTGCTAGGAGGAACCAAAAAAAAAGGAGGGGGCGAAAACAACGTAGATGACAACCAACAGCCAAAAAGGGCGCGAAATTGGGACGAAAGAAACCAAACAGGGCTCCAAAAGGGATGGAGCGGGGAAGGAGGGATAAGGAAAAGGATAGGGAGGTGAAAGAAAAGGCGAGAAAAAAAAGGGAAAAATAGACAGGAAAAAAGAGGGTAAAAATAAGAAAGAAACGAGCGGTTCCGTTCTCTTCAATTTTCTCCTTAGTCCTTGGTGATTTTGCATTATTTGAGGACTAGTTAAATGACTATTTTTTTTAATCTTTTAGTCTTTAGTTTCAGTTTTGCTAGATTTAGTTGGGGCATGTCCCGAAACTTCTAGTCCATACAATGGCTTATTCCAGACATAATTAGATTCATCTTAGTATTTGAGTTTTATATCTCTTTTTTATTAAAATTGTTAGATTTCATATATTCAGTTTAGTGTATGAGTTTTCCCCATCATTTCAGATTTACTTCTTGTTTTAAGCTTCCACATAAGTTTATTATCTCTAGTTTGCTCTTGATTATGCCAGTAAGGTTAGTTTGGGGTCACTTGTGGTCATGGTCCCATGTCTAGGGGGTAGCCTCGGGGTGTGACAATATGTGCATCACGGACTTGCTTCTAGATAGTGATTTGTTGATTGTTTGTCGTGTTTAACAGTATTAAAATACTCATAAACATCACAAGATATTTCCTATCACAAATCAAAACTATGAATTCATAAATCAAATTCAAGGTAGAGTTGATAGTCAAGTATTGAGAGTTGTTTCAAACATTTTTGGGAAAGTATCTTTAAGTCTTTTTGAGGAGTCTTCTACGATTTCTTGTTACTTGTTTTAAGACTAGAGCAAGTAAGTATGAGAGTGAGAAGAATGTATTCCGCAGTATACCCTATCATTACAATATGCTTCATATCATTAATCATAACTCTTCAATCCATTATACAAAATAAAGTGAGAGTTAAGAGTAGAGCTCAAGAAAGTCATTGATTTTAATTGTTAATCCTTTGAGAATAACTATTGATTCGAGCTCTATTATTAGGAGGTAAGTATGTGGATGAGGAGAAACGTATACACAAGTTCCATATCTTTATGTTGACCTTTCAGTTTAGTTGTACATGCCCATAAATTCCGTCTGAACTCCATAAGTTGGGTATCTTTGAGACAAGTAGTAATCCTTCCAATTTCTATGTTTTTCACATTGATTTCCATACTCCTTTTTAGAGTTATTCCGATATGAACTTTATACATGTTATCCATGAAGTTCTTGAGTTGATTAGTTCATTCCCATAACTCTACATAAAACCTATAAGTCGAGCCTTCTTGAGATGAGAAGCATCCTTAAGTCATTTAATTGAGTAGTTGATGCTCTTAACTACGCATGAACCTTTTGAGTTGAGCATTCGTGAAATGAGTAGTATTATTGAAGTTATTGAGTTTCAACTATTGAGTTCTATCTATGGTCATTAAAAAGGTTTGACCATTACAAGTAAAAAAGGTTTATCGCGTAATAGGTATGAACTCATAAAAATAGACAATGCATAACCCTTGAATTAATTGGTTAAGGTCAGAAAATACGAAGGAAAATTCGAACTCGCCAAATAAGAAAGTAGAACATGATGATCATCACTGAAAGGAACAATACATGAAAACATTGAAGGCGAAAGAAGGTGGTACTCGGTAATACGCCAAATATGAAAGACGGACTCAAACGATCTCACAAACTGAGGTTGATATACATGGATCAATAGAACGATGATCTGGAAAGCAGTTGTCATTCACCTTACATGATCTGTGAGCCCCACTAACATCTCTTAGTGGATCACACATTGAAATTTTGGCAAAATTTTAGGGATATTATAAATAGTACAAAGAAGAGAGAAATTAAGATATAAAATATTTTGAGTCCCAAAAGAATAGTAAAGAATACTTAGTCTATTCTTAGAACAAGAAATATTATAGTTTGTGAAGAACACTTTTAATTTTGGGGGGTTTTCCAACTTTGCTCTAAATATTGCTATATTGAAGTTTAATTCAAATTGGGTTTGCTTGTAATATCTTAATTCTATGTTACACGTGGCTACATTCATAAATGATATAATTTGTTACTCATTTTTTATTGGCGGCTAAAATCCAAAGATTTAGGAGTGCAGTAATGTGGTTGGATGTTGATTTAAGGGAAAAGGGACAAATATACCCCCAAACTTTTGAAAATGGTATGTCAATACCCTCCATTATACTTTTGGTCCATTATTTCCCTCGTCGTCTAGTATTAAGTGTACAGTTATCCCTCCCACTAATAGAAGACTCATTTTATACACGTGGCAAAATCCTACGCCTCAATTCCGATTGACCGAATATTTAACCAAAATTAGAAATAACAGTTACCTGCCCCATTACCCATTAACAAACTATCTACAAACCTATAAAAAACCTTTACCTATTATTCTAGGGACAAAGGTTGTCGGTGCCCTTATTGTGGTGCCACTCAATGGTAGAGGAAATTTTGGTTAGGGATGGCAAAAAATTCATCTATTAATTCCAAAAGTAAATAGATATTTAAATAATGCATGATGAAGCATAATGTGTTTTGTGAAGTAAACTTTTTTTTCATAACAAGTTTTGATAGTAAGCCAAAAAAAAAGTAACATCTAGATTTAGTTTTAATTTTCAGAGGATGATCTAATTAAAATTAAAGGCCTTTTATCAACGAATTGATTCTTTTATTGACAACTTATGGGGGTAAAAAGAGGGCGAAAAATTGTCAGCACTCATGTCAATATAAACATGATATGATTTCCATTCCTCCGAAAGTGTCTTATTTTTGTCAATTTTTTTTAATAAAAAATATTGTGTTGAAAACTTTTAAATCCAAATGTTTTTTATATTTTGCCAGAAGACCACGAATCATACGACGACGCACGAATACATCACTCCTCAGAAGCCGCCACTACTAAGAAGAGAAGAGGAAGACTAATCTGAAAAGAAGATGTCATCCTCCCCTCCGCCTCCTCACTCCCTCATCATCCGTCCTGTTCTCCTTTTTTTTTCCCGGTTTCCTCTTCTTTATGCTCCTGGGTCCGCGGCGGGATTCCCTGGGTCTTTGACCCCTTTGGGTTCAATATTCGGTCACCTGGGGTTCAGTTTATGACTTATGCCACGTGTTCAAAATGAGTCATCAATTAGTGGGATGGACAAATGTGCAATGATTATTCAGCGATGAGGGCATTAATGGACGAAAAGTATGAGGAAGGGTATTGACATACAATTTATAAAAGTTTGGGGTTATATTTGTCCCTTTTCCCTTGATTTAATGTAGTCAGTATTGTGTTATGCTCTACTTTATATTTTTCTTACATAGATTTGGTCTAACTATCATTGATTTAACTTACGGGTTAAGATTTGAATCTTAATTCTATTTCCAATCTTTTATTGATCCTCAAATAAATTCATTATAGTAAATAATTATTTCATACTTGCAAGGTATGTAACTTGCTTTAATATGGAGGTTAGCGGTGTAAGGACCAGTAAAATGAAATAGGATGAACTACAGTTTCACGTGAATGTTATGAGTTAATAAATACTTACAATAATGAGGAATAGCTTTTAGAGTAAGTTTTAAAGAGTTTGTTGGTCAAACATCAAGGGACAACCAAGATGTTTGAAAACTAGTCTTTTACGTGTTTGTGTGTTCTAGTATGTTGTTCTTGTTTTTACATGTGGCTAGGATTCCAAAATCAGTGTGCGTGACTCTAGTGTCTATATGAACATATTTAGGGTCAAAACGTTAGGGTACGACTCCCTAGGAAAACCCTAAGGGTGGCCAAGGAGGACCAAAAATTTTGTCAAGGAGATGCCAAGGCAGCGTAGACAACCTGTTTTTGAGGCCCAATGCACGTCGCGCCTCTAACACTTAAAGGGAAAAGTTTACCCACGACGCAATTTTGACATAGAGTTCTATGCCTCTAAAATTAATTCATTAGGCAGATTTTGATTTGCCTGTGCGTCGTGCAGTGGGTGCCTAGATTTGGCCGCGTTGTTTTAAAGCCAAGTTGGACTTTTAATTTGAAGTCGAAAGTGTAGGGGCATTTTGGTTATTTTTTGGGTATAATATATACGGTTTTAAGTCATTATACACCTATTCCCCAATAAAAAACACAATTACCCAATTAGAAATTAAAATTTCAAAACCCTTCTCTCTTCCAAATTCTCTCAAAACCTCCATTAAAGAAGAAGCTTAGGGTTGAAGCTAGAGTCATGAACAATGGGATTTTTTTAAGAAGAACCCTAATAACGGTAGGGTTGATTCCAATGCATGGGAATTATGTGGGTATGATTCCAAAGGGTTGGATTCTGACCATATATGATTATATTTATGTTCATTCATGTGAATTTTAATAATTTATTGTGAATTCATAATTAACCCCAATTTCTACGTTATGTGGGTTTAGGGTTTGGATGATAAATTGATGACTCTTGTTAGAGTCTTTTGAATTGTTAATGTGTACAGGACTTAATCAATAATAGAATTATGAAATCATGTATTAACCTAGATGTATGAATGTATGATAGAAAGTTAATTGGGTTGATTAGATTTGGGATTTTATGACGAAGTATGCTTAGAATTGCTTTATGACTAAGGCTTAAAAAGTACAATGTTCCCTTGAAATCCTAGACAGTAATGAGGATCAGTGACGTAAAGTTTGGGATGTAGGCTTTGAATCATAATGTTGATCACTAGGACTACTATAATTCGTCTACTCTGTTGCAGTACATTGTCCTGTATATAGGCTTGTTAAGGTAAATCACCTAAAATGAATCATGGTTGTTTGAATAGAATAGCTTGAGCGTGATCATATACATTCCATCATGGATAGTTGAATTATGTAACTTGGATGGTAATTCTCATGGTGGCTTGAGATGGAGTGTCTCATGTATTGAGGAAGTAATCTCTCCTAAGGTAAGCTTGATCCTGCATTGGTAGAATGCTTGTCATGGTAGCTTGCATTTGTAGTAGGTAGGATAGCCTAGGATGGAGAATCGTCGCTACTCTTCTAGGGTTAGATTTGAGTAGCATGACTAGAGTGCCTTCATGGAAGTTTGATTTGGTTAGGACAAGACTTCTTCATGGTAGCTTAGGATGGAGATGTTATACACTCCTAAGAATAACTTAGGGTTGAGGACTTATTCTCCACTATGGATAGCTTGCATCAACATGAATAGTTGCACGGTGTCTAGGTTGGTATTCTTAT
Organism: Solanum habrochaites; assembly: GCA_027704765.1. NCBI lineage: Eukaryota > Viridiplantae > Streptophyta > Magnoliopsida > Solanales > Solanaceae > Solanum > Solanum habrochaites. The sequence goes on from JAKWJA010002496.1 coordinate 16,039,078, forward strand.
ATCCTTCTTATTATCTTGGATCGTATGTTATGATGTTTTCAATGGTAGTAGGTATATTATGTCACTATGTTAAGATTAATAAACTAGAACGAAAGATAGGTTAGCATAGATTAGGTTAGCCTAATGAAGTACTTAGTATGAATGGTAGTATGGGATAACATTAATACATGACACAAGTATGACTTGAAGCTACAAATAAAATGACCTCTTATGTAATGTATCCCTAGACATCATAGTTGCTATAGTAACCTTCCATGATATTAATGCAAAATAAAAAAAGATTAGTCAAGTCAACAAGAAGTAATGTATAATTTTTTTTTGAAAGAACATAAACAAGTGACTAATTCTATAAAAAAAATAACGTGAAAAAATTAGATAAATATGTGATTAAGTTAGCATTCTTATATATATATACTAGTTTTCGGAACGTTCATTGCACGTTTATTCCATAGTTTATTATATCTAAAATATTGAATTTAAAAAAATGTTTCGTTTTAATCATTATATTTATTCATTAATAAATTCATAATAATCGAATATTACCTTGACCATCCAGCAAACATATGAAAAAATAATAATACACTTTAGCATCTAATAAATGAATATATTTATTGATTTATCTTTAATAATCTTCTCATTACGCTCCATAATACTAAGTCACAAATATGTATCTACTTAAGAAACTATATCAGTAAGGAAGGAATAAACAGAAACACTATTATAAACGTTCTTTCACACCTGAATTTCACCGTCACTAAATTAGTAATTTTAGCACTAATAAAATCTACACACATTCATAATTTCATAGTAGATTAATTAAGGCATAAATCGGTAAAGAATACAAAAAAAAAATAAACAGATAAGAACGAATACAACATTCACACCCTTCTTAAGAAATTAATTATAACCATATATATAGTAAAAAGAAATACATAAGGAGTAAAGTTCTTGATGATACCTTCTCCCGTAACAAAAAAACCCATCTAAAATGATAAAGATTAAACTATGATACAAAATATCATTCTAGTTAGGATCAAACAAATATTAGTATTTAAAACTAAAAAAGTACATGAAATTTGCCTAATTATTCACATCAAAAAGAGGTAAGTGATAAAGAAAAATTACTTTTTCATGATACATATATATAGCTAAAAATTTATATGATAAGATGAAAAGGTGAAGAGTTATTTAAGATAATTTTTAGAAGTAAGTGATCTTAGACCGGGGGAGGCAAAATTGATTGTTTTTTTACTAATAATTTCAATACCATTTCATTATACTAATTATCGGAAAGGAATTACAAGTTTGCTCCATTTACCACACTAATTATATAGAATGAATAGAGAGTTTTTATTTTTTTATAAAAAAAGTAATTCCTAACAATTTTCTATGAAATAATTTCTAATAATTTTCTATGAAATATTTTTCTCTTTCAAAGTTTGACTTTACACCTTCTTATTATAGTATTAAGTATAATATAATATAATATTGTCTAAGGGGTGTCAAAATCTAAAGAAATTAAATCATGTAAAAGCCAAGGAGTGTCAATATGTAATATATATATGCATAAAAAATATTTTTATTCTAGCTACATAATGTAATTTTCCGACAAAGGAGTGCCGGTCGACACCCCTTCACTACATGTGGCTCCGCCACTGAATATTACTTAGTATTTAAATAATTAGAATTTGAAACACTGTGTCTAGATGCATGTATTTAAATACGATTATTTAATTTTAAATTAATTTGTATTAATACTTATTTATTATAGGAATAATAGGGCACAAAAATGATAATCAAACTTTTAAGTTATGAATTCCCAAGATGAAGCATTACAAACCATTCAGAAAAAAAGAACCGTAACAACAACAAAATAATGTGATAACCAAAGCGGGGTTCAAGGAAATGATCATAAGGTTAAACTACAGAGTTATATCTACTTATTATTTAATTAACTTCCCTCTTCCTATCTTTAACTATATACTCTCTAGGGAACGTGCGTCGCACGTTTATTCTAAAATATTTCATATAAATTTTGTATTGCAAATGACATTTTTTAATCCCTTTGAATCTATGATATTTACAAAAAAAAGCCATCACTTTTCAAATCAATTATATATATATATATCTATATATGTATCTATATATATATATATAATTTTTTTTGACTAAAAGTGTATGAAGTAAAAATTAACAAACTATTACACATATTGAATATTCAAATGAGGATACTAAAATACCACAATGTATATGAAATAACAAACCATGATAAATTTTCAATAATGATAACAACACAACATTGGAAAATTTGTACAATAACAACAAACAAGAAATTAACATAAAAATTAAAGTAAGCAAATAAAAGGAGACGGGAGAAGAGAGCATAGATATTTTATTTTTATTTTTTTTGTAATTGATTTAAGTAAATATAAGTATTTATATGATACTATTTTTATGAGATTAGTCCATTTAAGATTATGAAGAAAGATAGGAGCAAAATCATAATAAATATAATCAGGGAGTTACAAATATTTGCATAATGAAAAATTAGTGATAATAAAAGTTTTGTGTATTAATATGATAATTTTCTATTTATTATTGAATATTTAATTAATTTAATAATTTATAAACATTTAATAAATGGTGAATAGTAAAAATCACAGGACAAAATCATGTTTAAATAAATTTAAAAATATTCAAATGTTTTTTAATGGAATGTCCTAATAACTAATTATTAAGAAAATTCATAAGCCCTATTATTATGACACATCATTACTATTAGTCTGAAAAGATATAAGGTTTTTGATTTTTTGTGTTGTTTTCTAACTAATAATACCTACCATTTAATCATGAGTATTGAATTGTAAGTCTATATCTATAATATAGGATTGTTTTAATTTCAATAATAAGAAGAGTCAAAATTTCAATCAAATTCATCGACGACAACACCAAAAAATATTTAAGTACAAAAACCAAAACAAACCAAATTTTAAATAATCGTGTAGATAATAAATTAATAGTTAAAGGGATATTTTTATTTTGACTTAGATTCTTCTTCGTTTTAGTTGAACTAATTTATAGACACGTGTCCCATGTTAATTAATAAACTAATGATAAATGGGAGAAAAATAGTATAACCTTATGGTGGACAAAATTCAACAAATAAGAGGGTGATAGTAATAGTAGTTTTTCTGTAGTCTAACAGAAGAGGAGTAAGAATAAAATGATAAAGAAATTTGACAGGGTGGTAACTTTATAAAGTTCAAAGAATATGAAAAGGGTATAAAATATTTAACTGATTGAAGTTTAAAAGACAAAAAATATAAATGTTGTAATATGAAAAGTTTGATACATTAGTTAAATGATCAGGACAAAGTGGTTATTTTTAATATGATTAGGGATATTTTTGTAATTCAACTTTCAACTATGGAGCTTTATGCTATATATGTATATATATATATAAGAGATACCATTCTTATGAAATTAACATATCCTTTAATTAGAAATGCAGCTTGATGGGGAAAAAAAAAAGAATCCTTTGAGATGCTACTTTTAAAAATATAACTTTAATATTTCCTAAGCTAAGAAATTTATTTTTCATCCTTATATAATCAATAGCAACCTCATTCATTTTTTATTTGGCAGAAATGACGAACTTTCCTAGATTGATTGCATGCTTGAGAAACCATTTTATAAAATGTTAATATTGACTTATTTTTACATATTGTTCAAAAGTAAGAATTCATATTGATGGTCTTCATTCTCATTTGCATGAAAATATACAATACTTTTAGAATTAAAGTTATGCAAGATGTTGTACGACTTGATATGATCATTGAATCTAAAATTTCGTCACCTCTTAATTCTATACACAATAAGCCTTTTTGGTTTTAAATATTTTATCAACAATCCAAAAATCACCATCAAGCGTTAAGTTGAGATCATTCAAATAAAGACACCCAAAAAAAAAGGATTGGTACCTTGATGAGGTTGTAATATAAAAAACACATTTTCCAAAATACGCAACCTTCTCTACAATTGATATTACAAAGTATTATTGAATTAGAAGATAAATATAACTATTTACGGTGGTCTTTGGATCATTGAGACAAAGCTAGATTCTTTTCATGGGGCATCTCTAATCAACGTTCCAAAAGAACTTCAAGCATAGTTTATCATCATCGATCATATTTGGAACCATTTCTAGTATTTCCTTACAACTTTATACAAGGGTGGATCCACATCCCTGACGTCTCTTAATGATATGTCTTTCCTAGAAAATTGCAAAAAGAATGTGCGATCAAACACAACTCTAGTTTGTCCTTTAAACATCAAAACCATTTCAATCATCATATAATAGAAGCATAAATAACTAATGTGTAATGGATTCACCATGATGTACGAAGCACAAATACTTGATGTTTTTTAAATATATTTTAACAATGACCAGTAGCTTCTTCATGTTTGAATTTTAAAATCTACTAGACCAATGTTTATTAAACTCTTTTTTTTGCTTTCTTAAACCATCATAGAAGGTTTTTGTAAAATATTCTTAACCTTTTATTTAATTTATATACACTATAGCTTCTTTTTTTTTTGTAATTTTGTTGTTACTTTCAATATGAATGAATATTTTTTTATAAGTATAGGTGTAAAGTCACACGACTAAAGGAAGGTGTGAAACTACATAACATTCTTATCAATAAAAAAATAAATGTGCTTTTATATCTTCTAGATTTCTGGATATAGAAGAAGAAGAAGAAGCTATAATAGATCTCGTCATTAATATTATCAATAAGTTAATATTGTTCTTATTGTTTCAATTTAATTAATACACATCAACACTTGTACTTGCAAAATCTTATATTAATTCATTACACACTAATTATTTCTTCTTCTCTAGTAGGATGATTACGTTGGACTTGAATGAAGTACGAACCACACTTGTTTTATTGCAGCACTTTTTTTTTGGAAAATGCATAGAAAAGACATATCATTTAAAGACATTAAGTATGTGGTTCCATTTGTGCATAAGTGGTAAGGGAATACTAGACATTGATCCAAATGTGGTCAATCAAGATAGTCTTGGGTTGTGGGTCTTGTGTGATATTGTCTACATGAAAGGGATCGAGTTATACCCAAAAAGGAAATAGACCATTGCGGACAATTTGAATCAAGAGACATATTAGTATTCTAATCATACATTACTTTGTAACATCAATTGTAGAGAATATCTTTTTATTACCAAAGGTTTAACTAATATTATCACCTTGGGGGTGACCTAATCTCTATAATCTTCGTTTAATGCCTTTTGTATTTTTTAATAAAAATGTAAAAAAGCAAAGAAGTTGATTTTTAGTTGAAAGAAGAGGTATGAACTTTTCGATTCACTGAACATATCAAATTGATAGAAAATAATATAATTTTTACGTGTACAACAGCTATCCATGTCGGGTGTGGCGAAGGAATTGGTATACACAAACTATGAAATATACCGCTAAGATAACTTTAAAGTAGTGTTATGATTTCTTTGCTAGTGTACTGGATATCATAAATTTATGGATATGGATTGTCTTCTACATTCATTAGTAGTTAGTTAATATTGATAATATGAAGTAACAAAAATAAAGTCAAAAGACAACCTACTCTTCTTTGGTAATTGCATCCGTCCATGACAAAAGTCTAATGATCCAATAAATATTTTAAAGATCTGCAAAATCCAAGGAAGTCCAATTGATCAATGACTACGAAAATATGTAACGATTTCTAGGCATATGTTTAAAACCACCATCCGCCAAAATCCAACAACCAAAATATGAAACATATCTAGCATTTGATAGTTTATTGGACCAGTTTCAAACTCATTTCAACCCTTTAAAACTGCAAAACCCAAAACTAGAGGAAATTGATCCTAAAGTATGCTACTATACAATATATAGTCATAGCATTAGTGTACTAGTTTCTAACATTTCCTTACATTGATTAAATAATATGTTTGTGTTTGATTAAAAAAAGGAGAGTTGTTGGTTCATAAACAATGTGAGATTAGAGTTGTTGAAGCAATTTCTTTACACAATCCTTCATTACTCAAAAGTACAACAATTCTATCTTGTGATTTTTTTATTTCTAGCCAGCTTTGATAATACGTTGTTGCATTGAGTGTCGTGATTGTAACATCATATCTACCCTAGAATGTTAGGATTAAAGTCTGCGTACATTCTACATTCCTCATATCCCGCTTGTGGAATTACATTGTGTTTGTTATTTTAATTGTTTTGTTTCTTCTAAAAACTTTTCCATAGATCTCATTTAAGTTGTGGATTTTACTTCTTTTATATTAGTGTTTATATACACGCAGTCATGTTCTAGAGATGAGACTCTTCAAAATTATCAACTGGTATACCCATAACTCCTATGCTTTTACTAGAGTTACGGGTATACTATAGGTGTGTGTCGATCATTTTAAAGAGTCTCGTATCCCAGATCCATAGAAGGACTACATTGAAATAGAAACTAATTTTATAGAAATATAATAAAAAGGGTAATCGGAACAGATTTTATTTTTAAAAAATAACTTTTAAGAAGAAATAAACCAACAATAACAACATACCCAATACCACCCCCCGAAGCGGGATATGGAGAAGATAGAATATATGCAGACCTTAGTTCTACTTTTGGGCGATAGAGAGTTTGTTTTTGCTAAGACCATCGACACAACAACCTATTATCAAAACAACACATAACATAGAAAACCATTTGCATGTCCTAAAGATAGAATTCTCTCCTTTTTAAAAAAAAAATTAGGGTGGAAGTCAATTTATTCTTGATAAAGAAATTTAAATTTTACAAATTATTTGTTCTTAGTGTTTATCATCCTAAATTTTCCATTAAGGTCTTATTTAAATTATTTTCCGATTTGCAACTAAAACAATAATAACATACCAATTAAAATCCCACAACCTTCCATTTTGCAATTTACATTTCTATAAGAAAGTATTTTGTAACATTAACCAAATTGTTGTCATATTTTTATAAATATTATCACTACTAATTTTAATAAATCAAAATATTTAGTAGCAATAAAGAAGTCCCAAACTGAGAAAAAAAATTTATAACATGAATTTTTTATTGGGAAGAGTATAAAAAAATCTTAATGCAGCATGGACCTAAATATTTTCAAGCATATCCCACGACAAGACTTTTAAATACTAAATCATACGTTATATGTGGTTGAAATTTAAAGTCATACATCACATTCATTTAATTTTATGTTGTCTATGGTCAGTTTTCTCAATTTCTCATTGTTGATTCCGTATATTAAAATACCTTAAATTGATTTAATTGCAAGCTCTCAAGTTAGGGTACTCAAATAATATCTTTTCCATTACACCCTCAATCAAATACATGAATCTATTGAAAAGGAACAAGACCATAGCAGTTCACATTAGTGGAAGTGCTCAATTTGCAATACTCTAAAATCAAGATTTTCAACAACGTATTCTTATATGCAGATTGAGGAAATCCATATGCATCTCTAAGTAAAATGTATTAAGTAATTCTTCAACATTAAAAGCAGTAAAATATATCAATATCTCAATGTAATTCCTACTAGAGAATATAGGAAATCAAAATAAAATTTTGAATATTCTGAAAAAGACATACAGTACTGAAGATTTTCTGGTTGGAAGACACGAAATCTGGAAACTCATTTTTTGCTCACTAGAATGGGCTAAATAAGAGGAACTGAAATTGAGTGATACCTCAATGATGAAATAAACTTCTATTGACTTGATATTATGCATCTTCTCGCAACTTGTTTTGCTTCTGGAAACATTTAGGGGATGTGGATTAAGATTGAATCTGGTAAATCACTAAGTCGGTATCCTCCCATCATGATTATTTTGTGGAATTCCTTGAAGTAAAACCATCAATTGAAGTTTTGTAAGGCTGGCGGATCCTTTTTGTTTATGATGATATAACCTAGATTTGTTTTGTTAAGACATTGGGAAATTAGGCATTAATACACCTAATGTTGGGTTTTCAACCAAATGTTGTTTACCTCTTTGACACTTCAAAAATAGATTTTACGCTTGATATAATAGTCATTTTCTTATTTTTCTTATTTGTAGAACTATAAAATAAACTAAATCTTTGTATACTAAATACTTCCTTCTATGAAATATGTAATAAAACTTACCCTTATATAGTATCATCTATATCATATATAATGATTTTCAACAAGGTAGCACAGTGTGTAAGAAATAATTTTATTACTACCTGAAATATTAATTTTAATATTCATAACCTTTCAAATAAAAAAAATAATCTATTTCTTAAATTTTATTCTTATTTATAATAATAAAATTTTGCCTACACATATATAAATTATACATATAAACTTCTAATATTTTAATATGACTCTCATTAGAACTTTGAAAAAGCCACATAGATTTTATGACCACAAAAGGTCAAAAGAGACCCCTAATATATCAACCTAAAAAATATAACGGTAGGAATACAATTTGAACCTTTGAAAAGTGACCTTTTAAAAATTTATGGAGTTAATGAAAGAAGTTGTCGCAACAAAAAATCAATGGAGTAAACAACATGATTTAAATGTTATGACAAGGTCTACTAGATTAAGATAGATAACAAGCACATACTTTATTTTATTCCATAATGTGCATCTTGTTAATCAAAGACGAAAAAATTTAATTTCATTGACTAAAAGAATCCAATGTCCATTTGTAAGAGAATAATATTACCCCACATAAAGAAGACGAATCAAATGTCCATGGGGGTGACTTTCTCAGAACTATGTGGGGCTTTCAATTCTTGTTTTTTTTTTTTTTGGAAATTAGCATGTTCTATCATTAATATTTTATTTTTCCTACTCAATTATAAATCAAGTCGAGAGATAATCGAGTTTCATTTTAAAGAATAAAAAATCAATCATGAGAGCAGCTACCATAAACCCTAGTAGGAAAGACAAACCCAAGATAACATACCCTAAATAAAATTAGAAATAACTAAAGTAGAAGAAATAATTAGATAAGAAAATGAACTTAGCATAGACATATATAAACAATATAAAAATAAAACAGGGCACCAAAATAGACTGAGAAGATGAATATAAACAAGCACCATGATGTAAAACTAGTTTTACAAGTATAAAAGCACGTAAATTACGAGCATTAGAGTATAAAAAAAATGATTTTCCAACAAATAAAAAATATAGACAAAAAATACAAAAGGAAAAGAAGAAATCATCTATATGCCAATAGCTAACTACAAACAAGAAGAAAAAGAACAATGTGGCTTGAATGAGAGAAGATAAAAAAGGATGACTTGTACTAGGCATTGCGTTACAAAAAGATGTAGAAGTGTAGTGTAAGTACCAAAATACGAGATACTAAGTAGGAATCATCGACGATCGAGATGAGTAGACATTATATAATATAAGAACCATGAACAACATAACATAACTTAACTAGAGCATACAGATCAATTATATAAGATAAGCAAGAAGAATAAACTAAACATGTTGAATATGAACTAACTTAATGTAATGGCCAAATTCATTACATACTGAAACGGAGTACTGAACTGTAAGTTGTAACTTAGTCAATACACTAGAATCTTACTGTAAGAGGTACTAATAACTGACATAAAACCACATCAGATAAATTTTGAGTATGATGTATACACCTTATCGAGAGGAACCAATATACCTTGTCAAGGATATTAAGGCATTATTGACGTGATCATTAAGTATGAGCAGACTTACCTATGGGGGAACGTAGTTCTGGGACTATGAGGGTGACTGACCCTAGTCAAATTCAGTATTTTACTATTCCCAATAGAACGTATGCAATAAAATATAACTCAAAATAAACTTTACATCTCGATATTCTGATATACTAACTAAAAATGCAACATTAATGTATTGAAAATGAAACATTATTGACCGGAGCATGTATATTTGTAACCCCCCGAAAATTTTTGATATATGACTCGAACCATCCTTCATTTTGAGTGGGATTTCACCAATGAAATTAAATTTTCCCTAAGTGTTAAGGTTACTTTATGTTGTACCTTTAGTTCCAATAAGAACTATATCAAGTTTATTCCAGTCATTCCTAGGTTCGCAGTATCATAATATCGAGTTTCACTAGGGTCAGTCACCCATATAATCCTATAACTATGATCCATGTAGGTTGTAAGTCCCCTCTGTGGTCATAGGTTTAGTGATCACCTAAGCATGCATTTATAACTTTGGCCAGGTATATTTGGTCCTCTTGATGGGTCATATACATCAGAATCCACATTTGACACAGGTATGTTAGTATTTGACCTATTCCCAATAGAACGTATGCAATAAAACATGACTCAAAATAAACTTGACATCTCGATATTCTGAGCTACTAACTAAAAATGCAACATTAATGTATTGAAAGTGAAACATTATTAACTGGAGCATGTTTTTTTGTAACACCCCAAAAAATTTTGAGATAAGACTCGAAGCATCCTTCATTTTGAGTGCGATTTCACCAATGAAATTAATGTTTCTCCAGGTGTTAATGTTACTTAATGTTGCACCTTCAGTACCAAGAAGAGCTATAGAGAATTAATTCAAGTCATTCCTAGGTTCCAAGTAGCCTAATTCCTCGTTGGACTAGGGATAGTCACCCATATAATCCTAGAACTATTATCCACGTACGTCGTATGTCCACAATGTGGGCATAGGTTTAGTGATCACGCTAGCATGTCTTTGTACCTTTGTCCAGGTATATTAGGTCCTTGCAATGGGGAATATACACAAGAATCCACATTTGACACATGTATGTCAATTATTAGTAAATCCCATAATTTACTCACACTCTATTACATTGACCAAGTTTCATTATTTATTCTCAGCATGTTATAACTTGTCGTTGCGTTCGATTTAGTTATGTTAGGTTTTTCACTATCCTTATCATGTTTAGACTATATTATTGATTTTTTGCTTTGTTCTGTTATATGATATTTTAGCTTTACTCTTTACCTCATGGTCAATACCTTTCAAGATCTAACACATACTCTGCACTACATCTTCTTGTGATATAGGTTCAGCTTCCCGGCAATGAGATCACGCACAGATCAGTTCAACTTCTTCAGTTTAGCAGTATCAGTGGTGAGTCCTCATTTTTTGAGGACTAATGACATGACTATTTTTTTAAGTATCTTTTAGTATTTAGTTTAAGTTTTGCTAGATTTAGTTGGGGCATGTCCCAACACTTCTAGTCAATACAGAGGCTTATTCTAGACATAATTAGATTGATATTAGTATTTGAGTTTGATGTCTTTTTTTATTAAAATTCTTAGATTCATATATTAAGGTTAGTATATGAGTTTTCCCCATCATTTAAGATTTAATTCATGTTTAAGCTTCTAATATGATCATGATTATTCCAGTAGGGTTAGTTTGGGGTCACTTGTGGTCAAGGTCCCATGTCCCACGTCAAAAGGATAGCCTCGGGCATGACAATCTCTGCATCGCGGACTTGCTTCTAGACAATGATTTGTTGATTGTGTCTCGTGTTTAACAATCTGAAATCACACTTAAACATCATAAGGTATTTCCTATCACAAATTAAAACCTTGAATTCATAAATCAAATTCAAGGTATAATTGAAAGTCAAGTCTTGAGGGTTCTTTCGAACATTTTTGGGAAAGTCCCTTTGAGTCTTTTTTAGGAGTCCTCTATAATTTCTAGTAACTTGTTTTAAGACTCGATAAAGTGAGTATGAGAGCGAGGAGAATGTATTCCTGAGTCTTCCTTATCATTACGATATCCTTCATATCATTAGTCATAACTCTTCAATTCATTATCAAAATTAAAGAGAGAGTTAGGAGTGAGCTCAAGTAAGTCATTGATATTAAGTATTAATCCTTTGAGGATAACTATTAGTTCGAGATACGTTTTGATGAGGTAAGTCGTGGATAAGGAGAGTCGTATACACAAGTTCCATATCTTTATGTAGACCCTTGAGTTGAGTTGTTCATGCCCATAAATTCCGCATGAACTCCCTAAGTTGGATATGTTTGAGACGAGTGGTATCTTCAAGTTCTATGTTTTGAGCATTGAGATCATAATGCTTTTGACTGTATATCCCTAATTATGGGACTGTTACATGTTATCCATGAAGTTCTTGAGTTAAGTAGTTCATGCCCATAACTCTGTATGAAACCTGTCAGTCGAGCCTTTTTGAGATGAGAAGCATCCTTAAGTCATTGAGTTGAGTAGTTGATGCTCTTAGCATCGCATGAACCCTTTGAGTTGAGAATTCTTTAAATGAGTAGTATTAATGAAGTTCTCCAGTTTCAAGTATTGAGTTCTACCTATGGTCATTGTAATTTGGCATGAACCCTATTTTACGAAGTCTTAAACAAACGCTTTAAACTTATTTTAAGACTAGAGTTTTTAGTTGAGTAAAGAGTAAAGAGTGAAATTGTATTTCTCAAGAGAGTGTATGGGTACTATGTATTCCCAACGAATAATTGTTTCCAAATTTAAACAGGAAAGCAAAACATTGATGTCGAACAGAGCCTTTGAGTTTGTTTTTCCATAAAGAGTAAAATCTTTCATGTTTATGCAAGAGAGGAAACACATAATTCCTAGAGATCCTTTAGGTTGGTTTTTGAGTAATTATTTTATATAACAGAAAGAGTTATGTATAAGACTTAATCAAGAATAGAATTATGAAATCATTAATTAACCTAGATTTATGAATGTATCATTAAAAGTTAATTGGGTTTATTAGATTTCGGATTTTATGATGAACTATTCTTAGAATTATCTTATGACTAAGGCTTAGAACAAATGTGTCCTAAAATCTAGACTACTATGAGGATGATGAAGTAAAGTTTGAATGTACGGCTTGAAGTCATAATGTTGATCACTAGGGCTAATAGAATGAGTCTAGTATGTTGAATAGCTTGCATGTATATAGATTATGAAAGGTAAATTACCTAAAATAATAATGCATGTTAGAATACAATAGCTTGAGCTAGACCCTATGCATTCCATCATGGTAGTTGAATTATGTAGTTTGGGATGGAAGTTCTCATGGTAGCTTGGGATGGAAGTTCTCATGGTTGCTTGGGATGGAGTGTCTTATGATAGCTCTGTATTGAGAAAGGAAGCTCTCTAAGGTTTGCTTGATCTTGCATTGGTAGAATGCTTGTCATTGTATCTTGAATTAGTACTAGGCATTGTATCCTAGGATGGAGAATCCCGATACTCTTCTAGGCTTAGATTTGAGTAGCATGACTAGTGTTCTGCATGGAACCTTTATTTGGTTAGGCAAAGACCACTTCATTGTAGCTTAGGATGGATATGTTACACACACTTAAGAATAGCTTAGGGTTAAGGACTTATGCTCCCCTATGGATAGCTTGCATATGCATGAATGGTTGCACGATGTCTAGCTTTGTATTCTTATATCCTTTCTTTATTAGCTTGAATTGTATGTTATGATGTTTTTCATGGTAGTAGGTCTATTATATCAGTATGCTAAGCTAATAGACTAGAACGAAAGATAGGTTAGCATAGATTAGGTTAGACTAAAGAAGTACTTAGTATGAATGGTAGTATGGGTGTCATTCATACATTGCACAAGTATGACTTAAAGCGACATATGAAATGACCTCTTATGTGATGTATGCCTACCATGGATAATTTCTATAGTAGACTTCAATGATATGAATAACTTAAGATGATAGTTCATTTTCAAAATGAAGTAGGTCTATTAGTGACACCTAGAGTTAATGAAAACGAATAGGGTGACTTGAAGATATGCTTAGTGTGTGAGGTAGAATGGGATGACCCACATGCATTAAACAAGTGTGCCTTGAGGTGATGTAGGTGTATAGTGATCTTATTTCATGAATAACTTAGGTCTTAATTATAAAGTGGATTACGATCAAGAATAATCAAAGAGAGGAACTTAGCTTTGATAGTAGTATGGGATGCTACCTTTGCCTTGTACAGGTATACTAGGAGGTGCCTTGTGATGCATTTCAGGTGATAAGAAGGCCAAGTACTTGAAGTATGAACTTATGTATATCTTAAGTTTAATTGCCATGTTAGAATGCTTATGTTGAAATTATGTTACGATTATGCCTTTGTCTCTTATGATTATATCTTATATTGACTAACCCTTTGAGATATCTTATTCTTTATATGTTAGCTTTCACTTAGTACTTTGTACTAATGCATATTGTCTACATTTCTCACGAAATGTAGGTGCTTTTTGGATATTGAGTGCCTGGAGTCTAGGTTCCTATGTTTGGAGAATATTGAAGATTGGTGAGTACTTATATCATTCGAGGACAACATCCTTATGTTCCCTTTATGTCGTTTACTATGTTTTAGACTTTTGTGGGTTGAGTCTCAAGATATTTTTACTCATGTATTTCGTAGATGGTTTTGAGACACATGTTAGAAAGACTTTCACAGTTATGTATGCCTAAAGAAATGTTTTAAATTACCTCAATTTTTATATGATTTATGTAATGAAGCTAAGAGGCTTGTATAAGACTTCGAAGAGGTCAAGTACGCCGTGTGACACCTATGTGGTACTCCCGGGTCGTTAGAATAGGTCAGATATTTTGTCTTATAGAGAATAGTGTAATGTATTGGGTTATATAATATGGGTCATCGATATGACTAACAGGATATTCTATGAAATGATGTTATGAGATCTTAAGAAGATTAGTATCATTAACGAAGACACAACATATCTATAAATCTTTATCATTATAGGGAAAACAATTCTCTATATGTGACATCGATTTTAAAGCCCCGCACCCCAGATTACTTGTTACCTATTTCAATTTAAGAAATATTAGCTTAACTGTTACTTTTGATGACGAATTATTTTTACTAAATTTTGTCAAATCGTCCACACACTTATTTTATTATTGAAAATTAATGAATATATATTCCAAATTTCTTGTTAGAATTCCTTTCCTTGTATCGTTCTATGTTGACTTCGTCTCAGACTATTCTATGTTTTGATTTTGAAAGATACGGATTGGTAATTACCTTTCCTATTTGAAATTTTATACTTGAATTTTGTCTACTCTGCTGGGATTTAGACTTAGCACCAAGAGGGATTGAAGTGGAGGCTTAAATAGGGTAGTCTCTAGCAGCAACCTTTATTCCCAAACCATGCGCCCCTATAGAATATCTTAAATGACCTTGCTAGTGGGTCCACTTTAGTAAATGATGATTTGTACTTATTGTACCTGGAAAGTATAGACTCCTCTTATTGAGACATGAGGTTATTGTAGATTCCATAATATAGCTCTCATGGTCTTATTGTCGCTTAAAGCTATAATTCCACACATTGATGATTTCTTCAAGCTTTTGTTATATCTATTATTTCAAATGCATTGACTATATCTTATTATTTTCATGTTTTACTTCGCCAAGTTAAAATGTCCAAAATAATGTATGTCTACATGTCCTAAACCATTTATACAACCATGTTCATGTTAATGCATTCTATATCATACTTAGTACATTTCATGTATAAATGCATACTTGTGCCTACGTAATCTCATGAATGTAGGATCTGATGTTCCTACCTCGCACACTCATGACTACACATCTAATGGGTGACTTAAGTGATTTGTAAGTCCTCATGTTCTGATGACCGAGACAATTTATAGCTTTTGGTTTTCTCATTACAGACTTTGTATTTGATGTATGAGTTACATTGCAATCACTTTTCTTATAAAGTATTAGTTGACTTTGAAACTTATGTTACATGTCCGCTTTTGTCAAAATATTTTGATGTATAAAATGTTATCCTTTGAACTCTTTATTTCTACTATCTTATATGATGTATGCTAAGTGGCTTGTGTGAGTCCTCTCGGGGTATAATACTCTAGAACAACATAAATAGAAAAAACTAGAAAGAAATTAAAATTGGTTATAGTCATTTTTGGAAAAAATTTAAAAAACTGGAAAGTTTGTTAAGTATTAAGTTGGATTTTCGATCAACTTTAAACAACCATAACTCCTACCTCAGCATAATTTAAGCGTGTTTCAAGATATTGTATAAAAGTTTACGGAAGAATCTTCTCAATGCCACTGATTTTGGACGATTTTAGAGTTCGTATAAGTGAGTTAGGCTCAATTAAAGTTGGAGTGTTCAATTAACAAAAATATTGTCAAGATTTTGAAGGAAATCGTATACTTTACCATCACCGTGACTTAATTTAATTTTTTGCAATTAATTAGGGTCTAAGATGATCTTATTCAGTTTAAAATTTTGAAAATAGAGTTAGGGTTTTTTTGTAGAAAGATCCCAATAGGATAGTAAACGCAAAACGAGCTAAGATCAACATTCGTAAGGATTTAGCTGTGGAATTCTTCAAGAGGTGATCCAAATGAGGTATGTGAGATCATACAACATTAGGTTAGTTCACTCACGTGCCAAATATGTTTACTTCATCATATTTTTTT
Organism: Solanum habrochaites; assembly: GCA_027704765.1. NCBI lineage: Eukaryota > Viridiplantae > Streptophyta > Magnoliopsida > Solanales > Solanaceae > Solanum > Solanum habrochaites. The sequence goes on from JAKWJA010002496.1 coordinate 16,055,594, forward strand.
CCTAAAAAGATTGAGATTTTATGTATTTGAGTTGTATTCTTGAATAAGTTTAGTTCTTGAATGTGGGATGGGATTCAAGAGTTCTTGAGAGTTCAATATTTATTATTAGAGTTGCTTTTAGTTAGAATCTTGTGTTTATGTTTTGGGTACCTGAATCTAAAGAGATATTGAGAAAAAGAATTACAATTGATCGAATTAAGGTCAAAAAATGAGTTTAAAAGTTTGTCAGGTTTGCCTTGGAAGGAGTTGGCGCGACGCGCCCTTGTAGTGACAGAGGGGCTGGGGCGGCTGATGAGTCCACAAATTTGACTTATTTTAGGCTATATTTTTATATAAGTAGTGTCCTCAATTTCTCATTTTGTCTCAATTACTATAGAATAACCTTGAGTTTAGGTACTTTGAGTTTGAGACAAAACATACATTACATAGCAAAAAGAAGAAAAAAGGATGAAAAGAACAATGAAATGAAGGAATGAGGATCACTGAGTGAATTGGAGACTCGTCGATAGGACTAAGGATCACCTTCTGTTCTAGAGTGTTGACTTCTGAAGGAAAGGATCACATAGGCGGAAGAACGGAGCACTCGGCGCATCGCGGAGAAGTTCCGCAAAGTAGTGCCTTGTCTCGCAATGATCTAGAATAGGGAGATACTTAGACTACGCAAAAATACGACAATGACGTTATTAAAGGGTGGATCTCTGATTTATTTGGCGATAGTGAGTAATGCCACTGAGCATCACACCACAACACTTATCTTTGATAACTAAAATACTTGATGAGCGCTTTAGCTTACATATCAAACTATTATTTTTAGTATACAGAACTATCATATGTTTCCAATTTTTATTGAATGTATTTGAGGGTTTTTGGAGAGAACTTGAAGACCAAAAGGGTTTTAACTCTAAGGATTAGAACTTGGGTCTTTTGATTTCTCCATTCTTTGCCTATAACAAGACATAAATATTTATACCCATTTTAATGCAAGATCATATAAGTATAAATTTCTATCTCTTGATGTGTGGCTAACAACTCCAATTCTTGGGGTGTGACTTTGTGAATATGGGTTAAGATTGTTGTTGGGTCTTGCTAGCTAATAGATTAATGGTAGTTGGATTATGATTTCGTTTAGTAGTAATGGATAAATATAATTAATTTGTAGTGAAAAATACAAGTTTATTTATACATTTTCAAATTGCTTGAGATAGAAGTCGTGAAACTAGGACTACTAAATTGATGGCTGGTGGGAGTGGATCGACATGAGGCTCAGCTGGAGAGCGTGAGCCATAGTATCATTCCCAAACACTCATCTCGAGAGAGTTAGTGTATTAAAAGGTAAGCTACTCTACATGCGTCAATAAATTGTCCGAGAGGAACACATTTGACACGCAGTAGGTTGCTTGGCAGAGAGCTTACCTCTTAAAGATTAGCCTAGTCACAATTATTCTATAAATCTTCCATCCAGAGTATGCACCCAACAATTTAGCTTAACCCATATTCCTATTACATCCCAACAATTGCCCCTCCCTTTATTTAGTTCTCTTATTATTTTCATTATTTTTATTACTAGTGAAAAAATCCCCCATTCATATTTGATGCTTATGTTATCTTTGATCTATAGTGTTTTTATTCGTTAATATTTTAAGTTGCGACTAGTTAAAATAATTTTAATTTTTTATAAACTCTCACTACCACTCCCTTAGGATACGACCCCAACCCTAGGTTGGGTTATATATATGATTACACGATTGTAGACACTCGTACTGGAATTTGTATCATTAATTACGCAAAACATCAAAACAGTGCTGGTCTAGGGGAGTGGTGTTATGAGAAAATTTGTAGTTAAGTTGAATTTTTGTTCTCCGTAGTTGTGCTGTTGCTTGCTTTTTTTGTTTTTTTTTTTTTGCTTACTCTCTTCTTATAGTAACTTTTGTTTTGTTGTTTTGAATATCTAAACAAGTTAATTAAAATAGATAGTCATTATGGGAACCACACCAATCATCCCCTTTTGAAACTACGAAACCTCAGGAGAGCCTCCTCACATTCAAACAACTGGGGGATGAGACAATCAGGACATGTGGCTGAAGTTTCAAGAAGTACTATAACTATGCCTATCTCATGGTATGATTAGCAGAGCGTCTACTTATACTATACTGCTTCTAATAGTCTGATAGGGGTCTTGGTCCCTGCGGAAAAATTATGTAGTTAGGTGTCATACGACCCAAACGGGCCGCGGCCTGTCACGGCCACTCTCTCATCCTACCTTTGAGTGAGCGAACCACCCTTCAAATTCCCAAACAACTGTTTTCAACCATAAATAAAAAATATATGGCGTGAAGACTTTAAACTATTACTGAAATCGATTAAATAACTTATAAAAAACATCAATACTAGTATTTTGCCCATAACCTGGAAGTCATCACCACAAAACATCTATCCTCAATTACTAATCTAGAGTATCTAAAAGCTAAATAAGTAAAAATCTATTCCCATGCGCGGAACTTCAAGGCATCAATACAATGAAGAAGATTGATCAGTCCAGCTAGAAGCAGTTACTCAAGCTCAACCGTGAGATCCGACTTGATGAAAGACTGGCTAGAGTTCGGTTGCGGTTGAGTTGAATATGATGGTACGTTTGCTTTGCTGTCACTCCACAATAACAAAGACAACAATTACAAGTAGGGGTCAGTACAAAACACGAGTACTGAGTAGGGTATCATTGCCAACTCAAAATAGAAAACGTAATATTCAAATAATATCATAAAAATCAATACAGATTCAACATGTAGCAACACAAGTTCATAATCATTATCAGACCGCCACGTTTCACCCATGAGGACTCAAGGAGCGCCCTCAATGCCATAGGCCAACCCCATTTGGGAATTAGGTTCATTAGATTGAGTATATTAACGTCTTTCAAGATTCATTAAGCTTTATTTCTCTTGTGTCGGTACGTACACTACTCCCCTCCATATACTACGTGTCGGTTCGTGACACCCCCAAACCCGATCCCCTAATTCTAATTCTAACGTGTCCGTCATGACATCATCCGATCCCCTATTCTAATTCTACGTGTCTGGTTTCGTGAACAAGACCCTTTTCCACTACTTACTTCTTTCTAACGTGGTCGTTGTGACACCCGTTCCACTACTTTCATTCATCACTTTAGTTCATACAGAAGCCTTCTTTTAATACAAGCATCATCAAATTCATTTACAACAAGGCACGATTAGGGTTTTTTCAGATTTAGGATTCAATAGCTTTCAATCATGCTTATGTTTATCTAATTATGTAATCACATTCATACAAGCATACAATTAATCATATAGAAGGGTTTATAATACTACCTAAACGAACCGCAAGTACATAACATTCGCTGTAGAGTTTACCTACTACAATAGCATAAACCAGAACCTACCAGCCACTCCACCAAAGCCATCGTGATCAAGCAAGCTAATTTCAAATTTTTGCTTTCCTTTCCTCCTCTTCGTTCTTTCGTTTCTTCGTCTTTCTTCTTCTTCTCTTTCTCTCTTTCGTTTCTCCTCTCTCCTCTCTGTTTCTTTCTATTTTTTCTTATCAAAACCCTTTTCTTTTCTAGAACTCTTAATACCCTAATAATCATATAGTTTAGTAATACAAAATGATAAAACAATGGCGCCCCACTACTTGTTTCAAGGTTCTCCTTTGAAAAGAACTTGAACCCCCAAGTAATTAAATTATAAACATTAAACCACTCACTTTATAATTATAGCAGAATAGTCCAAAACGCCCCTTAAAACATATTAAAACAGAAATCCGACCCAGCCTGGGATTAAAACCATCTGAGTTCTTGTGATACGGGCCGTCTTGCCTGCGACGTCCGTCCTCTGCGCTTTTTATTTCCGTTACGAAGTTCAGAGACTGTCCACTCATAAAACGAATTGTGACGGATGTCATGCCTGAACGGTCCGTCCTGCCACCCGCCGAGGGTTAGAGGGAAGAAGAAGAGAATCCCAGAGGTGGAAGGCTAAGCTGCCAACGACCCGCCGCTAGACGGAGACTCTCGAAGAGGAGCCCGCCCGTGACGGCAAAGTCGATCTCATCCAATTTTCTTTAAATTCTAAGTGTTTTTGGAACTAACCCCCTCGCGGTCGTCGTGGACTATGACGGTCCCGTCAGGGGATCCGTCGACTCAGTAAGTTTTTTTCCAGAAATACAACTGCTGGCTCACAAATGACTAAACAGTCGTTACCAAATAGATCAAATTTATCACCCATCGTACGTGCCACTCGAACGATCATAGAAGAAAATACAGGCAAAAAAGGGAGTACCTGAATCTGTAACAGGGTGTGGTTATCTTTCTTGTCATATCAGCCTCCTTCTCCCAAGTGACTCTTCCACTGGTCGATCTCCATTGAACTTTTGATGGAGCACTCTCCCTTGATCTCAATTTGTGATTTCTCTATCTAGAAATGGCAACAGCTCCTCCTCATAAGGCAAATTTTCATCGAGCAGAACTGAATCCTAACGAATGCTGTAGTTTCCCGCCCCATGGTATCTTTTCCTCCCCAGCATATACACATGAATAACAACCGGATGCACCTCCTGACACCCTTGGAGGCAAGGCTAATTCATAAGCCCCCTCCCCTACTCGCTTAAGTAATTCAAATAGTCCAATATACCGTTGTGGGCTTAGCTTACCTCTTTTACCAAACCTCATCACACCCTTCATGGGTGAACCCTTCAGCAAAACTTGCTCACCCTCCATGAACTCCAAGTCCTTAACCTTTCGATCTGGCATATCCTTTTGCCTTTTTTTAGCCTCTAAAAGTTTGTTCTTGAATAGATTTCACCTTCTCTAATAAATCCCTCAAAAGGTCATACCCCAAGGTCTAACCTCGAATGCATCAAACCACCAATGAGACCTACATCTCCTCCCATACAATGCTTCGAAATGAGCCATAGCATATTGAGTGATAGCTATTATTAATTAAACTCTGCGAAGGGTAAGAAGTTTATTCACGACCACCAAATTCTATCACACATGCAGAAGCAGATCTTCCAACCCCTGAATTGTTTTGCCCAGACGCCCACTCGGTCCTGAGCGTGAAATGCAGTACTAGGTCGCAACCTAGTACCTAATTCGCATGCAATGTTCTCCAAAACTTAAGAATTAAACTGCGTACCTCTCTCTGATACTTATGGAAAGTTGAACTCCATGCAAACGACAATGATTTGAATGTAGAGTCGTGGCTAACGTCTCTACATTGTACGTCACCATTAACACCGCATGAAATAGCAGACTTATTTTAAAATCTAATCTGTCCACAATTACCCACATAGAATCAAACTTCCCAATTCTTGGAAGACCAACCAACTAAGTCATTTGCAATTCTCTCCCACTTCCATCATGAATGGCATTCTCTGAAGTTTCCCTCCGTGCCTCTGGTGTTCATACTTTACTTTCGACAATTTGGACATTTCGCAAACAAAATCAAAATGTCCGCGCTTCAATTTCACTCCACCAAAGTGTTGCTTTAGGTCACGGTACTGATCTTGGTTGCACCATTGATGCATAGAATATATCCGGAACTATGAGCCTCTGTAAGAATAGTGTGATCAATAACAACCGGGGCAACACACACCCTCCTTACCCTTAATTCTCAAAACAAACCCAAACCCATCCCTACCACACCATCCTCATCCATTATTGCTTATTTACCTCTCTCGCAACAACCTATCTCGGACCCAAATCAAGTTTCTCATCAGTACACTGTTCCCTTAATTTTTGTCAAGAACGAGATCTTGCCACCAACACTGGCCAAAATCCCCCTTTCGCATTTACTTCCAACATCTAATAGTTCATTAGGCCGAGTCTGAACTCTCTAGCCAATGGGCGTCTAGGGCTGTGTCAAGTGAGCTAAACTACCCGATGCGCCCTGCTTTTCTACTTAGAGAAGGACGTCCCTGCCACCAACATTAAACTTTTTCTTTTTCTGGTGATCAAGATGGTAATATGTAGTCCTTCATAGCTCCATTCCATCTCTTCTTTCTCAAATTCAAATCTTTTCTGAATAAAGACATACTTGTAGGCTACAGATCCGTATAGACCTTCAACACTTAACGCCCATATAGATAGTGTTTTCCATTGCTTTAATGCAAACACTACCAGCGCCACTCCATCGTGGGTCGGATAATTACGTTCATGCCCTTTAATTGGCCCGAAGCATAAGCAATTACAGTTCTTCTCTTGCATTAGCACTGCCCCAAACAAGATAGGATGCATCACAATACACAACGCAGTTCTTACCCTCTACTTGCAAGTTAAGGATAGGTGTGGGTAGTCCTAAAAAAAAGGAAAGGTCCTTGAGTTTCCTTGAAGCTTTCCTCACATTCATGCTGTCCATGACAATGGAACTTCTGCTTAGTCAAATTAGTTCATTGGAATCGATAGAAGATAATCCCTGACAAATTGACGTGTAGCTGGCTTAACCCCCCAAAGCTCCTATTTCCGACACATTAATAGGCTTACCCAATTTCTCACTGTTTCAATCTTAGAAGGATCCACCATCACCCCATCCTTAGAAACCACGTGCCCTAAGAATGACACGATGTCTAGCCAAACTCAAACTTGGAGAAATTTGGATAAGCTTTTTCTCTCTAACATTTCCAATACAATCATCAGGACTGTCCTCATGTTCTTCTTGCTCTTTGAGTATACCATATATCATCAATGAATACATGACAAAAGATCCAGATATGGCTTAAAAATCCCTTCATCAAGCTATGAAAGCAGCAGGGGCATTCGTAAGTCCAAAGACATTACAAGAATCATAAGCCCATTACCTGGTTCGGAAAGCAGTCTTTGGCACCATCTGCCCGTATTTTCAATTGATGATAACCAGACCTCAAATCGATTTAGAAGGACAAGCACCTTGTACTGATCGAACAAATCATCAATGGGGGAAGAGGGTACTTGTTTTAACAGTTACTTTTTTATTGCGGTATCTATGCACATCCGAAACCCATCCTCTTCTACAAAAACACGGAGCACCCCAAGGGGAGCACTTGGTCTAATAAACCTTTCTAACAATCTTGAAGTTGGGCTTTAACTCCTTTACTTGCTGGAGCCATTTATAAGGAGGAATGGAAATGGGCGAGTACCCGCTCCAATCAATGCAAAAGTCAATATCTCTTCCGGTGGCATACCAGGAAGGCTGCGAGGAACACATCCGAAAACTCACGACTACCGAAACCGACTCAATTGAAGGTCATTGGGTAGTATCATCCCTGAGGTGTGCCAAAAGCAAACACCCTTTACTAACCATTCTCTTAGCACAAAAAAAGGAGATGTATGAAAATGGAGTGGAAGTAGTACCCTCCCACACTAACAGATCTGTACCAGGCTTCGCCAACGTTACATTTAGCATTACAATCTAAGATTGCAAAATTTGGGAGAAAGCCAAGTCAGCCAGAATTACATCGAAATCAACCATTTCTAAGATAACCAAGTCACATGAGTGTTGATCCCCACAAAGTCACCAGGCAAGACCTATACACTTTTCAACTATCACAGACTCACCACCGGAGTAGAAACACGAATAGGATGTCAAGCAATTCACAATGTAAATTAAGACCGATAGCAATGAGGAAGATACATATGAAATGTGCATCCAGGATCAAATAATACAGAAGCCTGCAATCACAAAACAAAAGATTACCTATACTGATGTCTCGCTTCCGACCGCCCAGGAAAGCGTAATAGTGGGCCCTATCACCTGTCTGCCCTTGCTCTACAATGTGTTGTTGTAGTGCTCAGTTTGTCCGTCACCCCGGCCGTGTGGTGACCACCATTACCTCGGCCACCACGCCCTCCAGAATGGCGGCCTCTCCCATGACCACCTCTACCTCTGATTATTTGGGTCTGTAACTCTGTTTTGGACAATACCTCTTGATGTGCCCAGTCTCCCCACACCATAAACACTCTTGGATTCAGCATAGGTTCTGAAATGACGAGTCTGGGAACTCAAACTCAGAGAAGTGTTGACCGGTCTGTGTGGACCCCAACTACACTTGAGTGAGGACTGAATAGGTGGGCGGTAACCTGTGAACCTACCCTCTGGAGTAAGAACCTTAAACTCACCTCCATTTGAAACCTTTAGATGTCGATGCCATGGTGAAGTCATTGGCTCACTCCTCCACCTCTATCACGAAGTCTCCACTTCTTGAAAGGATTTTTGTGTACGCGCTACCTGTAAGGCTGAAATCCGCAAATATGACTCAACCCCTTCACAAAACGGCGAATCCTCCTTGTGGACTGAAACAAGTTGGGTGGCATACCGGATAATGCATGAACTTGCCTCATACGCAGTCACCGACATCTGCCTTGCTCTAGGCTCAAGAACTCATATCTCCTTCTATCCCTCAAGGTCCTGGGGATATACTTCTCATAAATAAGCTAGAGAATGACGCCCAAGTCATAGGTAGTGCTGTACGGGTTTGACACTCAACATATGACCACTTCCACATTTTGGCATTTCCCTGAAACTGTAGTACACAAATTCGATGCCAAATCGTTCTACTATCCCAATTTTAGTAGTAAACTCATGAAAATCAACCAGAAAATCGTAGGCATCCTCAGATTCAGCACCTTGAAGACTGGAGGTTTAATTTCAAGAATACTGAAAAGTTCATGCTGATCACTTGTCATTATAGTCCCTGTAGTCAAGCAAGGAAACGTGCCTATTTCTAATGAGGCATCCATGCGGGGAGCCTCAGCAGACGGCCTGTCGTACTTCGGAACCTGAGATGCGGGTGCAGATACACTGGTGGTGTCTGGCCTTGATCAATAACCTCTAAGATAAGCAAGAACCTGATAATCATCTCTGGGTAGGTTGGGGTGGTAATTCTTCATTCTGCACTTACTCATTTTCCCCTTTCTCACCTCTCTTACTACTTCCTCAGTCAGGGGAGGATTCAACGCCCTAGTACTAGATGGGACATGTGCGTTGTCCTCTTCCTCTAGAGGACGTCTCCTACGACCTCTACCACGGCCCCTTGCCAATACTCCTCTTCAGCTACAGCCAAGTGACTGGCTCAGACGCACCGTGTCCTGCCGGTGCTGGTGTTGGCGAGTTGTTGCTCTAGTTCTACCATCTGCAAATAGAGTGAAGATGGTCAGATACCAATTCGTATCCACCTAGATACCAATTGGATCCAAGTAATAGCAGAAAGAAGAAAGAAATGGAATTTTTGCTAAGTCTATAGCCTCTCAAATAAAGTAAAGGCGTCCCCCTACCGTTCCTTAAGACTCTACTAGACTGTTCTGTGAGATGAGACCACGAACCTAATCTCTGATACCAAGTTTGTCACGACCCAAAACGAGCCGCGAGTGGAACCACACTTACCCTACTATGTAGCGAACCAACCAATCTAACCCCAACGTTCAACCATAATAAAGGAAAATAATGCGGAAGATTATACTCATTAACGAAATCAATTAAATAACTTCTGAAATTATCAATTACTATTCCCAAAACCGTCGGAAGTCATCATCACAAGAACATCATCCTCAAATTACTAAATCTAAGAGTATCTAAGAAACTAAAATAATAAACAGCTAGTCCATGCCGGAACTTCAAAGCATCAAGGACATGAAGAAGAAGATCCAGTCCAAGCTAGCAGCATAGCTCACCCTGAGATCTGAAGTGATGAAGACTGGCTGAGTTGGTTGAGTTGAAAGACGATGGCACGTTGCTGCACTCCACAATTAACAAAGAAAAAACAATTACAAGTAGGGGTCAGTACCAAACACGAGTACTGAGTAGGTATCATCAGCCAATCAGAATAGAAAACAGTATATACTAGTTAAATCATAAAATAAACTACAATACTCAACATGTAGCAACAACAAGTACTGTAATCATTATAAAGTACGCCAAGTACACCCATGAGGACTCAAGCCTCAATACAATAATCATTTGGGAAAATAGGTTTATAATTTAAGAATATTATCATATTTCAAGATTCATTCTCTTTCTATCCTTGTGTCGGAACGTGACACTCCGTCCTCATCATACATCCTGGTGTCGGAACGTGACACCCGATCCTCATCATACTATCCTGGTATCGGAACGTGACACCGATCCAATTCATCCTGGTGCCGGAACGTGACAACCGATTCATATTCTATCCGGTGCCGGAACGTGACACTCGATCCATATTCTATCTGGTGCCGGAACGTGACACCCGATCCATATTCTATTCCTGGTGTCCTGAACGTGACACCCGATCCTCTATTACTAACCTGGTGCCGGAACGTGACACTCGATCCTCTAACCTCATTTTTAGTTCATCAAGCCTTCTTTTATACTAAGGCACATCATTAACAAGAGTTTTTTCAAGATTAGGATTCAATGTCCTCATCATGTTTATTTTATCACAATTATATAATCACATTCGTTGCAAGCATACAAAATAAGCATATAGAGTGTTTACGATACTACCCGATACATATCATTCGCTATTAAGAGTTTTACTATGACATAGCATAAACCATAACCTACCTCCACCGAAGAATTGTGATCAAGCAATCTACTTTTCCAAAGCATTGCTTCCTCTTCGTTCTCCTCTCTCTCTCGATCGTTATTCTCCCTGTCTCGTTCTTTGTATTTTCTTATTCAACCCTTTTCTTTTACCCTATTAGCATATAATTAAGTTAAAGTGATAAAATACCCCACTACTTGTTTCAAGGTTCTCCCTTTTAACCCCCAAGTAATTAAATTATTAACATTAAACCACACTTTATATTTATAAGCAGGAATAGTCTCCAAAACGCCCCTTAAAATATTAAACAGAAATCTGACCCAGTTAGGGTCACGCAGCTGTGACGGCCGTCGTGCCTGCGAGGGTCCGTCCTTCTGCCTCGTCAAGGTTCAGAGACTCCATCATTAAAGAGTCTGTGACGGCCCGTCATGTCTGCGACGGTCCGTCCTGCCATTTCGTCGTGAAGTGTAGAGAGTCGATCTCAGTACCCAAATTTGTAAATTCTAAGTGTTTGGAACGAGACCTCCTGACGGTCCGTCGCTCCCATGACGGTCTGTCAGGGTATCCGTCGACCCGACAGTGATTTTCAGAAATAAACTCACTGCTCAAACGACTAAACAGGTCGTTACAGTGAAATTGGTGAATATAATGTTGGAATAATTAAAGTAAGATATAGATTTAGAAAGTTGTTAGTAGGTTAATAAGTTAAATGGTGAATATTATTGGAATTAACTTAAAACTAAAATAATTAGATTAGAAAGTTCTTAAGTTATTTATAAGTTAAATTGGTGAATAAAGTGTTGGAATTAAGTTAAAACTAAAATAATTAAATCTAGAATGTTAGTTAAGTTCTTCAAATAAGCTTATGCGATTTATTTGGTTAATATAGTGTGGAATAAAATTAAAACTAAACTAATTACACTTAGAATTTTTTATGTTTTATAAAATAAGCTAATGTGATTTAGTTAGTTAATATAGTGTTGGACTAAGTAAAATGAACGAGTTAGACATAGAAAATTGTTAAATTTTTTAATAGATTAAATTGGTAAAGATAGTATTGAAATAAGTATAAAACTAAACTAATTAGACTTAGAAAATTATTAAATTCGTTAATAAGTTAAATTGGTTAACATATTATAGGAATTAATTTACAGCTAAACTAATTAAACTTAGAAAGTTTTTAAGTACTTTTTAATGTGTGAATATAGTTTAGAATTAAGTTAAATTAAACTAATTAGACTTAGAAAGTGTTAAGTTGGTTAATAAGTTAAATTGGTGAATATGTTATTCAAAATTAAGTTATAACTAACCTAATTAGACTTAGAAAGTTTGTTAAGTTGTTTATAAGTTAAATGGAGAATATAATGTTAGAATTAAGTTAAAACTAACTAATTAAACATAGGAAGTTGTAGTCAAGACCCAAAAATGAGTTGTGATGACACTGTCTTATCCACCAAGACAAGTCGGCCTTACCCCTATTGTTGTAAAATGCAAAAATAAAACCTAAGTCTGATACACACTTAATAATACAAAAACAATACTTCAACAATTCAATCCAAAACCCGATGGTCATGTATACAAGCCTCTTATGTAAATACTAGAATTGAAGTAAATACGAGTCTAGAATGAAGTTCTCTTTCAAGCAAAAACAAAGTCATAAACTGGAGTAGGAAATTTCGCTGAGATGAGAAGCAACTACCTTACAATCCTCACAAGTTCCTCGGAAAACAAGAGAATGGAAGGTATCACGAAGATGATCTCGTAACCTACAAAAAATTGTAGAGCAAGGATGCGGGTGAGCACCAAACCAGCGGGTACCCAACAAGAAAACATCTAAACATAAGTTAAGTGAACAAAATACGACTAATACGTTACTCCCTTTCTGAAACCTCATCCTACAGCCATAAAAATCACAATTTACAAAGCACAAAACTCAACAAACCATACTCATATCAGTTTATATATCTCATATTCAACAGTCACGAGTTTCATAGAAAAAACTCACAATATAGCAAAACACGTGTTTAAGTGCATCAGTAATAAAAATGTGTAAGACATGAGATGGATGTCAGTATAGGGATGCATATTTCCCTATGATAACACATCCGTTTTTTCTCAGTCTGGGATCCATGGGAACATTTCTTTCATACATCTGTCGTGGCCAAGACACGACCCTTGCCAAATGAAATTGTGCGGCGCGCAATACATCGTCTAAAATTATCTATCGAGGAGCGCAATACGACCAAAATGGACATCCTCTTATCACAACCATCACTCAGATGACAATGAAAATGACATGCTCAAATAAAAACTAGGAGATAACTATTTTCATTACAAAACACAATTTACAACAAGGAATATATAATACCAACAAAAAGCAACAGTTCACCAAATCATTTCTCACACCACACAACGAAATACAAGAATTTCTACGCTTCACAAGTGTTTAGAAATTTCACTTGCTTAGCCGATCGAATATCACTCCAGGACTGATGTCTTCCCTCTCCATTGAGCTTCCGAATTAATGGAATCTATTCAAGTATATATTCTCAATAACATTCGGAACTCATAAATACCAACATATTAGTGTTTAACCTTGACCAAAAATTCACCCAAATTTATAATGAAGTTGTTGAATTCTTGATGCCAATTAGCATTTCAATTATCAAACCCGAATGATATTATATAATACGATAGATCTAATATTTAATTAACGATCTCAATATACCATAAACTTAATCTCTAGTGATAAGAATAGATTAAATAATTTATTCATACTTCCACGGAAAAACACCGCTTGAGCCTATGACTACTCTTTCCTCACTATATCCTCCAAATTCTAATTCCTACTACTAACCACAATATGTTAGCAACCACTACAAAAGAATTTGCATTAAATTTAGTCATAAAATTTTTCAGGAGCCACGTTCATGAACAAATCATTAATTTCCTTACATTATAGCATGTATGACTTTTTTTTGTCTTTTTCTGTAATTGTTTTTTTTCTTTGTTCAGCAATACACACTAAATTATTTATATAATCAAAGCAACCAACTAATCACAATTAAGCATTATTAAATACCTACTAACAACTAATTCAATATTATCAAAATTTCCAACTATTCACGTGATTTCTTATTCAATTTTAAGACTCAAATATGCAATCTATGATTAATTATACACATAATATATTACCTATATAATATTTCTATAACACACATATATAGTGCAGCATCAAGGAACTAGAGTCACAGAAAAATTACATGATATAGTTCTGTAAGCCGAAGTGCAAAAGCCCTTCGCCTTTTTTTTTCTTTTCCCTTTTTTTTGAATTATTTATGTACTAAAAGTGGGTGAATTTTACCAGGTTTTTTATTAAATATAGGCTAAAGGGTAAAGGTCAAAAATAAATTATCAATTTAGCCCATTAACTATTAATTGAATCTTATCTACAATATGCATTCATTCATTAACTCAAATTAACCAAATATTCAAAATTTCTGAAAATGACATTCCGGGTCAATACATCTCACCCTAAAAATCATGTTCGTCCTCGAATATAAAGTAAAAGAAAAGTACCGACGCTTCAAAAAGTTGAGGTACCTGGCACGAATGTCAGACTCTGTTCTCCAAGTTGCTTTCCCCTACTGAATGGTGCTTCCAATGCACCTTCACTGAAACAAGCTCCTTGCTCCTAATCTACGTACTTGCCTATCCAATATAGCTATAGGCTCCTCTCATATGTGCATGATGGAACCAGATCCATAGAATCGAGTGAAATCACATGAGATTCATCCAAATATACTTCCAAAGCATAGATACATGGAAAACAGGATGAACTGCCGACAAACTAGGTGGCAAGGCCAAATATAGGCCACCTTCCCACTCGGCTCAAAATCTCAAAAGGTCAACAAATCTAGATCAAACTTGACCTTTTTTCCGAACCTTATCACACCCTTTATGAGTGATACTTAGAGCCAAACATGATAAGCCTCTATAAACACTAAGGTTCTAAGTCTCGGTCTGCATAACTCTACTGTCGACTCGGCCCATCAGAGTCTATATTGAATCATACGGACGTGTTCCATAGCATCTCTAAGCAAGTTTGTATCAAAATAGTCCATTTCCGCCGAATCAAAACAAACAAATTGGAAATCTACACCGTCTACCATACAACGCCTAAATGGGACCATTTGGATACTAGAGTGATAACTCTTATTATAGGCAAACTCCGCTAAGGGTAAATGGCGATCCCATATAGCTCCGAAATTGATCACACATGCTGGAGCATGTCCTTCAACACATGAATCGTCTTCTCGGACGATATCTGTCTGTTCAAATGTTTATCATATCTAAACTGAGTCCAAGACCATGCTGTAATTCCTTCAAGAAGTGAGAAGTAAATATTGAACCTCGATTGATATGATAGAAACAGGAACTCGTGTAGTCGCACAATTTGACTCAATATAGCTCAGCTAACTTTTCACCATATACTTCACCCGAACCGGAATGAAGTGGGCAGACTTGGTCAGCCTATTAACAAAAACCCAATAGAGTCAAACCACCCACTTTGGTAGGGAAAGCCACAACAAAGTCAAATATCCGCTCCACTTCCAAGTAGGAATAGGCATCCTATAGATACACCCTCGGGCCGTAGTTCTCACACTTAACCTGCTGGAAGTCAAATACCTCGAAATAATGTCTAAAATATCCATGTTCATCCCACAACACCAGTAATGATTACTCAGATCATGATACATCTTCGCCGCCCCGTTCATGGAATATCGAGAACAATGGGCGTCCTCAAGAATTATCTAATCAAATCGCCCGTTTTAGGCACACAAATCCTGCCTCTGATCCTCAATACGCCATCAAAATAAGGAAAACCTCCTTCACTTCCACTCTCAATACTTTGTATCGAATGAGACATAACTTCTCATCATCAACTGTGTGCATGGATCTGCTTGAATAAAGAAGATCGAGCCTCATAAAAGCAAATCACATCACTCTCCTCTGAAGTCTGCAATCAGAAAAGACTATTAGCTAACATCTGAACATCTTTATCCAATGGCCTGTCCTCAATACTAAGAGATGCAAGAATCCCCATGCTGTGAGTCTTCCTACTCAAAGCATCAGCCACAACATTGGCCTTCCCTGGATGATACATAATGGTCACATCATTGACCTTGTGTAACTCAATACATCTCTGCTGCCTCAAGTTTAAATCACTTTGACTAAAGATATATTGAAGACTCTGATGATCAGTGAAGATCTCACAATGCACCCCATACAAATAATGACGCCATAACTTAAGTAAAAATATCAAGCCTCCAACTCCAAATCATGAGTAGGGTAGTTCTTCTCATGGGACATCAATTGCCTAGAAACATAAGCAATAAATTTCCCCTTCTGCATCAACACACCACCAAATCCGACTCCTGAAGCATCACAATACACTGTAAAATCTACACCCTCCTCAGGTAGAGTCAACACAAGAGCTGAAGTCAACAAAGTCTTTAGCTTTTGAAAGATCTTCTCACACTCATCAGACCATTGAAAACCCAGATATTGTTGAGTCAATGTAGTTAATGGAGCTTCAATTGTAGATAAACTCTGAATAAATCGTCGACAATAGCCTGCCAATCCCACAAAAACTCTGAATGTTAGTAGGTGAAGTAGGACGTGTCCAGCCTCTAACTGCCCCAATCTTGGCCGGATCTACTCTCATACCATCCTTGGACACCACGTGTCCTAAGAATGCCACTGAAGTAAGCCAGAACTCACACTATGCGAACTTGGCATACAACTTCTCTTCACTCAACCTCTGAAGTACAATCCTTAGGTATCGGACATGGTCCTCCTTAGTCTTGGAGTAAACCAAGATGTCATCGATGAAAAAAATGAGGAAAGAATAAAGGTATGGTCGAAACACCCCATTCATCACCTCCATGAATGCTGCAGGGGGATTATTTAATCCGAAGAACATCACTAGGAACTCATAATACCCCTACCGGGTCCGAAAAGCTATCTTAGGGATATCTGATGCCCTAATTTTCAACGGATGATACCAAGACCTCAAGTCTATCTTAAAGAACAATGATGCTCCCTTTTGCTTATCAAATAAGTCATCAATACGCGGAAGAGGATACTTATTCTTCACTGTTACCTTGTTCAATTGTCTATAATCAATACACATCCTCATAGTCCAATCCTTCTTTTTTACAAACAATATAGGGGCACCCCAAGGTGATACACTAGGGCAAATAAAACCCTTACTAAATAAATCCTGCAACTGATCCTTCAATTATTTCAACTATGTTGGATCCATACGATATGGAGGGATATAAATAGTCTTAGTGCCTGGATCCAAATCAATAGCAAAATCAATATTCCTATCGAGAGGAACAACTGGAAGATTAGGAGGAAATATATCGGGAAACTCCTAAACCCCCACGGGAACAGAGTCCATGGGAGGTGGTTCAACACTAATATCCCGAATATAAGATAAGTAAAACAAACACCCTCTCTCCCCCAATCTCTGAGCACGGATAAAAGAGATGACCTTGCTAGGATAAGGACCACTAATACCCTTCCACTCAACCCTCAGAACACCAAGCATCGCTAAAGTCATGATCTTAGCATTACAATCAAGGACAACATGATAAGGAGAAACCCATTTAATACCCAAGATAACCCAAAAGTCTACCATCCCCATACTGATTAAGTCTATCCAAGTGTCATACCCAGCCAAAGAAATAAGACATATAGATACACTCGATCCACCGCTAAGGGCTTACCCACCGGTATAGAAACACGAATAAGTACAGTAATGCTATCATATTTTATATCAGATTCAGCTGCAAAATAGGTAGACACGTAAGAGAATGTAGACCCTGTATCAAACAATTTAGACGCAGGTCGATGACATTCTGGGATGATACCTGTAACAACATCATCAGAGGTCTCTGCTTGAGGTCTCCTTGGAAGAAAATAAAAGCGGCCCTCTCGTCCACCTCCAGCCTGGGTGGTACCTCTACCCCCACTCTGCTGAGATGAAACACCACTACTAGAAAGTCTATAACCTCTACCTGATTGAACTCTTCCACGTCCTCTACCATGGTACTGGTAGTCTAGTCTGAAATAAAGAATTAGATCGAGGCCCACCACGACCCCTTTGAGAAGTACACTACCGCATCATGTGATCGCGATCTCCACAAGTACAGAAAAATCTCTGACCTGGGAACTGCTGTGTAGACCACTCACTCTTTGTGATCCCCTACCTCAAAATGAGGCACCATGAAATTGACCTTATGTACGAGCCCTTTAAGGGTCCCCAAACTCCTCTCTCTCCATCAATTCCGCCTCTTAGACGATGCTCACAATGGACTTGAAAGAAGACCCCTCCGTAGATGCCCGAAACACAGCTGACCTGATAGATAAAGTCAATCCCCTCAAAAATCTGCAGATCCTCTCTGTCTCATCAGGAATAATAGCCAACACTTGCCTAGACAACTAGCAAAAATGCGCCTCATACTCTGTAACCGATAAACCATCATGTTTCAGACACTCAAACCTCAAGAGACTCTGCTCTCTCACGATCCAAGGGATAAAACAACTTTTAAATGCACTACAAAACTACTCTTAAGTCAGTGGAGGAGATCCTGTCACGACTCGGATTCTTGAATCCAGATCACAACCGGCGTCTTTGACCTCTCAGAGGTCAAACACAAGCCTCATCTTGCAATCATAACATTCATCTTGCAATTATCACATTCATCTTGATAAATTTGGGGAAAATTTAAAACTTTTTATATGTATGAAGTATACAGAGACTTCATATAATTATTTACTAGATACATCATATACTAAGCTCAACATAAGAGAACAACCATTTAACATAAAGAATCAATTTGAAACTGAATTTTAATATATTATAAATAGTTTCCAAACATGTCCTTATTACAAAGCTTCATTATGAACGTGCGAAAGAAATGCAAGGGACAACATCCACTAGCTATTTATACAAAATGCAAAGCACAACATCCACTAGCTATGTATACAAATAAGGCTAGACTAAATCTGTCGCATCCTCAAAATCATGAGGACCTACCAAATGGTTTGGAGAAAAGGTGAAGTCCAAACTTCTTTAAGTGTCCTCAACTTGTCCTCTGCCTGAACCCATAAAAAGCAAATAGTAGGTGGTTATTACACCACTTGTAAAATGTATGGTTGTATGCACACATACACATAAAGCTATTCATGATAAATGAAAGCTCTTCCTAAGCAACATGCCATTTCTGAAAAGTCTGGAAAGCCTAGTGACTAGACTTTCCTAAATCGTTAGATGTGAATTGTGGTATGAATAAGATGTATTTTAATGCATTCAAAGCATACAACTAATTTTCTATATGATTATAAAACATTAGTATCATCCACATAATTTTATAATAACTCGGTCGAAGATTTGAGATTTTGATCATCTTAGGCCGAGAGCTCCTCTTTATACACAGATTATTTTTCAGTCTTTTTATTCTTCTTGTTGTGTGGTTCAATATCTCATATGGTCCTATGTTTTACTTACAAGTTCATTGATTCATTGTAGTCCCATACCAATAATGAATCGATATAAGTAATCCAAGGACTAAGGAATAATTTCCCTATCTTATAATCAGTCATTCTTTACACTATGTATTCATTACCTTTCATAAGTGATTCTCTATTGATCATTCCATTGATTTCACTACTTTCATGTTTCATATATTATACATTTCATATACATGAGACTTTGGAATCGTTGATGTAACATAAGACATCTCAAGTGAGGGCCCAATATATGGGACCTCAACCCAAGGGAGTTCTTTATGAAACACAGAGTCTGCCTCATTCGTTCTTTCGTACCTCACATTATTCATTTCATTCATTTGTAGGCTGATGTAAATACCAACTAACCTAGGATGCACTTTAATACTCTTATCGGAATCATGAAGTGCAATGACCAAGAATGACCTCATGTCATTACTTGAATCTTATCTCATCTCCTGATTGTCTTGCATAAACACCTTGGGAATAGTTCATTTCATTAGATTTAATACATTGAGAAGATACAACCTTATCCAACATAGATCATGTGAGCATCATAAAATTGTCTACCCCACACTGAAAAGAGGTGGAATCACTGGCCAAAGTGACCCAAAACATGCTCGGCATGCTGGACAGTCTCATATCATTAGATTTACGTGAACCTCCTCCCTTCCAGAAAGAAGGCATTATTGCTCAAAGCTAGTCTATTGGTGCTCAGTATAAAGTTCCATTTCATTCAACTCATATGTTATGGAAGTTGGCTTCTAGTATTAGGATATCATATATCAATAGATTATTTCTCATCTCATCATTAGTATTAAGTATACATCAGTGTCAATACTTTTATTAGAGTGTACATAGGGACTCGTCTCTTCATTAGCTTTACACTATCATAGGTGAGTACGTTTTGGTAATATTTACATAGGATCATTTGAGGTTGCTATCATCTTTCACATTAGCCTCTTATAATGTTGTCACAATATTCATTAACATTAGCACATTTTCTTTTCATATTTACTCACTCCTTTACGTGAGTGTTCATTTCTTCTTATCTTCTAGTATTGACTCATGAATTATGGAGGCTTGCTTCTAGGTTGAGATTTACTTACTCTATTGATGACTGGTCATCCTTATTTTATATTGATGAAATGTGAATTTTCCTTACATATCATCCTTTGTTGTTAATGGGACTGGCTCACACCTTCTAACATATTCATACGTGAGTATTCTTTTAACATAGTATTTTAGGTGTAAGTGAGACTTGTCTCACTTTCTTTAACAACCCATTCTTGTAACTTACTTACTTTAGACCCCTTTAATTATGTTATAATTCATGTTACTTACTTACTTTAGTGTAGTAGATTTATATCATCGTATATGGACGATGAGCACTTCATTAAATAAGTTTCATGAGTTTGTATGTCATTCTTTTAGAGCATGTTGGGAGTTGTCCCAATGAGTGGCATGCCCTTGATTATTGGTTCATTGAATTAGTTTAGAAGTGCTTATATTATAATTTGATACTCTAACTACATAAGATTGACATATGATTAGTATGGGCATCAATCTTTGAATATTGAACTACATAACCTCGATGAAACCTTGAAAATCATCTAAGAATTTTTTTTTCGTGCGTTTTGTTCACTTTTTTTGTCACGCTTGTTTTCTAGTTTTAGTCATGTATTTTTTTGAGTTTGAACGTGGTTTTAAGGTTTTTAAACTGACCATGACTTATTCAACTTATGGTTTAGGTAAATAATTAAATAATTTAATTAACTAATTACTAAGAAACCACTCCTAAGTTGACTAAACATAGGAGAGCATAATCCTTAGTCAAATCTGGAAATTGGTGTTAACTATGGTTTGGTCAACATTTTTACTTTATATTAATAAATTAAATCCTTAATTTAATTAATTTACGTAACTAGGGTAAGTACTAAAGTATCTTTAAGTCATTGGAACAAAAATTAACCCTTTTTGACTATCCTAGGTTAAGTACTAGGATGTTTCTTGAGTTGTACTAGGTTAGTGAAAGAATTTCGATTTGACCTCTTTAATTTATTTAATTAAATGGATAGTTTAATTATTTAAGTGACCTAGGGTAATTACTAAATTACTCTTAAGTCGTTATAACCATTACTAATCCTTTGAACCATCCTAGGTTAGGTACTAGGTTGTCTTTTTTTTTAAAACCGAAATATAGAAATTGTTTTGTGATTCCGGTTTTTCCCCTTTAAATTAATTAATTAAGTTTATAAATTAATTAATTTATTAGCCTAGGTTATATTATAAAGTACCCTTAAGTCGTTATAACCATAACTAATCCTTTGAACCATCCTAGGTTAAATACTAGGTTATCTTTTTCTTGTCTCAGCCGAAATCTTGAAACTTCGTTGTGATTTCGGTTTTGACCCTTTAAATTAATTAAATAGGATGCTAAATTAATTAATTAAGTATTCTAGGGTACTTAATAAGGTATACCTAAGTTGTTAGGATCTTAACTATCTCTTTTGGACCATCCTAGGTTAGGTTCATGTTGACTCTTTAACTAGTACTAGGTTAGTGTCAACCAGGTGTTGGTCCTAGGTTGTCGGGTGCACTAGTGGGTCCATTTAGGTTAGTACTTGATTAGTTATCTATTTGAGTTAGTAGGTTAGAGTCTAAATTTTTTTAGGAAGTTAGGCCCACATGGAGTGGTCCCTTATGCACATTTTTGTCCCTTTAACTACCCTAACTGAATTTGTTTTGGGTGGTCCACTCCTTTGGTGCTTATTTATATGTACTGCATATGGATTGGTTGTACTTATTTTCCCAAGGATCCTCACTATGTCCTTGGCCACTACTTACTCTACATCATCATTTTAATTGATCTTGTGACATGGTATCTAGGCTTGACACTTGGATACATCATACCTTTTGGTGATTTAAAGGAAAAATCATTTTAGTTTAGGATCTTCATTTCAGGTACATTTATTCAACAACAATATTGAATTGGTGTATGACAACCCTAAAAGTATATTTCTTATTTATATATAGAAAATTGGCTAATATACCTTATCCCATTTTTCTATACTATGTCTAATATTTTTCAATATTGGGCATTGAGGTGCCTATGCACCCCTAATAGGCTATCCTAAGGGCATACTGACTCTTCATTCGCCATATGATTTTCAAGAATGTTACAAATCCAACTACCAAAACCCCCGAATAAGTCCTCCACCACTCTCTCGCTGGCCCACGAAGCTGGAGTGTAGCATATCGAACCCCATGTGACTCAGCTAATCCAACCACCTCTAGAAACTCTCGGAAGTTAGTTAGAAACTCATGAGCATCCTCGATTTTCCTACCCTTAAATTGAGGTGAGTCCATCTTTTGAAATCTCTCATACCTACGCTGCTCATCCTCTGTCAGAACAACAACCTGTTCAACTTGACCCCCAAATGTTGGTGCAACATCATTCTAAACCACGGGATCCACTTGTAGTTTCCCCACCGCATCCTGAACAACTGGAGCTTGCTTTTTCTCTTGATTATGAGCCCCCTTTATAATACAAGATTCATGTGGTGTGGCGGTCGCACCACCACCCTGAGAAAAGCCCTCTAGGACACTTTAAACCCTCAATAGTGTATCCTAAAGAAAAGGAGTGACTAAAGGAGCTGGAGGAACCTTGTCCTCTTTGCCATCAATATGAGGTTATACAGAGACCTCTCTAGCACGACTTCTCACTGGTGCAGCTCCACGACCACGACCTCTGGCTACTGTCGTACCAGCAGCACGACCTCTAGCCCCTACCCCTAGTTGGGTCTCAACAATAGCCTCAGGAAATGCCTCCCCTCTACCAAGAGTAACATTAGTTCTAGTCCTATTCATCTTTCAAAAAAGTATACAACAACTTAGTAGTAAAGAAGGTAACCACGCACGATGAGAAATAATGAACAAAAAGGAAGATAGTACTTATAGCCTCTCAGAGATAAGTAAAGATGTCTCCGTACTTATCCTTGAGATTCTACGTAGACTTGTCTTGTACACAACGCGAGACTTATGAATCTGGGTCTCTGATACCATTTTGTCATGACCCAAAAAAGAGTGTGATGGAACTCGTCTTATCCCACAAAGACAAGTCAGCCTAACCCAATAATTTTGATAAAATGCGGAATAAAACCAAAGTCTAATAACACTTACTAATAGGAAAACAATTCAACTTAATTCAATCCCCGAAACCCGGTTGTCACGTGCACAAGACTCTAATGTAAATATTAGATGTGACATAAAATACGAGTCTAGAATGAAGTTGTCTTTCAAGTAAAAACAAATTCATAAACTGGAGTAGGAATGTTCACTGAGATGACAAGCAGCTACCTCACAATCCTCCACAAAATGCCTCTAAAACGAAGACAGTGGAAGGTATCACAAAGATCCGATCTCGTAACCTACAAAAATTGGTAGAAGCAAGGGGTGAGTACCAAACCATGCGGTACCCAACAAGCAAACCTATAAACACAAGTTAAATGAACAAAATACGAGTACTCCTTACTCCCTATCTGAAACTTCACAGTACAACCTAACAATTCATAGTTTACCAAACACAAAACTTAATAACCATACTCTATCAGTTTAAATATTCAAAATAACAACTCAATATTCTACAGTCATGAGTTTGACAAAAAAAAACTCACAATATCATCAAAACACGTGTTCAAGTGCATCAGCAATAAAAATGTGTAATGCCATGTGATGCGATGTCAAGTATAGTCATGCCTGTCTTCCCTAATGATACACACCTGCTATCTCTTAGTCTGGGACTCATGGGTAACATTTTTGTTCAGTCGCGGCCGCAATACGACCCTAAAAATTGTACATCTTCTTACCACAACCATGTCTCAGATGCAATACAAATGACATGCTCAAAAAAATGATAAGATAGTTATTTTCATGACAAAACACAATTTACAACAAGGAATATAATACCAACACGTAAGCAACAAGTCTCCAAATTATTCTACACACCACACAAGGAAATACAAGAATTTCATACGCTTAACAAGGGTTTAGAAATACATTATCCTTAGCCGACCGAATAATCACTTCGGGATTTGAGCCTTCCCTCTCCGTTGAGCTTTCAAATCGATGGAATCTATTCAAGTATTATGTATTTCAATAACGTTTCGGAACTAAAAATACCCACATTATTGTGTGTTTAACCTTGCCCTAAAAATTCCCCAAATTTATAATCAAGTTTGTAATGCTTGATGCCAAATAACATTCAACTATCATAACCCGAATGATAATTATTTAATATGATGGATCTAATATTTAATTACCGATCTAAATATACCAAAACTTAACTCATAATGTGATAAGAATAAGAAATTAAATTAAATTATCTATCATCAACGGAAAAACACCGCCTTGATCCTAAGACTACTTCTGCCATCACTGTATCTCCAAATTCTAATTACTAAATTACTAACCACACATAATGTAGTGATCACGACCAAAGGATTTTCATTAAATTTAGTCATAAATTTTCCAAGGAACAACATTCAAGAACAAACCATAAATTTCCTTACATTATAGCATATATGAAATTTGTTTTTTTGTCCTTTTCTTTAATTATTTTTTTTTTGTTCAGAAATACACACTAAATTATTTTTATATTCAAAGAAACAAACTAATCACAATTAAGAATTATATACCCACTAACATCTAATTCGAATATTATCAAAATTTCCAACTATTCATGTGATTTCTTATTCAATTTTTAAGACTCAAATATGCAGTCTATCACTTATTATTATACACATATATATAATTACCTATATAATATTTCTATATACACACATATTTGTGCAGCAATCAAGGAACTAGAGGCAAAGGAAACTTACTTGAGGTAGTAAATGTGATGAATTTTACTCAGTTATTTTATTAAATATAGGCTAAAGTGTCACGACCCAAAACGAGTCGTGAGTGGCACCCACACTTACCTCCTTAGGTGGGTGAACCAACACATCTAAACCCCAACATATACCAATAGTTCAACTATAAATAATATAAGTAATGCGGAAGCTCCAAAAGATACTAAGCAACCAATTTAAATAAGTTTCTAAAGTTTAATACTTATCATCCCAAAAACCTGATAGTCATCACATCAAGGACATCTAATCTCCAATACTAAGTCTAAGAATATCGAATACACTAAACTAAAAGAATAAAATGATATGTGTCCGAAAGAATAGGACCTCATGTCATGACCGAGAGAATCCAATATGATCTTGAATGGATAACTCACCCTGGAACTTGATATGCGGGAGGGTGGCTAGAACTGAGGGAAATCTGAAGTCATAGGTACACTCGCTGCATTTCATAAAAGGAAAACAAAGAAGAAAACAAGTAGGGCTCAGTACGAAGCAACATGTACTGAGTAAGTATCATCGGTCAACCAAAAATAGTAACTAATACACAAAGAATAATAGTATGAACTCAACTATAGCACTTAACAGGTGATAAACAACAAAAAACATGAACAAGTATCAACAACATTAAAGAAAAATCATAATAAGTCAATGATATCAAGATCATACATGAGGACTAATGCCTCCAAACCAAACCATTTTGGGAGTTGAGTTCTTTGAGATTGAATATCTTCCATTAATTCAACATATTTTTTCTTTAATATTATCGTGTCGGAACGTGACATTCGATCCAAAAATACCGTGTCCGAACGTGACACTCTGATCCAAAAATACCGTGTTTGAACGTGACATTCCAATCCAAGAATACCGTGTCGGAACGTGACACTCCGATCCAATTATACTATTAATTTATCCTTTATTATCACCGCTTTCAATTCATTGTTATATTATTTTCATAAAGCCTTCTTTATTCAAGGCATCACTTCGATAGATAGGATTAGAGAATATAAATTCTATGGTCTCAGGATATCAGACCAATCACAAACCACACAACCATATCATACAATCACACAGTCAAGTACATGGAGAACTTCACAATATCATTCAAGACATATCAATCACTATTAAGAGTTTACTATAAAATAACATAAACCATAACCTACCTCCACCGA
Source organism: Solanum habrochaites (assembly GCA_027704765.1). NCBI lineage: Eukaryota > Viridiplantae > Streptophyta > Magnoliopsida > Solanales > Solanaceae > Solanum > Solanum habrochaites. The sequence goes on from JAKWJA010002496.1 coordinate 16,081,779, forward strand.
AGAATTGAAGTCAAGTAACTACTTCTCCAATGCCTTTCCGTTCCTTATTGCCTCTGAACCTTTCCAATCTATCAAGTTTATATATGCACAATTTGTAAGTTAACGAGTCTATAAACACTCAGATTATTCTATATTTAGCCTAGACCCAAAAACTCACCTAATTATAAAATCAAATTCCTAAAGTTCAAACTAAGGGTAGGTCTTAGTTCCCCTAATTAACATAACTTTAATGAAATATAAATAATTTCATACACCTAATATTTAATTACCTATTTTAATATACTAAACTGAATTTATAAGATGATGATACGCAGTTTAATTCAAGATTAAGCACTTGTTTCGAACCCTAGTGGCAAAACGTGTAACCCAATTTTACAACTTAGCAATTCTTCTCATCTAATACCTTCTTATCCAACCATAATTAATTTCATACTTCAATGTATAAAATTATAACATATAATAAGGTATAAAATATTTTAATGTCTAAAATTTTAAGTTACTGGTGCCAACCCAGTGGCAGTAAGATTTTCCACATGCACATCCATACCTTAATCTTCCAATTTGTTTACACATTAATGATTAATGGTTGCCTAATTTTTTCAATCAACAATTTGTACTTAAACCTATCTCGTAGCAATTTAGCATACACCTGAACATTTATAGTTTACAAGAACTAATATATTCTTTCAACCAATCTTCATGTTACGAATTTATAAAGAAACTTACCGCTAAACCAATCCACGCTTATCTTTAATGTAGCTGCACAGGTAAGCTGTCTTTCTCACTGTTCTTCTTTTTTCCTCTTTTCTTTCTTCTACAGATTATTTGTTACCCTAATTATTATACTCATATAATTATAATAGTGATAAAAGTGACCCACTATTAATTATAAAATTATTTCTTAACCATTAACTAAATAAATTAGTAAAACTACCCCACTAATTTCATAATTATAATTATGAATAGTCCAAAACACCCACTTAAATCTATCAGAAACTATTTTCTAACATAAAAATTTCTAGGGCCCAAACCGACTACACGGGTTGTTACAATAGATACCAATTTACCCATGTTTCGTCCTTGAACGATCAAAGGAAGGCAAGGCAAGAAAGGATAGTTATCTCAATGATTATTCCAAAATATTAATACCCATTGTCTCATCTCAGTAGTATCAAAAACTAGAGATCTACACCTCCCCTCATAGAGTGTCTCTAATATAATTGCACACATACTTGGTTTATCAAACTCCATATTCATTGAAGTCAAGACTCTTAATAATAACAAAACGTATAACTACATCGATCATCTACCTTACTCTCAAACCATCATTAGTATCAAAGTATGCTTATCAAATACATGTTCAAACTATGTCTATTTCTTTCTATTTAAGCATTTCCTGACAGATACGTGTCCCAAATAAGGCCTATAGCACTAATTTCAAATGTGATAGTACCTTTTCATTGAGACAAAACTATTAAATCACACCCAAAGTCAACTCTACACCACTTTCACATACCATGCTTAAGGTACCATTTTAAACCATTATATATATCATGCCAACACTTAGGAAAATTCTTTGTCACTCAAACTATTCTGTATACTATAAGATCATAACCTCTATTAACCATCAAATGTCCATGTAACACACCTTAACATTCTATGAAGTCCCATCAATAGAGTAGTATTAACCCAACTTTATTCTTAATAACCATGTAGAATTATATCTCATTGTAAAATACTAAAATTTTCATACCTCATTATTTGTCACCTAAACCAAAACTCTTTTTTTTTAAGTCGATGATAAACTACTAGTAAGTATGTACCGAACTAGTTCACATCTCACAATTATACCTAAACTCATAGGCAAAAATTAAAACAACCATCAACTACACCCCATGTATTTATACGAGAGGTCTTATTCTTTCACTCTTCTCAAATTCTTTTCATGGTGCAAATTCTAAATATCTCGCTCCTTCAATATATCAAAATCTTGTTTATCTAGCTTGCTTACCGATCTCATCTTTTACTAATAATCCATGACATTTTACTTCACACTCTAAATCAAAACTCTGAGTGTAAACCGTTCCTTAGATCCTTTAACAATCAAAAGTAACAACTTTATGGTCCAAAGCATGCATAAATTCTTTCACGTGCTCAATAACGATGCAATCAATCGTTTCTTATCTTACTAATTCATACCTTGACAACATTTACCACCAGAAATTCAGACTTATAACAAAAAAAAATAATTTGAATTATAAGTCCAATTGTGTAACACAATGCCCTTAATTATCTACATTTGCTTATACTTTGATGATTTTTACAATTACCTTATCTTAGCTTATCATTGATTGCCTCTCCACCAACTATACCATATGCTTCACTAAAAATCCAACCCTACTCATTTCAAAATTCAACAGTACGATAGAACATATCATCTCACTCAAGTTGAACGTCTGTACACTCCTCTCTTAAGTTCTATTCAATAGCTTTTAACCAAGCTGATAAACCTGTTATGCTATTACCTTAACAAAAATAAAATAGATGAAATCACGCAATTTTGAACCCAATTCTCGATCCCTTCGAAGATACATTTTTAGTTCTTACAATCAGAGAAAATAATTCTGCTCTCACTTGTTTTTCTTAAGGCTACACATCCCACAAGTTTTATCTTATTTTAGTTATGATTCCAGCTCCTTTAAATTATATTCGAGTGTGCCCTAAATCTCCTAAAATTTATCATACAACCACATTACTCACTAAATAGTAGAAATATCAACCTTAGATACTCGCAAGTTTTTATCACCATACAAAATTTATTTGACCAATAATTTGTATTCTATAATTTGCATCTTCATTACCATCGATCACTTACTCCTATCACCATCATGTATTTGTAAGCCCTTTTCATCACCACAAAGTCAAATTATTTTTTTCCTCGACATGACACCTTAAACTCAGATATAGTAATCAAAATGAAGGGGTTAACAAATTTTATATTCCATTTCTTACTAAAATCTTCATTTTACTTCACCTAAAGTATACCCACTTGGATTTTCTTTCCCTATAAGTTTGTCATGCTAGTATCAATCTACCTTTTGAAGCTTAAGATAAAACCACCAGTCCTCACTCAAAACCCTCAAGATACATTGCACAGTTTAAGTTGTGTTAATATTTGTACCAAAGATCCACCACTAAAGATTTTCTTTAAAATAATGCTCAACCACTAAAATTTTCCTTCAAAATAATGCTCAATCTAAGTTCGTGTAGTAATAAACTAGTTGGTTTCTCAAATGTAATGCAACACTAAATCTTATTATTTGACCATGTCGTACAACTTGTAACTCCTTTAGTAATTAGTATTCATACTTGACAATCGACGTACCTGTTTCCACATAACCGAAGTACTGCCACACCGTGAAAGTCCATTAGATACCTTACTAGAACACATCATACCTGTCCATAATATCGTAACAAAATAGCCCACATATTTCTACCCATTGAATAATTGCAAAACATTATCGAATATGTTCTCTCTCTAGACCAAACAATTTGTTTTACTTCTTAGATCAATTCAATAAAAAAAATAACACACTTCCTAACTCTAACCAAGTAAGCATTGGTGTCTTTCTCAAATATACCCTCACTCTATGAAGTCATAATAGTGTCTTTATTAACCGACACTCGACATGAGACTACCACCACATTTTGCGATCGAGAAAATATATCTATTTCTAAGGACATATTTTTTTTCTTTCTGTTGTTGCTATATCAACTTCAAATACTCTAGTAGTACTCATATTTGAAATAGAGTGAAGAAGTTCAGATACCAATTTGTATCACCTAGATACAAATTTGATTCAAGTAGTAGCACGAAAGAAAGAAAGAAATGAGCTTTCCTAAAGTCCTATAGCTTCTCGAAGAAAAGTAAAGACGTCCCCTTACCGTTCCGCAAGACTCTACTAGACTTGTCCTTGTGCGATGAGATCAACGAACCTAACGCTCTGATACCAAGTTTGTCACGACCTAAAATGAGTCGTGAGTGGAACCCACACTTACCTCCTTAGGCGGGCGAACCAACACATGTGAACCCCAACATATACCAATAGTTCAACTATAAATAATATAAGTAATGCGTAAGCTCCAAAAGATACTAAGCAACCAATTTAAATAAGTTTCTAAAGTTTAATACTTATCATCCAAAAATCTGATAGTCATCACATCAAGGACATCTAATCTCAAATACTAAGTCTAAGAATATCGAATACACTAAACTAAAAGAATAAAATGATATGTGTCCGAAAGTATAGGACCTCATGTCATGAACGAGAGAATCCAACACGAGCTTGAATGGATAACTCACTGTCACGACCAAAAACGGTCCGCGACTGGCACCCACACTTACCCTCCTATGTGAGCGAACCAACCAATCTAAACCCTGACATTTCAATATAATATCAACAGAAAGTAATGTGGAAGACTTAAACTCATTAATAAAAACCAATTCAATAACTTCTAAAATTCAACATCTATTATTTCCCCAAAATCTGGAAGTCATCACCACAAGAACATCTATGATCAAATTACTAAACTAAGAGTATTCTAAGAAGCTAAAATAACAAAAGCTAGTCCATGCCGAAACTTCAAGGCATCAAGACATGAGGAAGAAGATCCAGTCCAAGCTAGAAACGTTAGCTCACCCTGAAATCCGGTGTAATGAAAACTGGCTAGAGTTGCGGTTGAGTTGAAGACGACGGTATGTTTGCTGCAATCCACATATAACAAAGAAGGAAACATACAAGTAGGGGTCAGTACAGAACACAAGTACTGAGTAGGTATCATCGGCCAACTCAAAATAGAAAACAATATATATCAGATAATATCATAAATCAACTATAATACTCAACATGTAGCAACAACAAGTTCTATAATCATTTATAAGTACCGCCAAGTTCACACATGAGGACTCAAGCCTCAATACCATACACATTTGGGATTAGGTTCATTAGATTGAGTATATTAACATCTTTCAAGATTCATTATCTTTATTCCTCTTGTGTCGGTACGTGACACTCCGCTCCCCTACTACTATGTGTCGGTACGTGACACTCCGATCCCCTAATTCTACGTGTCGGTTCGTGACACCCGATCCCCTAATTCTACGTGTCGGTTCATGACACCCGATCCCCTAATTCTACGTGTCGGTTCGTGACACCCGATCCCCTAATTCTACGTGTCGGTTTGTGACACCCGGTTCCCCTAATACTACGTGTCGGTTCGTGACACCCGCTCCACTAATCTCATATAGAATTTAGTATTTTCTTAAGAGATGTACACTAGGCTTATTCCTACTTGAAAAAGGATTGAAATTATTTTCTTTATTTGGTTTCTAATTCTATTAGGAAAAGAATTGGAATTGTAATCTTATTAGTAGTTGATTTTGACATTGTAAGGAAAAAAATAATTGTATAAATAGAGGATGGTCTTAAGAGAAAAATTGAATTACTCATTAGTATTCTCCTTGAAAAACATTAAGACATAAGAGTTGTTTTGAGAGATCTTTAAACAAGAGAGAAGAGATAAGAAAAAGATTTTTTTTGTTGCATACCTTTTCTCCAACCAACAACATTCAGATCGTGTTTCTCAATTAACTAACCGTTAGATCACGCAAAAATTTCAACTAAATGTTTTTGTCATCTTGTTTGTTGATTTGGAAGTTGGAGATTTGATTATGATGTCCGAAAGATCAAATGTTTTGATTCCAAACAAGAGTTGTGTTTGGGTGGTGCTTGCATTAAAATTTTAGAGGCATTGTATTTATAGTGTGTATTATGAGTTATCTTAATACAGTATTTCATAAGAGAATTCTTTATTTAAGACAATGGAGGTGATTATAGTACGCAATGATGATAAATGGTTGGTGATGGTTTGTGATTGAGATGAAATTATATAATAAAGATGTTGGTTAAACGAGTTTTGTACAATATTAACGAATTGTGAGCATCTAATGTTGTAGTTATTCATTATTTGATGAATAATGTGGTTGTATGGAAAGTTTTAGGAGATGCGGGGACACCACTTGAATTGAATTTAAAAAAGTTAGAGTCATAATAGAAAAATAATTTGTGGGATATAATGCGTTCTTCATAAAGAGGTAAGAACAAGATTTTCTCTAATTGCACGGGATAAATAGGTATCTTTTGGAGGTCTAGAATTGTGTTCTAAGACATGTGGTTTCATATTGTTTAATATGGTCATGGTTTTAGTGTCATATGTTTATAAAATTGGTTAAAAGATATCGAATAAGACTTAAGAAAGGAGTGTACATACGCTCAACTCGAGTGTGATGATAAGTTCTCTTGTGATTTTGAGTTTATTAATAGTTGCGTTGAGCTTTTAGCTAAGGATATGATAAGATCGATGAAGAACCGATCAACGATAAGTTACGATATGTAAATTCATAAAAATCTTCAATATATCAGTAATGTTGATAAATAAGGAGATTGAGTTACATTGTTAAATTTACAATTCAAACGTTTTAGTTCGAATCTACTTTTGTGGTGGTATGTTTGATAAAGGTATGAATTTTTGAGGTAAAATAAAAATAAATAATATATGGTTTACGTTAAATATTAAACATATGGACGGATTTACGCATGATTGATTAGCAAAGTTAATAGGTCTAAGGAAGGGTTTTGTTTGTTGGTACAAGGATGAGTTCAATAAGCGAGCTAGAAAAATTAAAAAGAGTCTGATATATTGAAGGATTGAGATATTTAAAATTTTCCACCATGAGAACTCTCGTATAAATCCTTGAGCTGTAGTTGAAAGTTTTATATATGTTTTGCCTATGAGTTTAGATATGACTGTGAGATGTGAACTATTTCGGTACAGATATACTAGGAGTTAATCTATACTTTTTATAAAGATTAAGCTTTGATTTTGGTGAAAAATAGTAAGGTATGAAAATTTAGTATTTTAAATGGGGTTAGATTTCTCAAACTAGGATAGATGACTTAAAAATGATGTAAAAGGTGATATATAATTCTACATGGTTATTAAGAATAGAGTTGGGTTAATATTGGTCTGTTGATGGGAGTACATATAATGTTAAGGTGTGTTACATGGACATTTGATGGTGAATAGAGGTTATGAACTTATAGTATACAGAATAATTTGAGAAAAAAAGAATTTCCCTAAGTGTTGGCATGACATATATAATGGTTTAAATGGTACCTTAATCATGGTATGTGAAAGTTGTGTGGAGTTGACTTTGGTATGATTTAATAGTTTTGTCTCAATGAAAAGGTACTATCACATTTGAAATTACTGCTATTCGCCTTGTTTGGGACTCGTATTTGTCATGAAATGCTTAAATAAAAATAGATAGCCATAGTTTGAACATGTATTTGATAAGGATACTTTGACTAATTATGGTTTGAGAGTAAGGTAGCTTATCGTTGTAGTTATGATGTTTTGTTAATAATAAGACTGTTGACTTCATCGAATGTGGGGTTCGATAAACCAAGTATGTGTGCAATTATGATAGGGACTATATTGGTGATTCTTGGTAACTAGAAAATCAAAGAGATAGAATCAGATGAATGAAAAGTTTTATATGGGAATTATGGAAGAACTATCTAGAGATATTTTATCTTGGTTATGTACATTCTTATGTGACTAGCTACTTCATTCCAGGTGTAGTTTAGAGTTTGATTCACTTTCTCTATTTGTGTGTGTTTTCGCTTCTATAGGGAAGTCCCTTGTAGGGGATCAAATTTACATATTCTGTGATTGTCTTCCTCACAGAGTTTCTTCATTAGTTAGACTTATTCGATATAATTATGAAAGATTTGGTATTGTTTGAGATAGTAGACGCATGCTAGTGACTCTAATCATAGAACATTCCTTATGAGAATTTATAGGAGAACTACCACGATAATTTACAATTACTCAATATACTGAAGATTTATCTCATCATCGGTATCATGTTTTAGGAATGTGTGATTGAATGTGAGGGACATTAGGTCTAGTTTTATCATGATTAAGATTTGTCTATAATAGTTACTAATCTAGCATTTCGTTAGTGTTGTTTGAAGTTTTGTATGCTTGGGTGTGTGACTGGATGTTGATTACTTGATCATTTCTATCTTTGGGTTGGACGAGTTCATTAATCCTTGATGATTATTTTATGTCTAAAGATCATAATTTTATAGCTTAAGTTCCAGAAAATATTATATTATGAGGATGTAATCTTTACGTGTTCTTTGATAGTTGATGAATTACGAGTGTGTGATGGTTGATTCGGGTAAACTACTGATTGTAACCAATATTGATTCATGATTTTAGCGTGGTTATGTTAGAAAAAATTTGTCCTGGTGGTTGTGTCAGAGTCTAGTGGAAGATTATGTTAGTTGAAAAGTCTAATTGATAATAGTTTTGTTTTTAGTTGAGCTAGCATACAACAAGAATTATCATTTGAATATTGAGATGGCACCATTTGAGACATTGTATGGGAGGAGGTGTAAGTCTCATGTTGGTTGGTTTGACACTTCTGGATATGAAACATTGGGTATTTATATTTTGAAGGAATCATTGAAAGATGATGTCACGATCCAAACAATGTCGTGAGTGACAACCACACTTAACCTACTAAGTGGGTGAACCACGAAATCTAAACCCCAACATCGAACAATAATTAAACTACGAATACAAATAAAATGTGGAAGCTCAAAATTTATTAATGTATCACTTCCCAATAAACTTGTAAAGCCTGACACTTATTATTCCCAAAATCTTAAAGTCATCATATCAATGACATCTTTTCTTAAATACCAAGTCTAAGAATATTAAAGGCACCAAAATAAGTAAATAAGGTGGCCCATGTCCAAAGTTCAAGGACATCAAGACGTGAATGAGAGAATCCAGTATGAGCTAGAAGTAATAACTTACCAGGAACTCTGATGTGCTTGAGACTGGCTAGAGCTGAGGGCGAGTAAAAGTCTATGGTACACTTGTTGCACTCCACAGAAGAACAACAAAGAAAATAGAAGTAGCGGTTAGTACAAGGAACATGTACTGAGTAGGTATCATCGGCCAACCGAAAATAGAAAATATTATATATTGAATAATAATATAATAATTACTAGTGTTTCAGGTGAATGTGAGAGGGAAATGACCAACTTGGTACATGAATAATGCATGCTCCAAACAGGTGCTAAAAATGGTAGAAAATTTTCTCTTGCTCTTTGATTTTCAAGGAGACAGTTTATTCCTTGAAAAGGATGAGAAAAATGAAAGAGACAAAAAAAGGTGAAGAAAGTGACATGATATCAAACATCTTTGATGATGCAAATTTAGGGAACACTACATATGAACCTGGTTCACATCTAACAACCATTGATCCAACTGCAACATGAATTACTACTAATCTATGGTTCTGGATATTGGGGGAATAATAGAGCAATTGGGATAGTAAGAGTATGGTACACCTTTAGGGGGAACTTCGTTGTCTGAACATGGTCCTTGTTATTCATTGGAAGGTATTGAAAATTGACAAGGGTTGGTTCTCTGTGAATCAGCTTGAGATTAATTTGATCTGGGAGAATATGATGATGCGACATTCTCGTGAAGGCCTTGAATATGAAGAACTTGATCAAAATCAGTCAAAGTATGGTCTTATGGAAACAAGTTGATTAATTATCATGATTTCCTTAAATAATTGGCTAGTAAAAGAATAATCTTACGCTTGAGTACTTATACAATGAATATCTTCTAACTCAACCTCGTACTGTAACAGGTACACACTCCAGTCACATCTCGAACAATGTTTTGAAAGTCCATGGATGTTATCTCTAGTCTCTGCTAACACCATTAAGTAAATCATGGAGAAACAAAAAAAAAGGGGAACCTGATTTCTCTGTAATACCCATGTATGTACCATCCTTTTTCAATGCATGAATTTCCTGAGTTTGGGTTAAACATAAGTACTAATGAACCTGGTCGATCATCAAAAATTTAACTTTCTTAAAAATCACCATGAACCCTTTTGACAATAAGCATCCTTCTCCAACTGCTCTAATGATGAAAATCTCAGTATTGAAGCCACTCATGCTTTAATTTAGGAGGAACCTTGCTTTACCACCCACATTTGAACCAGGTTCACAAACTCCAAATTGATATTTCATTCATTCCAAGTGTATAACCGTTCTATCTATCAGGGGGAACAATTCTCATAGAAATAAATTGTTGCTTGCTTTCATTATTGATAAAACATCTCTTTGTGACAGTTATCTGCAAGAATGCTATTTTAAAGTTCAACTGCACTGGTCTATATTCACCAGTTATTTCTAACACTTAGAAGTTTTTGATAATTAATGCACAACCTTCACTCGACATATCTAGGAACATGCTAACTTGATTCTTCAAGATTACTACATGCATCAAAGTTCCATGTTTGAAGGAAATGTGTAAGAATAATAAAATTCACAATGGTGTATAATTTGAATAAGAATGATGCAACAACTTTTCAATAATAAGTATCAAATCGAGGTTTATCATTCCCGGACTTCGTTTGTGATAAATAAATTCCCACACCGTGCAGACTCGTACGCTAACTAACAACTCATTGTGAGTAGTACCATTTGCAAGGATGTCAAATATTCGGTAATGTTTTCAAATTGTAGAAGAATAATTGTGACTTTAGTAGGAAAGCCAGAAACAAGTGATAGAGAATTGGTTTAATGAAGGTTTCGAGGTATTTTACAGACCATTCAATAGATTTGGATGAGGTTGGCACCTGTAACAATGAGGCGTACTGTTTCAAAAGATGCATAACCATTGTTTTTTTCCAACTATTAAGAGGCGCCCTTCTGCGGTGTTGGGTTGTTGAGGCGGTGTGACTGTTGGTGTCGAAACAAAACCAGGGAGTTTGGGTTGTTTGGGTTGAAGTGACCTTTGATGTAGGGGGTTAGTAAGGGGAGGGTATTTTTGGGAATAAATTAAATGAAAAGGGTTTCCTTGATGGTGGTGGCACCATGTAGGCGACACTAAGATTTTCCTTTATACATATACTAGTAAATGGACATTAGAACATTCTTCTTTAAAAGTTTCTAAAATTGAACTTTTCTTGTATTTTGATGTTGGGATAGTTTTATCTAAAATCTTTTTTAAAAGGCATAATGCATAAATGTTCCTTTTAACTTGAATTCAAATCACATTTATTTCTTTCAAATTTGGATGTGCACAAATGGACACTTAAATTTGTATAAAATTGAATAACAGATACACATGTCCTACATGTCATTTTACTTGTCATTTTCTTTCTTACATGGTGTCCAACGTGTATTGTGCCATGTAGGACTCATGTGTTTATTTATTTAAAAGTTGGATAATTAAAGTGCATGTTTTAACATTATGAAAATAGGTCAAAATTAAAATTTGAAGCCAAGTTTAGGGTCCAATATATGTGTTATGCCTTTTTAAATGTATCGAGGTTATTAAATTGTAGTTTACAATTAGTTTTATTAAAATAAAATACAAAATTACAAATCATAACAATTTTTCCCCTAGTTAACATAATTACATTTTATAAATACATTAATTTGCTTCTAAAATTTTACAATGGTTAGTTTATAATTATCGTCCGTATGCATGGTTAAATAGTGTCTTTAATTAGAGAATCAAATAAAGAATTATCTCAATTTTCTTCTTTTCAAATTTGTTAGTATAACACTACCAATTAATTTAAAAATATTAGATAGTTTTTAATGTATTAAGAACAAAGGTTCCATAATTATATGATATACCAATAAGTAATATGCACTCATTATGTGTTTCAAAAGTAAAATGCAATCTTTAAAAATTCAAATTTCATATGAAATATAGTTATGATGGTGTTTTGAAATTGAAGTTGTGCACAAACAAAACAGTAAGGATCCTTGAAAATTATGAAAGCGAAGTAAGGGATATTGGAAAAAAAGTTTGAATAAGTACTTTGGTGTAAGAGAATAATCATAATTGCGTATCATATAATTGTAATAAATTGCTAGTTCTAATTCTATTATATGTCTTTTTATTTTTTTTACTCCCGTTAATACTAACATTATTATGATAACAATAAAAATCATCCAGATTTTTAGGCTTTATGTCTTGGAGAAGAAAAAAATTTCTTTGGAGAATGTTCTAAATAAATGTGTTGTGTAAAATGTTACTTGTGAATCTACAATAGCTTGATTTACATATATTATGTACTAACAAAAACTTACAACAATAGAATTAAAGAAGCATAAACGATAGTGTTTAAACATGTACCCAAAGACAAGAATTAAATATCATAAGCATAAATTTATTATTGTAAAAAAACATACCAGATCTGCAATAATAAAATGAAACAGAAAGGAAAAATCGATCCCACTGAATGCACAATGTCTTCTTAAAAAATCATAACCCTGTACTTCCCGAGGTTTAATGAAATAGATACATTTACGATGAAGCAATTTCATTCACTAGTGTAACAATACAAAAACAATAGTGTCATTAATCCACTTAACATGAGCAAAGTACACGAATATTTAATTGTACAGAGATAAAGAATTCAGAGTCAAATATTTAATTGTGCAGAAAAATAATAATAATAAAAAGTAGTAGTTCAGAATCAAACATTTAATAGTGGAGAAAAAGAAGAAATTGTTCAGAATTTTCGTTGTTTTAAAATGAGATAAAACCCCTCTATTTATAGACAAAAAAGGGTAGTGTGATCAAATGCTTATTAAGCCTTACCAAAAAGGTCACAACTCTTTGGAAAAAGTCAAAACTCTTCAGAAAGGTCACAACATTTCACAAATGTTACAACCGTTCATAAATGTTGCAACTCTTCATAAAAGTCACAACTGTTCATAAAATTCATAACATTTCAATTAAAGTCACAACTTTTCATAAAACTTACAACTTTTCATAAAACTCACAATTTTCCATAAAATTCACAACTTATCATGAAAGGGGAAGACTAATTTTGAAAATAAATAAATAAAAAGGGAATCATTGTTTGTGCTGGCTCCATGTTGGCGGGCTAGTTTGAGTTCTATTATTTGACTTTCTACTTTTTTAATCTCTTTAGTATTAACATTATTATGACAACAACAAAAAATCATATAAAATTTTAAGCTTAATCTCTTGGAGAAGAACAGAATTTTTTGGAGAAAGTTTAAAATAAATGTCTTTTATCAAAAGTTATTTGTAAATTTGCAATAATTGAATTTAAATAGATTCTGTACTAACAATAACTTATAACAACAACTTTACAAAAACATAAATAATAATGTTCAAAAATGTACTCAAAAATAAGAATCAATATCATAAACATCAATTAATTATTGTGAAAAACATATCAGGATCTGCAATAATAGAATGAAATAGAAAGGAAAAATCGAGCCCACTGAATGCATAGTATTTCCTTAAGAAAATCATTCCCCTGTATTTCACAGGTATTAAAAAAATAGATGTTGTTAGAATGAAACAAGTTTATTCACCAGTGTAACAATACAAAATTTTTTAGTGTCAGTGAGCAACTCAACAGGAGCATAGTATACAAATATTTAATTGTGCAAAAGAAGAAGAAGGATTTCAGAATCAAATATTTAATGGAGGAGGAAGAGGTGGAGGAGAAGGAGGACGAGGATGAGGAGAAGGAGTATTTTGATTACTAGTAGAGTTTAGAATCAAACATATAATTGTGCAGAAAAAGAAGAAAAAGTTTAGTATTTTTGTTGTTTTAAAATTAGAGGAAACCCCTCTATTTATAGACAAAAAGGGTAGTGTAACGACCTTAAGTACCCCCTAACCGTTACCGGCGTCCTCGTCCTCGAAGAGGATTTAAACAAGCCCATAGCATACATCATATCATATTTAAGGTAAAAAATGCGGACAATTTAAATTTTTTTACACAGTGAAGTGTACTTAGACTTCTCGCATATCATATAGGGAGTTTACATTGACTCCTCGTATATAAAGTTTACATAGACTTCTCTTTTAGTATAATAAAAAAGATAAGAGTAAAGTCTCATCTCACATATAAACCATCTAAAAGAGTACAACTCCAATATGTCGATATAGGCAATACAAATTCAATATGCCATTATAGGCTTACATCAATTGTCTTAAATGATAAATGAAAGAATAACTCTAAACATACGCAACATCATAGCTAGAGTAGAATAGGGAATCATACACAAACTTGAGGACTCACCAATGACTTGGGAAAGAATCCAATTCTTCCTTGCAAATGGACACAAACTCCGTAACGGCCCAATCCTATAATGTTTGGGGAAAATGGAGAAATAAGGGTTAGTATATCGCACGTACTAATTATGTATTCTATATACAAAAATCATCAATGCATGAGAAAATGATATTTTAGTAAAAATCATGCTTTCTATCAATTAGATGGACATGTAAATATAATAAACATAGTAAGTCAATTCTACATAATATCAACCCAACATGTAGATCACCTAAGTAGTACTTGTGCAATTCCAAAGATAGAATTCCATTACCCTATCCAAAGCTAAGTATCACATTAAGCAACGCACTTCATAATTGCAACATATTCTCATATTTCATCATGAAATTCTTCATAAATCAATGCTACTCATAGCTTATCAACATAGGAATCAGCATAATCACAATCATAATAGAACACTACTAGAACCATCCCTTAGGATCCCACAAGTGCAATATGTAAGACAAGTCCCATACCCTCACTCACATCATGTAGAAACCTTTAAGACAATCCCTATATGAGATAATGTGCTTAAATTTTTCATTTACTTTTACATTAGGGAAAGAAGAACTATAACGGAAATCAGATCATGTGAGATACATGTAATTTGGTATTCTAGTCCCACACCACAAAGAGAGGGTCAACACTTGCCTGAGGTGTAACCTTTCGTACATAGCTATCTAGGTGGATCCACTAAGCTATACTCATATGTGGGCACATAGTTAAGGGTCAAGTAGATTGTTATTAGGAATCCTAACTTACTAATATGGTAGTTACCATCTCATGATAAAACACGGAATTCGTACTTACTAACGGGAGGAAACCCATGTGGGAGGCCGAACATACTAAATGTGAGACATCCACCTCATTTAAATGCTCTTTCGGTGCTAAGAATATATTCCCTTCTTATAACCATATTTTGTTATTTTGTAAGTTTACACTAGCCTTTATAGGCCCTTATATTAACATCTCAACATAATAGCTCATAGGTAATTAAAAGTACGAACATAACATGGGTGTTACCATCTCATGATAAAACACGGAATTCGGACTTACTAACGTGAGGAAACTCATGTGGGAGGCCGGACTTACTAAATGTGAAACATCCATCTCATTTACATGCCCTTTCGGTGCTAAGAATCTATTCCCTTATTATAACCATATTTTGTTATTTTGTAAGTTTACACTAGCCTGTATAGGCCCTTATATTAACATCTCAACATTATATCTCATAGGTAATTAAAAGTACGAACATCCCTTTCACTTTAGAAACCAATACACAAGTGAGTCATCCTTCTACTTAGCACTTTATTATAATAATAAGAAAACTATCAATCATATAATAATCATATCATAACATTCATACATACTTTGTGGATATTTTATATGTCTAGGTTTAGGGATGAGGAATACTTTTCATAAACATTACAATAACACATTAGACATAAGATCATTACTATATAAATAACTCACTTTTCATAATTGAACTCAAGAGAGAATAAACAATCCTACCTTCTTGCACTTTATGGGACTTCACACCTCAATAACCCAAGAATGTATATCCAATATACAAAACAAGGTAATTCATGATGTAATTACATAATTAACATCAAATTAAACAATTATCATGTTCATCCCTTTCAACAATTCACCTTACTAAATCCAAGATTTGAGGAAATTGGGGAAAGACATGGGTTTAGGGAAAACTCATAGGAAATCATCTATTAACCATAAATATATACTCAAAAACCATTAAATAATCAAAATTTAGCACAATTTGTTCACAATTCATTTTTCAAAGAAGACCCATGTATGGAAGAAAACCCTAGTTTTGGGAGATGTAGAAATAATCTTTTGGAGAAAACTCTTGGGGAAAAGAATCCCAAGAAACAATACCTTAAAAATGAATAGCTACCAAATTGTAGTAGAATATTGGAGGATTTGGTCTTCATCTTCAAGCTTCAAAGCTTCTTCAATACAGGTTGGGTAGAAAGAGAATGTAGATAGAAGAGAGAGATTTTGGATTTTTATTTGGTGATTTGGTTTTAATGGGAAATTGAGGTAAAAAATTGATTTTAAATTAATATATAACCCTCACCTAAAATACCAAAAATACCCTCACTTAATTTGACCCTTTAATGATGTCAAACTTGAATTCTAATTTTAAAATTTTCGTCGGGAAACAAGTCTGCGTTGCGGAGCTGTTCCCGTATACTTTTCCAAGATTAATTTTTGAACCAGACAATTACGTAACATGTCCACATTGCATACCAAGATTTTGTCCATGGGAGTGCAAAGTCTGCAACACGGACTGGCTCCCTTTTAGTGCAATTTCTTGCTGCCTTTTGACAGCTTGCTTGTACAAAGGTTGCTTGTCCAAAGGTGGAGTCCCTTCATGGACCCCTAGGGAGATCCTTTGGGGGTCGGACCTGGAATCTTTGACCCTATATACATAATTTTACCTATTAAATTCTTTTTACATGTTTTAGACTTCATATGACACTCTCAAATCTTCAAAAGACCTATGGACATTTTCTAATTCAATTTTACTAGTTCCCGGACGTCATGGTCATTTCTTAGCGTTTTGGTTCTAATACTTCTTAACCAAGTTATTTACACTCATTTAGTTCTATAATCATCATAAATTCCTTTGTGAGGCTCTATTCTAGGGCATAGAATTTCCAGGGTGTTTGAATATTTCCCCTTAGGAACATTCGTACCTGAATGACACCTTAAACCAATGTTAGTGAATAAGGAAGAAAGACTCAAGACTAGCATTCCATCAACAAGCAATATCATAATTAGTCGCAACTCATAGGAGGAATTTCAACTCCTTTCAACACATAAACATAACATTATCGTATAGGAGTTTACTCCAAATTTCATAACACATAAGAGCTTATAAATTACATCACATAAGGAGGAACTACCTTCTCCATATTAATATAAGGTCAACATGAACACCTATAAAGAGTTGACATGCAAAATTTTCTTATCAAGACAACACTAAACATGTTTAATACAACTCTCATGGAATCAATATAACAAACTACATATTTAAGTCCAGATTAGCCATGAGAAGCATACTTATGAGATATCAATTTAGGAATGAATTTCTCTAAAAACATGGACATATTAGAAAACATGATAAGTTCAACATTATTGATAGTAGTCATTTAAGAGAAAACTACTCACCTTAACCTTGGCTAGGAGTAGGAGGAAAAAGATGAGGATCACGAGACTTCATGTCGGCCTCGACCTCCTATGTTGCACCCTCAACAAGGTGTTCCTCGATAGAACTTTGACAGAGGAAACCTCCGTATCCCTCAATATATTAATTGACGATCCAAGATATCAATTGGAACCTTGTTATAAGAAAAATTCTCATTTACCCCTAAAAATTCTAGAGGGAGAATAGACACCGGATCACCTATACACTTCTTTACCATAGATA
The DNA here is from genome assembly GCA_027704765.1 of Solanum habrochaites. Classification (NCBI taxonomy): domain Eukaryota; kingdom Viridiplantae; phylum Streptophyta; class Magnoliopsida; order Solanales; family Solanaceae; genus Solanum; species Solanum habrochaites. The sequence goes on from JAKWJA010002496.1 coordinate 16,099,511, forward strand.
CATGGAACACTGGATGAACCAAGGCCAATTCATTCGGCATTTTTAACTCATATGCCACTCTCCCGACTGGCTTAAAAATAATATAAGGGCCCACATAATGGGGACTGAGTTTCCCCTTCTTTCAAAACCTCATCACCTTTTACATGGGTAAGATTTTCAAATGGACCCAATCAACTACTTCATATTCAAGGTCTCTCTTTCTATTTTTGACATAAGATTTTTTCCGACTATAAGCCTTTTTTAACCTCTCTCTTATGAGTTGAACTTTCTCCATGGCTTCATATAATATTTTGGCACCAAGAATAGAAAACTCACCCACTTTAAACCACCCAACAGAAGAACGGCACCTCATACCATAAAGTGTTTCAAAAGGTGCCATACCGATACTCGAATGATAACTATTGTTGTAGGATTACTCTATCAATAGTAGGTGATCATCTCAATTCCCTTCGAAATCAATCACACAAATTCTTAACATGTCTTCTAACGTTTGAATGGTTCGCTCCGCTTGACCATCTTTTTGTGGGTGGAAAGCGGTACAAAGTTTCACTTGAATACCAATCTCACTTTGGAAAGACCTCCTAAATGCAAAGTGAATTGGGAACCTCTATCCGAAATAATTGACAAGGGGGCCCATGCAACTTAAGATCTCCTTAACATACAATATAGAATAGTCCTACGCTGAATAAGAAACTTTTACGAGAAGAAAGTGGGATGACTTAGTCAACCTATCCGCTATGATCCAAATGGATTCATGTTATCTACGCGTTCGAGGCAAACCTACCACAAAGTCCATGATTACATCTTCCGACTTCTAAGTATGAATATCAATATCTTGTGTTAGACCTCCCGGCCCTTGATGCTCGGCTTTGAATTATTGGTAATTCGAGCAGCTTACAACAATGTTTGCTAAGTCTCTTTTCATTCAATTCCACAATAAATCTCCCGCATGTCATGATACATCTTAGTGGCTCCTGGATGGATGGAATATCAAGAGACATGAGCCTCTTCCATGATTATATCCCTTAAAAATCTCACATCCAGCACGGATAACCTTCCTTAGTACCTGAGTACCCCATCCTCCCCTTGGGAAAGATTCATTATTCTTTCTAAGGACCAATTTTTTCAACTCTATAATTAGAGGATCACGATGTTACTTAGACTTCACATCCACAAGTAAAGATTACTCGGAGTTATGACGAACCATGAAACCACCCTTTGGAGAGTCTTTTAGTCGGACACCCAACCTGGCCAACCTATGAGCCTCCTTAACTAGCTCTTTTTTATCATGACCAAGAAACTTAACCAATCTCAACAAAAATTCATATTTACTAAACTTACAACAAGTTGGTTTTCCATGAGAACTTGCAAAACTATCCTCAAATGTCTTATGTGATCATTCTCACTCCTAGAGTATATCAAAATGTCATCAATAAGACAATCACAAACAAATCAAGATACTCTATAAAAACATGATTTAGAAGGTCCATGAAAGCCTCCGGGGCATTTGTTACACAAAATGACATAACTAGAAATTCAAAAGTGACCATATCTTGTTCCGAATGTTGTTTTCAGAATATCAACCCCCCTCACTATAAATTGGTGATAACCCGACCTCAATTCAATATTTGAAAAGTAACTCGTTCCTTGAGGTAGATAAAACAAGTCATCAATCCTAGGAAGTGGGTACTTTGTTTTCTTTATGGTAACTTTATTGAATTGACAATAGTTGATACACATTCTCAAAGACCCATTGCCACGATCATGGAGTACCCCTAGAAGTAACATGGCATACTTGAACTCTTGGAGGCCTTATACAAGCCCATAGTTATCATTTATTGCATTTTCATAGGTAAATTTAGCGGAAACTTAAAACTTTCATCGCACATCATATGCTTGAACATCACTTCCATTATATATCTATATAAAATATCATAATACATAGTTTAAGATTCTAAGTCTCTTTGTCATCTTAGCCTCAACATCATTCGAGTACATTAGGGACATAAATCATAATTAAACTAATACAAGACTTAACAACAATGCATGACATAGGAATTCCTTGAACTTAAGGATTCCTTTCCTTGATCTTGGTAATCACATATCAAGATCCTCACTATTAGATAAATCCTTTAAGAATCCATAACCTACACTTTTTGTGAAAAGGTAAAGAAGACTGGTTAAACAACAAGAATGCACTAAGTATGACAACCATGCAAAAACATGAATTTAAAAGGAACATTTTACTTTGAAACCATGCATCATGCCTTTTGTGAAAGCTTCATAAAACTTGACACAATAAGCATCATCAAATTCACATATTTCATTTAGTGATATACAATAGTCATAATATCCTATAAAACCATACATTGAATTTAAGGCATAATTGGCATCACTCTTCACTAAGCTTATATCATGTTACAGTAAGCTCATTTCTTTATACACTAAACTCTTTTTCCTTCTTAGGATCTTAATTCCCCAAGTAAACGTCTAGTGATTCTTGGTGCAATGTGTAGATAATGTCCCATTACACTATCCACACTCAAGCATTATCTTAAGGACACAAGGAAACATGCATACAACATTCCTTAATCCAACACATACATTCATAGAACCATTTCATATGTGAAGACATGTAACCCACACTTGACTCAATACACTTTATGGCCCACATATAAAAACTCATTACAAGACCATATACAAGTAAAGACTTCCAACATCATCATATGTAGACAATAATCAACATTAACATATTTGGACTTCACTTCATAAAGATATCATGGACCTTACTCATAACCTTAATCTAAGTCTACTAGTGCAATAAACATGTGAAGTCCCGTAACCTAACATACACTAATTACTCCTACAAAGACACTACAAGCCTTAGCATATACTTCATACATCAACCATAATACTATAGTCAACTACATGTTCAATAAAAAGGAACTTCATCATATAGTAAATATGACAAACATTATGCATACAAGGTAAGACTCTATCATATAGACTCATAATGACTCATACAGTGCATTTCATTACAATAAGTAGACAAAACTACAATGTCATGCATAAGGACATAAACATAATCATATACTTTAGAAAACCTTCCTAGAACTCCCCTCAAGATCTACTTTTGAAATGCATAGGTAAAGTCCCATACCCTCAAATACACTAAGCAAATTCCATTAGGTTTTCCTAGTTAGGGTCCTAACATTACTTCCATTGACCTTTTTACTTTAGGAAAACTATTGTCTTAACCGACACTAAGACCATGGGTGCTACACGGAATTTGGTGAGAGCTTTACACCAATGGAAGGTTCTCTAGTTTGCCTAAGTAGAACATTAGCATCATGCTAACATATTAGGTGCTATCACTTGCTAGAGTCTATGGGGCAAACATAGTTTATGGAACTTGGAGGTATATATGGAAACCCTATTTATGCATGTCGAGGCATTATAGTTATCCACCTCATGAGCACCATCATGAACAAGACTTCCCACATCGGGAAGGGGCACCGCTCATCTAAGTTCACTCGGTGCTAAACTAAGTTACCTTTATAAAAAACCATTATTATCATTACTTTATAAAAAAATAGGCTTAGGAGAGTTATCCCCTCATATGCTTAGCTCATAGTTCATAGAGGAGAGTTCATCAACCTAAATCATGTGAGAAGTCCTTTCATATTAACATAGCATATGTAATGAACCATCTAGTTTAGGGTACCCTTAAGAACACCTTTCAAGTGCCCCTCTATTTACTAGATCATCATACACGTGTGTGTGTACATACATGTGATAAAACTTTTAACATAACACCTTTAGACCACACGTATTCATACTTTACTTTATTCATGATTAGGGGTATACGTGTAACTACATGAGCAATCACATAAACACATTTAGAAACTATGCATATTCATAACATACTCATGCATTCATGTTCATGTAAATAGATCACAAACCTAGGAACTATCCTATCAAGACACACATGTGCAATGCATAGACAAGGTCCCATACACTTGTCCATACTAGTACACCTATCAATTCATCCTAGTTAAGGGATAAATAACTTACATCATGAACATATACTTTACATGCATAGTAGTAAACATTAGTGCATATGAGAATAACCTTTCATTAGACACCAAGAACCTATACTATTTGTAAGCATGCATAAAGTGTAAGTGTGTGTACATTGGTCAACATGATCACATAATGGATATCAACAACATTTTGAGGAAGCCACGCTATTAGGAATACAATGCACATTGAAACATAGACCACACAACACATACTATCATAGGAGACAAGATAACTTCAACACTTGCATTCAAAACTCGTAACATTAGCTAATCACAACGTCATGTAAAGGTACATAGGTAAGGGGTCATTCACAATTTATACTTCATTATTGGAAGCATATAGACCACATCTAACATAGATTCCCACATACTCACAACATTAGCAACACAACCTAGATCATAGACTACAATAGAAATTAGGCATAAGCTTCACATAGTGTGATCATCATAACCACCCATTCATATATAGTAAATTTGACTTAATGGACATAATCCTTACATACACACACACACACACACACACACACACACACACACACACACACACATATATATATATATATATATTGACAACAAGTAAACACCGTCACTATAAGTGGACCATACCACATAATTGTATACAAGGCCAATCATCTAGAAATTCTATAGGAAAAGTAAAGAAAGTAGGCGATCTTACAAATTTATCAACCTTTCATCACCATTGATCAATACTCATATTTCATAAAAAATTAACGTATAGGGCAGTAGCTAAATGTATCTTAACAAAAACGAAATTATGCTTCATCTATCCTAGAATTAAGATTACATTCTATACATTGCATTATATCTATAGAGGATAGAAGAACATAGATCAATTTTACCAAAAATCCCTTGCTTTAATCAACAATGATCAATACTCACAATTCATCAATAATAAAATATAGGGCAGTATCTTAAGAGATCACAACCTAAACAAAATCATACATCAATTGCCCTAGAATCGAGGTCATATAAGTGCTCTACATTACCAATCAATAGAAGATAGAAGAACATAAGTCAATACTAGAAAATCTTCAAGCCTTGATCCACATTACATCCATACAGATAATTCATAATTTATTTACGTGATAGGCAGTAGATACAAGCAATTCAACATGCTAGAATCATAATCCAATCAACACATAATCAATATCACCAATGCCCAATTTGAGAATTTGAGGGAACATGGGTTCATCATCAATTGGATTTCCATTCACTTTACAATCAGTACATTAACATTAATTCATCATAACAAAGCTTTTGTAAACGTTTTAAGAAAAAACCCATGGCTAGATTTGAATATTCAAGGTTTGATAATGAATTTTCATTGAAAACATTGGAATGAAGTCCTAGGAAGAAAATAAGGATGAAGGATCATCATAACTCACTATATTAGAAAAACCATGAATATTTTATGAAGAAACCATCACAATAAAATCTACAAGCTGTTATTGAGCTTCATTTCCAATGGAGGTTTCTAGAGGGATTTTTGTTTTGGAGGGATGTCTAATTTTGAGAATATGAGTTGGGGATGAGTTTTGTCTTTTTAAATAACTAAGTATACCCAAAAATATCTAAATGAACCTCCTAGGGTTATGTTAGGACGTGGTGGCAATTTTCCATTCACCCCTTAATGAAACAGTTCGCCTGGTTGTGATGTTGTAGGCTGCATCGATGCCACCATCGACGCCCCGTAGTCCCAACGATCGAACATACCGTTGGCCATCGTTTGGGTTTGAGTCTTGTCAACTGGATTGATACTTCACCAGGATAAGTGTTGAACGACGCCTCCCATATGATACGCTCAAAATTACTTCTCGAAAAGAAGTATAAGATGTCGTATCAAGTAAAGAACCCAACTATGAGGTTGGGGTCGATCCCATGAGAAAAATGATTTAGACTTAGCTTTAACCTATTATTACTTAAATTTAGTCAAGTCATTGCCAAGAAACAAGTGACTTAAAGGGGGTTTTAAGCAATAACTGTAATTAACTATTTCTATGTAAATAAGTAACACGTTCAAAAATTTGATTTATTATCAAGTAATAATAGTAACTAGGGCTTATGTGTTCCATACAGGTTCATAACACGACAATTCTAGCTATAAAAATCCTTTCCTAGTATCTTGCACGCAAAGTGGTAAGTTATGTATTCCTAATTCTTTGGTCCGGCAACTAGGAAATTTCACTCCGCACCTTGGTCCAACTATGTGTGTATGTTTTACTAAACCTTACCTTTACCTCATATTATGTATCACAATCTCTATTTGTCTTAGATGTTACTTCGCACCAACAGACACTAGCCAATTAGATAGTGTATAATAAATCTACGTTGATAATTCTTTTCTAATTATCTACCTCCTTGTTCCAAGTTGTAACGACCTGTTTAGTCTTTTTGAGCAGCAGATTTTATTTCTGGAAAATTTGGCTGAGTCGACGGATCCCACGACGGACCGTCAAAAGCACGACGGACCGTCGAGGGGGTCTCGTTCCAAAACACTTAGAATTTAGAAATTTGGGTTCTGCGATCGACTCTCTGAACGTCACGATGGGGTGGCAGGATGGACCGTCTCCGGCATGACGGGCCGTCACAGACTATTTAATGAATTGGAGTCTCTGAACTTTGTGACGGAAGCAGCAGGACGGACCGTCGCAGGCACGACGGGCCGTCACAGGTTACGTAACCCTGACTGGGTCAGATTTCTGTTAAATATTTTAAGGGGCGTTTTGGACTATTCCTCCTTATAATTCTAAAGTTAGTGGTTTAATGTTAATAATTTAATTACTTGGGGGTTAAAGGAGACAACCTCGGAATAAATAGTGGGTTACTTGTACCATCTTTTATACTTAATTATATGATTATTAGGGTAAAATAAAAGGGTTTTGAATAAGAAAAATAGAAAGAACAGAGAGAGAGAGAGGGAGAAACGAACGAGAGAAAGAGAAGAACGAAGAGGAAAGCAAAGACTTTGAAGATTAGCTTGCTTGATCACAAATACTTCGGTGGAGGTAGGTTATGGTTTATGCTATTCGTAGTAAACTCTTAATAGCGAATGATATGTATTGGGTAGTATTGTAAACCCTTCTATATGCTTAATTGTATGCTTGTATGAATGTGATTACAAAATTGTGATAAAATAAGCATGATGAAGCTATTGAATCCTAAATCTTGAAAAACCCTAATCTGCCTTGTTAATGAGATTGATGATGCCTTGGTATAAAAGAAGACTTGATGAACTAAAGTAATGAGAGTAGTGGAACGGGTGTCACGAACCGACACGTAGTATTAGTGGATCGGGTGTCACGAACCGACACGTAGTATTAGGGGAACGAGTGTCACGAACCGACACGTAGTATATGGAGCGGAGTGTCATGTACCGACACGAGAGAAATTAACATAATGAATCTTGAAAGACGTTAATATACTCAATCTAATGAACCTAATTCCCAAATGGGTATGGCATTGAGGCTTGAGTCCTCATGGGTGAACTTGGCGGTGCTTATTAATGATTATAGAACTTGTTGTTGCTACATGTTGAGTATTGTAGTTGATTTATGATATTATTTGATATATACTGTTTTCTATTTTGAGTTGGCCGATGATACCTACTCAGTACTTGTGTTTTGTACTGACCCCTACTTGTATGTTCTCTCTTTGTCATTTGTGGAGTGCAGCAAACGTGCCATCATCTTCAAATCAGCCGCAACTCTAGCCAGTCTTAATCAAGCCAGATTTCAGGGTGAGCTAATGCTTCTATCTTGGACTGGATCATCTTCTTCATGTCTTGATGCCTTGAAGTTCCAGCATGGACTAGCTTTTACTTATTTTAGCTTCTTAGATACTCTTAGATTAGTAATTTTGAGGATAGATGTTCTTGTGGTGATGACTTCCAGGTTTTGGGAATAAATAGTATTGAGTTTTTATAAGTTATTTAATCGATTTTCATTAATGAGTTTTAAGTCTTCCGCATTATATTTTGTTATTTATGGTTTAAACGTTGGGAATTGGATGGGTTGGTTCGCTCACATAGTAGGATAAGTGTGGGTGCCAGTCGCGGCCCGTTTTGGGTCGTGACAAACTTGGTATCAGAGCATTAGGTTCGTTGGTCTCATCACACAAGAACAGGTCTAGTAGAGCCTTAAGGAACGGTAGAGGGACGCCTTTACTTTTCTTTGAGAGGCTATAAGACTTTAGGAAAACTCCATTCTTTCTTTTCTTCTTTCGTGCTATTACTTGGATCCAATTGGTATCTAGGTGATACAAATTGGTATCTGTCCATCTTCACTCTATTTCGCAGATGGTTAGAACTAGAGAAACAACGACTGCGCCAACACCAACATCAGCAAGACAAGAAGCGTCTGAGCCAGCCACTGGGGCTGTAGCTCGAAGAGGAGTAGTGACAAGAGGCCGTGGAAGAGGTCGTGGGAGGACATCCTCTAGAGGAAGAGGACGAGCACCTAGCCCATCTGGTACTAGGGCAGTGACTCCTTCACCAACTGAAGAAGTGGTAAGAGAGGGTAAGGATGGGGAGAATGAACAAGTGGAGAATGAGGAATTGCCACCCCAACCTACCCAAGAGATTATCAATCAGGTTCTTGCTTATCTTAGCGGGTTATCTGATCAGGGCCAGACGCCTCCAGTGTTTTCTGCACCAACACCTCCAGTTCCAGAGGTACAACATGCAGCTACTATGGCTCCCCGCATGGATGCCTCATTGGAAATTGGCACGTTTCCTCGTCTGACCACAGGGCCTATAATGACAAATGATCAGCATGAACTTTTCAGTAAGTTCTTGAAATTGAAACGTCCAATCTTCAAGGGTGCTGAATCTGAGGATGCCTACGATTTTCTGGTTGACTGTAATGAGCTACTACACAAGATGTGTATAGTAGAATGGTTTTGTGTTGAGTTTTTGACTTATCAGTTTCAAGGGAACGCCAAAATGTGGTGGCGGTCACATGTTGAGTGTCAACCAACAGAGGCACCACCTATGACTTGGGCATCATTCTCTAGCTTGTTTATGGAGAAGTATATTCCCCGGACTTTGAGGGATAGGAAAAGAGATGAGTTCTTGAGCCTAGAGCAAGGTAGGATGTCGGTTACTGCATATGAGGCTAAGTTTCGCGCATTATCCAGGTATGCCAGCCAACTATGTTTCAGTCCAGAAGAGCGGGTTCGCCGTTTTGTGAAGGGGTTGAGGTCAGAATTGCGAATTTCAGCCTTACAGGTAGCGGCTACGGCAAAATCCTTTCAAGAAGTGGTAGACTTCGTGATAGAGGTGGAAGGTGTGAAGCCACATGACTTCACCATGGCATCGACATCAAAAAGGTTTAAAAAGGGAGGTGAGTTTAATGGTTCTTACTCTAGAGGACAGGGTTCAGGAGGTTACTCAGTCCGACCAATTAAGTCTTCACTACAGACTGTAGTTGGGGGTCCATCTCAGACCGGTCAACATTTCTCTGAGGTTGGAGGTTATTCCCAAACCTCTTAATTCTCACAGAGGCCTATGCTAGACCCCAGAGAATGTTATGGATGTAGGGATACTGGACATATTAGGAGGAATTGTCCAAAACAGAGTTATAGACCCCCAATAGCTAGAGGTAGAGGTGGTCATGGTAGAGGCCGTTATTCTGGAGGACGTGGTGGCCGAGGTAATGGTGGTCACCAAAACGGCCGGGGTGACGGAAAAACTGGAGCTACTACAACACCAAATGGTAGGGGCAACGGGCAGACAGGTGATAGGGGGCCCATTGTTACGCTTTCCCTGGGCGGTCTGAAGCGGAGGCATCAGATGCTGTTATCAAAGGTAAGCTTTTGGTTTGTGATTGCATGGCTTCTGTATTATTTGATCCTGGCTCTACATTTTCATATGTATCTTCCTCGTTTGCTACTGGTCTTAATTTACATTGTGAATTGCTTGACATGCCTAATCATGTTTCTACTCCGGTGGGTGAGTCTGTGATAGTTGAAAAGGTATATAGGTCTTGTCTGGTGACTTTTGTGGGGAGCAATACTCATGTAGACTTGGTCATCTTAGAAATGGTTGATTTCGATGTAATTCTGGGTATGACTTGGCTTTCTCCAAATTTTGCAATCTTAGATTGTAATGCTAAAACTGTAACGTTGGCCAAGCCTGGGACAGATCCGTTAGTATGGGAGGGTAACTACACTTACACTCCAGTTTGTATCATCTCCTTTCTTCGTGCTAAGAAAATGTTTAGTAAAGGGTGTTTAGCGTTCTTGGCACACCTCAGGGATGATACTACCCAAGTACCTTCGATTGAGTCGGTTTTGGTAGTTCGTGAGTTTCTGGATTTGTTCCCTGCAGACCTTCCTGGTATGTCACCGGACAGGGATATTGACTTTTGCATTGAATTGGAGCCGGGTACTCGTCCCATTTCCATACCCCCTTATAGAATGGCTCCAGCAGAGTTAAGGGAGTTAAAAGCCCAACTTCAAGAATTGTTAGGGAAAGGCTTTATTAGACCGAGTGCATCCCCTTGGGGTGCTCCTATTTTGTTTGTGAAGAAGAAAGATGGGAGTCTTCGGATGTGCATAGATTACCGACAACTAAATAAAGTAACTGTTAAGAACAGGTATCCTATTCCTCGCATTGATGATTTGTTCGATCAGTTACAAGGTGCTTGTGTCTTCTCTAAGATTGACTTGAGGTCTTGTTATCATCAATTGAAAATACGGGCAGCAGATGTGCCAAAGACTGCCTTTCGAACCAGGTATGGGCATTATGAATTCTTGGTAATGTCCTTTGGACTAACGAATTCCCCTACTGCTTTCATGAGCTTGATGAACGGGATTTTTAAGCCATATATGGATCTCTTAGTGATCGTATTTATTGACGATATACTGATATACTCCAAGAGTAAGAAGGAACATGAGGAGCATGTGACAATTGTGTTGGAAATGTTGAGGGAAAAAAAGCTTTATGCCAAATTCTCCAAGTGTGAGTTTTGGCTAGATTCAATATCTTTCTTGAGGCACGTGGTTTCTAAGGATGGGGTGATGGTGGATCCTTCTAAGATTGAAACAGTGAGAAATTGGGTAAGACCTACTAATGTGTTGGAAATAAGGAGCTTTGTTGGGTTAGCCAGCTACTACCGTCGATTTGTCAAGGGATTCTCTTCTATCGCTTCCCAATTGACGAACTTGACTACGCAGAATGTTCCATTTGTATGGTCGGATGAATGTGAGGAAAACTTTCAAAAACTCAAGACCTTGCTGACTACCGCACCTATCCTTACCTTGCCAGTAGAGGGTAAGAACTTCGTTGTGTATTGTCATGCATCCTATTCTGGTTTGGGTGCAGTGCTAATGCAAGAGAAGAATGTAATTGCTTATGCTTTGAGGCAATTAAAGGTGCATGAACGTAATTATCCGACCCACAATTTGGAGTTGGCTGCGGTAGTGTTTGCATTAAAGCAATTTAGACACTATCTATATGGGGTTAAGTGTGAAGTCTATACGGATCATCGTAGCCTACAGTATGTCTTTACTCAGAAAGATTTGAATTTGAGACAGAGGAGATGGATGGAACTACTGAAGGAATACGATATTACCATCTTGTATCACCCAGGAAAAGCTAATACTGTGGCAGACACCTTAAGCAGAAAAGCAGGGAGCATGGGTATTTTAGCCCACTTACAAGTTTCTAGACGCCCATTGGCTAGAGAGGTTCAGACTCTGACTAATGACTTTATGAGGTTTGAAGTAAATTAGAAGGGGGGATTTTTTTGGCCAGTGTGGAGGCAAGATCTTCCTTTCTTGACAAAATTAAGGGAAAGCAGTTTACTGATGAGAAACTGATGCGGATCCGAGATAAGGTGTTGCGAGGAGAGGCTAAAGAAGCAATAATGGATGAGGAAAGTGTTTTGAGAATTAAGGGAAGGTTAAATGTGCGCCGTGTCGATGATTTGATCCACACTATTCTTATAGAGGCTCATAGTTCCGGATATTCTATACATCCTGGTGAAACCAAGATGTATCGTGACCTAAAGCAACATTTTTGGTGGAGTAGAATGAAGCGCGACATTCTTTATTTTTTTGCCAAATGTCCAAATTGTCAGCAAGTAAAGTATGAACATTAGAGGCCCGGAGGAACACTTCAGAGAATGCCCATTCCTGAATGGAAGTGGGAGAGAATTGCAATGGACTTCGTGGTTGGTCTTCCAAAGACATTGGGCAAATTTGATTCTATTTGGGTAATTGTGGACAGATTAACTAAGTCTGCTCATTTCATTCGGGTTAAGGTGACTTACAATGCAGAGAAGTTAGCCAGACTCTACATCTCAGAAATTGTTCGGTTGCATGGAGTTCCACTTTCCATCATATCAGATAGAGGTACGCAGTTTACTTCTAAGTTTTGAAGAACATTGCATGCTGAATTAGGTACTAGGTTGGACCTTAGTACTGCATTTCACCCTCAGACCGATGGGCAGTGTGAGCGAACAATTCATGTGTTGGAAGATATGCTTCGTGCATGTGTGATAGAATTTGGTGGTCATTGGGATAACTTCTTACCCTTAGCAGAGTTTTCATACAATAATAACTATCACTCAAGTATTGATATGGCTCCTTTCGAAGCATTGTATGGGAGGAGATGTAGGTCTCCCATTGGTTGGTTTGATGCATTCGAGGTTAGACCTTGGGGTACTGACCTTTTGAGGGATTCATTAGAGAAGGTGAAATGTATTCAAGAAAAGCTTTTAGCGGCTCAAAGTAGGCAAAAGGAGTATGCAGATAGAAAGGTTAGGGACTTGGAGTTCATGGAGGGTGAGCAAGTCTTGCTGAAAGTTTCGCCCATGAAAGGGGTAATGTGGTTTGGTAAAAGAGGTAAGCTAAGCCCAAGGTATATTGGACCATTTGAAGTACTTAAGTGAGTAGGGGAGGTGGCTTATGAATTAGCCTTACCTCCAGGGCTGTCAGGAGTGCATCTGGTATTTCATGTGTCTATGCTGAAAAGATACCATGGGGATGGAAACTACATCATTTGTTGGGATTCAGTTCTGCTTGATGAAAATTTGACTTATGAGGAGGATCCTGTTGCCACTCTAGATAGAGAAATTCACAAGTTGAGATCAAGGGATATTGCATCCATCAAAGTTCAATGGAAGAATCGACCAGTTGAAGAGTCCACTTGGGAGAAGGAGGCTGATATGCAAGAAAGATACCCACACCTGTTTACCGATTCAGGTACTCTTTTTTGCCCTTGTTTTTCTTCTTGTGATCGTTCGAGGACAAACGATGGGTAAATTGGTATCTATTGTAACAACCTGTTTAGTCGTTTTGAGCAGCAGATTTTATGTATGGAAAAACTGGCTGAGTCGACGGATCCCACGACGGACCGTCATAGTCACGACAGACCGTCGAGGGGGTCTCGTTCCAAAACACTTAGAATTTCGAAATTTGGGTACTGAGATCGACTCTCTGAACGTCACGACGGGGTGGCAAGACGGACCGTCTCAGGCATGACGGGCTGTCACAGACTCTTTAATGTATTGGAGTCTCTGAACTTTGTGACGGAAGCAGCAGGACGGACCGTCGCAGGCACGACGGGCCGTCACAGGCTGCGTAACCCTGACTGGGTCGGATTTCTGTTAAATATTTTAAGGGGCGTTTTGGACTATTCCTGCTTATAATTATAAAGTTAGTGGTTTAATATTAATAATTTAATTACTTGGAGGTTAAAGGAGACAACCTTGAAATAAATTGTGGGTTACTTGTACCATCTTTTATACTTAATTATATGATTATTAGGGTAAAAGAAAAGAGTTTTGAATAAGAAAAATAGAAAGAACATAGAGAGAGAGAGAGGGAGAAACGAACGAGAGAAACAGAAGAACGAAGAGGAAAGCAAAGACTTTGAAGATTAGCTTGCTTGATCACTAATTCTTCGGTGGAGGTAGGTTATGGTTTATGCTATTCGTAGTAAACTCTTAATAGCGAATTATATGTATTGGGTAGTATTGTAAACCCTTCTATATGCTTAATTGTATGCTTGTATGAATGTGATTACAAAATTGTGATAAAATAAGCATGATGAAGCTATTGAATCCTAAATCTTGAAAAACCCTAATCTGCCTTGTTAATGAGATTGATGATGCCTTGGTATAAAAGAAGGTTTGATGAACTAAAGTAATGAGAGTAGTGGAACGGGTGTCACGAACCGACACGTAGTATTAGTGGATCGGGTGTCACGAACCGACACGTAGTATTAGTGGATCGGGTGTCACGAACTGACACGTAGTATTAGTGGATCGGGTGTCACGAACCAACACGTAGAATTAGGGGAACGGGTGTCTTGAACCGACACGTAGTATATGGAGCGGAGTGTCACGTACCGACATGAGAGAAATAAACATAATGAATCTTGAAAGACATTAATATACTCAATCTACTGAACCTAATTCCCAAATGGGTATGGCATTGAGGCTTGAGTCCTCATGGGTGAACTTGGCGGTGCTTATTAATGATTATAGAACTTTTTGTTGCTACATGTTGAGTATTGTAGTTGATTTATGATATTATTTGATATGTACTGTTTTCTATTTTGAGTTTGCCGATGATACCTACTCAGTACTTGTGTTTTGTACTGAGCCCTACTTGTATGTTCTATCTTTGTCATTTGTGGAGTGCAGCAAACGTGCCATTATCTTCAACTCAGCTGCAACTCTAGCAAGTCTTCATCAAGCCAGATTTCAGGGTGAGCTAATGCTTCTAGCTTGGACTGGATCATCTTCTTCATGTCTCGATGCGTTGAAGTTCCGGCATGGACTAGCTTTTACTTATTTTAGCTTCTTAGATACTCTTAGATTAGTAATTTGAGGATAGATGTTCTTGTGGTGATGAATTCTAGGTTTTGGGAATAAATAGTATTGAGTTTTTATAAGTTATTTAATCAATTTTCATTAATGAGTTTTAAGTCTTCCGCATTATATTTTGTTATTTATGGTTGAAACGTTGGGAATTGGATGGGTTGGTTCGCTCACATAGTAGGATAAGTGTGGGTGCCAGTCGCGGCCTGTTTTGGGTCGTGACACAAGTAGCAACAAGGCGAGTTCTAAAGTGTGCACTCATTTTAAAAAGACTTCTAAACGAAAGAAGTATAAATACATGCAATACACTATTCGAGAATTGTTATTTTATCTAGGTTTACCTTGTTATTTACCCATGGTTCCCATAACCCTAGTTATGGAGTTTAGTTACCCATGTTAATAATCACACAATTCATATTAATTAGATAAGAATCCATGCACTTACTTTGATGAGGTTGAAGAAAATCCAAAAGATTACTTGAATTAATCTAAAACTTGCAACAAACGATTCCGAAAAATAAACTAATTTTCACAAAATCCCAATATTCAACACTTAGAACAATAAAACTAGAAAATATCCTAGAGTCTAACCCCAAAAATGAGGTTTTAGAAGTATTTATAATAATAGAGTCCTAACAAAAGAGGGAAATATATTTGAGGAAAATATTCCAAAAAAAAGCATCTGAGTCGATGACTGGAGCGACAGACCGGGAGGTCATGAAAGACTGTCAAGGCCCTCCGTCGTTCCATACTTAACTCCTTTTTATGCTGCTTTTTTCACTAACTTTCTATTACCATCAATAGACATGGATGGCGATCCGTTGCACGCACGACGGTCCGTCGATGTCTTCCGTTCTTCCATACTTAGAATCTTTTGGAGATGGGAACTGGGGCTACTTTCTGTTAACATTGACAGATGTGCAGCACGGTCCGTCGTGTCTATGACGTTCCGTCGAGATCCTCCGTATCCCCTCAATTTGTCAAAATTCCCCAACTTCCTTTAGTAGCCTTTTTCTTCGTACGACAGTGGCCACGTATGGACAGTCGAGATCACGACAGACCGTCGATGGATCCGTAGGTCGTCACTTCTCTAATTTTTAACAGAATTCTCCCACGTTCTCCTTTTTGAAAGATTTCCTACAAACAATGAGAAAACTACATTAAAACCAATACAAAAAGGCCTTAGACACACACTAAATTTAAGGAAAAAGCATTGAAAGTACCATGAAACTGATATACAGTGGTTTCACGGTATAATTAATACTTGTTCCTTAAGTTTAGTGTGTCCGAAAGTCTTTTTGTGCTAATTTTTATAATAGTTTCTCTTTGTTTTGCAGGAAATCTGTCCAAAGCTGAATGCGGAGATTTTAAGCGTAGAAATGCAGAAGAGACCACCTACGGAGCTTATAACGGTCTGTCGTACTCCCGACGGTCTGTAGGTGGCAGCGTAGTGCAGATGGTGAAGGAAGATGGGGAAGTATGGCCAAGTATGGGGTTACGAAGCTTGTGACGGTCCGTCGTGTCTTTGACGGTCCGTCCAGCAGGTTCGTCATGAAGTTCAGAGAAGTGATCCCAGTACCCAGATTCCAAGAGTTGAAGTGTTTTGGAACGAAGACCCTCGACGGACCGTTGTGCCTATGACGGTCTGTCATACTTGCCATCGAGGGGAATGAAGAGAGCAGCAGAAGAAATTGCACAAGTATGGGACGACGGAGTCCATGACGGTCCGTTGTGACCACGATGGTCCGTCGCGAGGTCCGTCGACCCAGCCGTATTTTGGCAGATTTCCAGCAATTAGAATCCTTGTTTAATTAGGTTTTTATTTTTTTATAAATAGTTCGAAAAACCTCGTTTTGGAGGTTAGACTCTGTATTGTTAGACTCTTAGACGGTTAGACTCTTAGACTGTTAAACTCCGTATTGGTAAACATTGTATTGTGAGATTCTTGATAATCATTAGACTTTTTGTGGGATTATTGATTACTTTGAGATTCTTGCAAGTGATTTTTGGTGATTAATCAAGCAAGCTTTTGGAATTTACTCTTTCTCATTGAAGTAAGTACATGAACTCTTATTTGATATACTTGAAACTTGTGTTTATGGCTATGAGTAACTAAACTCCAAAACTAGGGTTGTGGGAACCATAGGCAAATAATGAGATAAACCCTAACTAAAATAACAATTCTAGAATAGTGTCTTGAATGTATTAATAATTCTTTCGCTTAGAAGTCTTTTTAACGGATGGCCAACGTTAGAACTCGCCTTAATGCTACTTGCCGGACCAAGGAGGTAGATAATAGGAAAAGAATTATTAACATAGATTTAGTGTATACTATCTAATAGGCTAGTATTGATTTGTAAGAGGTAATAATTTAGTCAAATATCGAATACGATGCTTAATATGAGGTAAGGATAAGGGTTAGGATAGCAACACACGTAGCCGGACCAAGGTGCGGAGTGAGATTTTCTAGATGCCGGACCAAGGATTTAGAAATACATAACTTATCACTTTGCATGCAAGATACTAGGAAGGAATTGTTATAGTTAGAATTATCAAGTTATAAACCTGTGGGGAACACGTAAACCCTAGTTACCTTGATTAATTGATTAAAATCCAACTGTCAACGCTGTTAAGTGTCTCTTTCAAGTTTGTTATTTATTTTCACTCATTTAAAAATAGAAACCCCCCTTTTTATGTTTTTACTTTCCAAGGAAGTCATTGATCAAACAATAGTAATAACAGGTTGAAGTTAAGTCTAGACTATTTTCCTCGTGGGAACGATCCCAACCTCACTAGTTGGGTTATTTACTTGACACGAACGCTTTACTTCTTATTTGAGAAGTAAGTTTGAGCGTATTAGAAACCGCGGTACATCAACATCCGCCATTTAAATTCGTTGTTTGTCCTTAAGCGACGCACTATGACTTACCACAAAATCTTTATACAAAAGTATCCTTATTTTAGCTTTATACATTGGCTATCAATCTAGATTATTTTCAAATTGATTTATGCATGCTATCACTATTAGGCTTGTTCATGTGGATCATACCATGACAGCTCACCACACACCGACACCTATCCTCTTTGATCTCTCACTAAGGTACCAATTATTCGGGGTATTGCAACTAGTGTCCTCACTTCAAAAAAACATCCTCATTTTTCACACAATGATTTCAGTTTGAGTATAAGGATTATTTTTCAACACTCACTCTCATAAAAACTTCTCACCTCATTTATTCCTGTTTCCATAGGCTTGCCCTTATTTTCACTGATTTAAGTTTACATTAATGCACTCTTAGAATAACGATAGGATTTTTTTAGCTTGTAACGTAGGCTCAGGGTCAGGTAGGGTACATTTAGATATATTTTAGTGACTTGTTCCTCTCCTTGACATAACGGCTAGGCAAATCCTACCTTTTTATCATTTTATTCTGCCCCTTTTTCTCAATTTTCTTTAACCTTGCTATTTTCCCTTCTTTTTCTTTTTGTATAAGTGACTCTTCTCTTTTATTTTATTTTTTAAAATTTTCAATTTTTTTTCTTTTCTTTAAACTTTTCTTGAGTCACTTTTATTTTGTTGTTTCTCTCTTTATTCTTTAAACTCCAATTTCTGGAGTATTCCTCATACTAGCCACCCTCAACTCATGGCTTTGCCATGAGTAAAGGTACAAAATACCCAAAGCTAGGTCAGGGCCATGATAAGGTTGTTTTCTGCATTAGCCATCCTCAACTTATGCTTTTGGCATAAGATGAGGTGCACATGTCCAAGGAGGGACCAGGACCAACACATTTTTCTCAGAA
This sequence comes from Solanum habrochaites, assembly GCA_027704765.1. Lineage (NCBI taxonomy): Eukaryota > Viridiplantae > Streptophyta > Magnoliopsida > Solanales > Solanaceae > Solanum > Solanum habrochaites. Next base: position 16,118,241 of record JAKWJA010002496.1, read on the forward strand.
AAGATCAGCTGGGGTGAAAAAGAAAGGTCTATTTTAAGCTCAAATCATTTAAATCAAGAATGTATTAATTTCATTCATTTTTTTCTTTTATTTAGGATAAAGATTTTCCATATTGAAAAAGGGCCTATGATCCTTTCGTAATTGTTTATTACGACTTACTTTTAGTAGGAATAACCAGGCAAGTTGTAGCTCAGTTCAAATAGTGGACTATTCAAATTTTAGTCACACTCACTTGACATGTCATTACTCTACCAGATTATCAGACACCTATTTAGATTCTTAGATTTAGGGTCATGCAGTGGTGTATCTCTATGTCATTCTTAAAGCCACACATTTAGCAGTTACTGTGCCTAGTCACGCAACATTTTCTGTAAATTAGGATATCATTTTGTTTAGCCATCATGCTTCAGATTCCATATCTATACTATTTAAAAAAGATACCAACATGATGGTTCAATAATAAAAATAACCAGTCTCTTAGGGGAAAATAATACAGGCAAGAAAACCCAAGAGAGGATCATGAATTGGGCCACTCAAAGTTCACCCTAGAACTAACTTTCCATTTACCCTACCCCCAAAAAAAAGACATTAAATTGTCCCCAATGCATAAAAATATATAAAATAAGGTGGTAGGTGAAGCAAACCTGAGGCGCAAAGCACCGACGATCAATAAGCTGGTGGGTCCATATGTAGTCGGAACACTGCAACAACAACATTTACAGTAGTGATCCTCTCAGTCTCATCAACTCTGGAGCTAGACTCCCCAACAACCAACTCTATATCCCACAACTGGCGTGCCTCCTTATCAATAAGCGAGGCTCTCCTTGCAGCTTCCATCTCAAGGCGCTCTTTCTTCCAAGAACGGGGCTCCTCTTCATATATAGTTCGTTGCCTCTTGGCATGCTCTCCTGGTGCAGGTGGTGGCATTTTTGAAGTGGAGAACAATGTAGCCAACAATGTGTCCTCAGCACGCTCTATAGAAGGGCCCTCAGACTCCGGCACCCAAGCCTCTAGTATAGAATCTAAATCTGCTCTAATACTCTCCACAACAGCCTGGAGAGCCGTCACATCAAATATAGGGGCTGGTCGGGGAAGAACCCATAACTCAAAAGCGTCTAAGGTAGTGTCGGACCAGTGGCCACAAAAACCTGGCTGTAAAGGTCAGATTAGCCTTCTTGATACTTCCCGTGGGCTCCAGCTCCCAATCGTCGGCCTCACCATTGATAGAAAAGTACTGTGCAATCCACCTCTTTGTGGTCATCCTCTACTTTAGCTCATGCTTGAACCAACCATCTTTAATCAACTTCCACTGATAGTCGAACTCGGTGGTGAGAGATGTCCAAGAGGAATCAACATCCGCTCCATAGAGATACCTGCGGATGGCCTACAAGGAAATGTCAACCCACTTACCGCGGACTCGGACGTAATCAAAAGGAGCATGTTTAGCGGGGGCTGCCCGCATGGCAAACTGAGACCGGAGAGTTGCCACATAGGAAGCGTAGAACTCTTGGACCATCTCCTCACTGTAGCGACCTACATCTCGAGCTATCCACTCTAGCTGATGCCTGGTGAATAATTCATGAATAGCTGGCATGGTATGGAGACTCCCCGTAAGGACTTGCCGCTCTAGTGTCAGGGTCCGGGTCATGACCCCCTTGTCATTCGGCAGCTTGGAGACGATGTATACATGATATTTCCACTCAACACACCACCGGTTGGGCTGATCACCAACCGAGGCGGGGACGCTAGTCTGGGGTGTTGGAGTAGAGCCATCACTATCAGCCTTATCAGACGAGGCAGACTGGGATGCGGTGGTGGTAGCAGAGGCCTCGTCAGACATGGAGACCTCCTCAAAACTAGACAATTCCTCATAATCGGAAGCATCCTCGGAGCCAGATTCTCCCTCAGACTGTTCAACAGACTTAGAAGGCGTTCCAGTCAGTACGCGCTCCTCTTCAGACTAGAAGGTAGTGAATACGTCGGGCGCCACCCTCGTGGGCGTGGCTCTAGTGGAAGCGCGGATGCCTGCTGTCACCTACTCTGGGTCACACTCATCATCTGAGAGTATGATAGCCGATTCGATGGGGCGACTGACTTTGAACGCCCTCGTGAGCAGACACTGTCCTATTTAGGTGCCTTTTCTACTTGCAGAGAGAAGTAGTTAGAACCAAAGGAAGCAGTAAAGCATAGAAAAGAAATGAGGGTGACGAAATATCGAGTGCAGGATGGACCCATCGACGGTCCGTCGTAGGCACGAAGGTTTGTCATGGGGTCCGTCGAGGAACACTAAGAATAAATTTTAAAAACATCAAAAACAAAGGTTCTGACAGTGTCTACGGTTGTGCAGGACGGACAATCAAAGGGACGATGATCCTTCATAGGATCCATCGAGAGACACTTAATATAAATTTTAAAAACGTTAGAAACAAAGGTTGTGAGAGTGTTTACGGTTGTGCAGACGGACCGTCGAAGGAACAATGATCCATCAATGTGGTCCATCAAGGGACACTTAGAGTAAACTTAGGAAGGTAGGGATGACACACCCCAACGACGGTTCGTCGAGGGACTGACGGTCCATTGACGGGGTCTCGTGACCTTCAGGGAACAGAGTTTTGCAGCCAAACTTTCATACCCTATCATACTAATTGACCTATTCTTAGAAGCCTAAGTTATCTAAACATTTACCTAGCATCCCATCATCCTTAGGGCATGCATTTTACTAGTTTTTAGATGCATTTTCAATAGCCTGTCAAACCCTAGGTCACGAACACAATCATGCAAATACAGGTTATTTTTTTTATACTAAACCCATATCCCTTTCAATTTCAGTGTTCTAAGAGACTGAGGACATTTGTGTGGAATTTTTAGCATGAAACATGGTCCAAAATTAAGTACCCAAACAGTTAGACATCATAGTAATCAGGAATATTAAAAAAAGCTAATCTAAACGGAGCAGAACATCATACCTGACAACTCTAGTGGAGGAATAGGAGTATGACATCTAGGAGTTGAACAACGGGAACAACCACCTCGAACACCGACCTGCAATGGAATGAAGAAACTAGGAGAATTTGTGAAAGAAAGGGATTGTGGGATTTTGGGGCAAATGTGGGAAATCAGAAGATGAAGAGGGAATAAGAGTTAATGGTGATGAAATGGGGAGAAATGGTAGGAAATGAGGAGAGAAACGGTTATTAGGGGTTATGTGAAGACGTGGGAATTTTAAATGTTTAAAACATTTAATATTTAGCAGGACGGGTTAGGTCGGGTCGGTGGGTAAAGACGTGACGATTCCCCATCAACGGACTGTAACAGGGTCGATGGTTTGTCGTGGGTGTTCGTCGAGGGTGACCTTACTTGGACAATTTGAAAGACATACCTGGGCATGACGTATCCCACCGACGGTCCATTGTTGACACGACGGTCCATCGATGGTTTCGTCGATGGCTGCAGCAAACCAATTTTTCAGCAAATTTCTGCTGATTTGATACCTCCACATTGAACACACATTAAGATAATATTTTTGTATTTTCTGGAAACTTTTTGGACACGGGCCCTAATCTATGCTCTAGATAACACTAGTAATGAAAAATAAAAGAGAAGTCAGACGGAACATTATATAAATTAAAGCAAAAAAATGCAACTATGCCTAAAGAATCATAAAAAACCTATAGTTGGCTAGCGGATACAAATTAAATTGCCTCCCAATAAGTGCTTGATTTAACGTCGCGGCACGATGGAGGGCTCTTGATTACTCAAACTTAATCAAGATGGTATTCCTCGATCACTTCCTTCGCCATTTAGGCATGTCCTAGATATATTTTGATTCGCTGCCCGTTTACCTTGAACCTCACACCCTCCTTGTTCTCCAACTCAACCTCACCATGAGGGAATAGTTAAGTGATCAAATAGGGATCAGTCCATTTGGACTTGAGTTTTCTTGGAAACAAACGCAACTTAGAATTGAACAAAATCACAAAATCCCGACCAAAATATTGCACTTCTCAATCTTTTGGTCATGGTACTTCTTCATCTTTTCTTTGTAGAGGGATGAACTTTCATATGCCTTCAAGAAAAATTCATCAAGCTCATTCAACCTGTTTAACCTATGTTCCGCAGCCTCATTCCAATCCATTTTCAACTTCTTCATTGCCCACATGGCCTTATTCTCTAATTCAACCGGTAAGTGACAAGCCTTCCCATATAAAAGTTGTTATAGGGTACATACCTATGGGAGTCTTGTATGCTGTCCGGTAGGCCCAAAGAGCATCATCAAGCCTTCTTGATCAATCTGTTCTATTAGCATTGTCAAGACCCAAAACCGAGCCGCGACTCGCACCCACATTTACCCTCCTATGTGAGCTAACCAACCAATCTAAACCTTATCATTTCAATTTAATATCAACATAAAGCAACGCGGAAGACTTAAACTCATAAATAAAAGACAATTCAATAACTTCTAAAATTTAACATCTATTATTTCCCCAAAATCTGGAAGTCATCACCACAAGAACATCTATGATCAATTTACTAAACTAAGAGTATTCTAAGAAGCTAAAACAAATAAAATCTAGTCTATGCCGAAACTTCAAGGCATCAAGACATGAGGAAGGAGATCCAGTCCAAGATAGAAGCATTAGCTCACCCTGAAGATCCGGTGTGACGAAGACTGGCTAGAATTACTGTTGAGTCGAATATGACGGCACGTTTGCTGCATACCACAATATACAAAAAGAAAACATAAAAGTAGGGGGGTCAGTATAACCACAAGTACTGAGTAGATATCATCGGCCAACTCAAAATAGAAAGCAATATATCTCAGATAATATCATAAAATCAACTAATATTCTTAACATGTGATAGCAACAAGTACAAACATCATTTATAATATCACCGATCATATCTATGAGGACTCAAGCCTCCATACCATACTCTTTTGGGATACATGTTCTTTAGATTGAGTATATTAGCATATTTCAAGATTCATTATCTTTACTCCTCTTGTGTCGGTACGTGACACTCCGATCCCCTACTACTATGTGTCGGAACGTGACACTCCGATCCCCTAATTCAATGTGTCGGTACGTGACACTCCGATCCCCTACATCTACGTGTCGGTTCGTGACACCCGTCCCACTAATTCTATGTGTCGGTACGTGACACTCCGATCCCCTACATCTAAGTGTCGGTTCGTGACACCCGTCCCACTAATTCTATGTGTCGGTACGTGACACTCCGATCCCCTACATCTACGTGTCGGTTCGTGACACCCGTCCCACTAATTCTATGTGTCGGTACGTGACACTCCGATCCACTAATCTCATTCTATTAATTCATCAAGCCTTCTTTTATACCAAGGCGTCATCATCTCATCACTTTAGTTCATCAAGCCTTCTTTTATATCCAGGCATCATCATTAACAAGAGATTAGGTTTTTATCAAGATTTGGGATTCAATAGCTTCATCATGCTTGTTTCATCACAATCATATATATAAAATCACATCATGCATACACACAATTAAGCATAAAGAAGATTCTATAATACTACCCAACACATATCATTCGGTATTAAGAGTTTACTACGAATAGTGTAAAAACCATAACCTACCTCCACCAAAGAATTGCGATCAACAAGCTATCTTCTTAAAATTCTTGCTATCTTCTTCGTCTCTCTCTCTCTCTACTCGTTCTCTTCTTCTTTTTCTGTCTCTCTTTGTTCTTTCTATTTTTCTTATTCAAACCCTCTTTCTTTTACCCTAATTAACATATAATTAAGAATAAAAGATGGCAATAATAACCCACTAATTAACTTAAGGTTACCTCTTTTAACCCCCAAGTAATTAGACTTATTAACAACCCTCTAACTTTATAAATAAAGCAGGAATAGTCAAAAACGTCCCTTAAAACGTATAAAGAAATCCGACCCAGACTGGGATTGCGCAACCTGCGACGGCCCGTCGTGCCTGCGACGGTCCGTCCTGCAGGTTTTTGCAAGGTCCAGAGAGTGGATTTCCACTGAAGACTCTGTGACGGTCCGTCACACCTGTGACGGTCCGTCCTGCCATTTTGTTACGAAGTTCAGAGAGTCGATTTTCAGTACCCAATTTAAGATTTTCCAAGTGTTTTGAAACGAGACCCTGCGACGGTCCGTCGTGCCCATGACGGTCCGTCGTGGGGTCCGTCGCCTCAGCCTATTTTTCCAGAAATAAAATCTGCTGCTCAAAACGACTAAACAGGTCATTACAATAGATACCAATTTACCCATCGTTCGTCCCCGAACGATCACAAGAAGGAAAACAAGGGCGAAAAGGAATACCTGAATCTGTAAACAGATGTGGGTATCTTTCTCGCATATCTGCCTCCTTCTCCCAAGTGGCTTCTTCAACGGGTCGATTCTTCCATTGAACTTTGATAGATGCAATCTCCCTTGATCTGAACTTGCGAATTTCTCTATCTAGAATGGCAACAGGTTCCTCCTCATAAGACAAATTCTTATCAAGCAAAACTGAATCCCAACGGATAATGTAGTTTCCATCCCCATGGTACCTTTTCAACATGGACACATGAAATACCAGGTGTACTCCGAAGAGTGCTGGAGGCAAAGATAATTCATAAGCCACCTCCCCTACTCGCTTCAGAACATCAAATGGACCAATGTACCTTGGGCTTAACTTGCCTCTTTTACCAAACCGCATCACCCCTTTCATTGGCGAAATTTTCAACAAGACTTGTTCACCCTCCATGAACTCTAAGTCTCTAACCTTTCGATCTGCATATTCTTTTTGCCTACTTTGCGCCGCTAGAAGCTTTTCTTGAATGGATTTCACCTTTTCTAACGAGTCCCTCAAAAGGTCAGTACCCAAGGTCTAACCTCGAATGCATCAAACCAACCAATGGGAGACCTACATCTCCTACCATACAATGCTTCAAATGGAGCCATATCAATGCTTGAGTGATAGCTATTATTGTATGAAAACTCCTCTAAGGGTAAGAAGCTATCCCAATGGCCACCAAATTCTATCACACATGCACGAAGCATATCCTCCAACACTTGAATCGTTCGCTCAGACTGACCATTGGTCTAAGGGTGAAATGCAGTACTAAGGTCCAACCTAGTACCTAATTTAGCATGCCATGTTCTCCAAAACTTAGAAGTAAACTGCGTACCTCTATCTGATATGATGGACAGTGGAACCCCATGCAATCGAACAACTTCTGAGATGTAAAGTTTGGCTAACTTCTCTGCATTATAAGTCACCTTGACCGGAATGAAATGAGCAGACTTAGTTAACCTATCAACAATCACCCAAATAGAGTCATACTTACCCATTGTCTTTGGAAGACCAACCACGAAATCCATTGCAATTCTCTCCCATTTCCATTTCGGAATGGGCATTCTCTGAAGTGTTCCTCCGGGCCTTTGGTGTTCACACTTTTCTTGTTGACAGTTTGGACATTTGGCAATGAAATCCACAATATCACACTTCATTCTACTCCACCAAAAGTGTTGCTTTAGGTCACGGTACATCTTGGTTGCACCCGGATGTATCGAATACCTTGAACTATGAGCCTCTGTCAGAATAGTGTTGATCAAATCATCGACGCGGGGTACACATACCCTTCCCTTAATCCTCAAAACACCTTCCTCATCGATTGTCGCTTCTTTAGCCTCTCCTTGCAACACTTTATCTCGGATCCGGATCAATTTTTCGTCATTAAACTGCTTTCCCTTAATCTTGTCAAGGAAGGAAGATCTTGCTTCCACACAAGCTAAAAATCCTCCCTTCTCATTTACTTCTAATCTCATAAGGTCGTTAGCCAGAATCTGAACTTCTCTAGCCAATGGGCGCCTAGAAGCTTGCAAGTGAGCTAGACTACCCATGCTCCCTTTTTTTCTACTTAAAGCATCTGCTACAACATTAGCCTTTCCCGGATGATACAAGATAGTAACATCATAATTCTTCAGTAGTTCCATCCACCTCCTCTGTCTCAAATTCAAATCTCTCTGAGTAAAGACATACTGTAGGCTACGATGATCCGTATAGACCTCACACTTAACCCCATATAAATAGTGTCTCCATTGCTTTAATGCAAACACCACTGCAGCCAACTCTAAATCATGGGTCGGATAATTACGTTCATGCACTTTTAATTGCCTCGAAGCATAAGCAATCACATTTTTCTCTTGCATTAGTACTGCACTCAAACCAGAATAGGAGGCATCACAATAAACAATGAAGTTCTTACCCTCCACTGGCAAGGTAAGGATAGGTGCGGTAGTCAACAGAGTCTTGAGCTTCTGAAAGCTTTCCTCACACTCGTCCGACCATACAAATGGAACATTTTGCTTAGTCAAGTTCGTCAGTTGGGAAGCAATAGAAGAGAATCCCTTGACAAATCGGCGGTAGTAGCTAGCTAACCCAACAAAGCTCCTTATTTCTGACACATTAGTAGGTCTTACCCAATTTTTCACTACTTCGATCTTAGAAGGATCCACCATCACTCCATCCTTGGAAACCACGTGCCCCAAGAAGGACACTGCATCTAGCCAAAACTCACACTTAGAGAACTTGGCATAAAGCTTTTTCTCCCTCAACATTTCCAATACCATTCTCAAATGCTCCTCATGTTCCTCCTTACTTTTAGAGTATATCAGTATATCATCAATAAATACGATCACAAAGAGATCCAAATATGGCTTAAAAATCCCGTTCATCAAACTCATGAACGCAGCAGGGGCATTCGTAAGACCAAAAGACATCACTACAAATTCGTAATGCCCATACCTGGTTCTAAAAGCAGTCTTTGGCACATCCGTTGCCCGTATTTTCAATTGATGATAACCGGATCTCAAGTCAATCTTAGAAAAGACACAAGCACCTTGTAACTGATCGAACAAGTCATCAATGCGAGGAAGAGGATACTTGTTCTTTATGGTCACCTTGTTCAACTGCCGGTAGTCTATGCACATCCGAAAACTCCCATCCTTCTTCTTCACAAACAAAACCGGAGCACCCCAAGGAGATGCACTTGGTCTAATGAAGCCTTTGCTCAACAACTCTTGAAGTTGGGCTTTTAATTCTCTTAACTCCGCGGGGCCATTCTATAAGGGGGTATAGAAATAGGGGCGAGTACCCGGTTCAAGATCAATACAGAAGTCAATATCCCTATCTGGTGGCATACCCGGAAGATCTGCAGGGAACACATCAAGAAACTCACGGACCACCGAAACCGACTCAATCGAAGGTACTTGGGTAGTGTCATCCTTGAGATGTGCCAAGAAAGCTAAACACCCTTTACTAACCATTTTCTTAGCACGAAGAAAGGAGATTATACGCACCAGATTGGAAGTGTAGTCACCCTCCCACACTAACGGATCTGTCCCAGGCTTGGCTAACGTCACCGTTTTAGCATTACAATCCAAGATCGCAAATTGCGGAGAAAGCCAAGTCATACCCAGAATTACATCAAAATCAACCATTTCTAAGATAACCAAATCTACATAAGTTTTGCTCCCCACAAAGTTCACCAAACACGACCTATATACCCTTTCAACTACCACAGACTCACCCACCGGAGTAGAAACACGAATAGGCGTATCAAGTAATTCACAATGTAAATTTAGACCATTAGCAAATGAGGAAGATACATAAGAAAATGTGGATCCAGGATCAAACAATACAGAAGTCATGCAATAACAAACCAGAAGATTACCTGTGATGACAGCATCAGATGTCTCCGCCTCCGATCTCCCAGGGAAAGCATAACAATGGGCCCTTTCGTTTGTTTGTTCGTTGTCCCTACTATGTTGTGATGTACTGGCTCCCGTTTGCCCATCACCCCGGCCGTTTTGGTGACCACCATTACCTCGGCCACCACGCCCTCCAGAATAACGGCCTCTGCCATGACCACCTCTACCTCTAGCCATTGGGGGTCTATTACTATGTTTTGGACAATGCCTCCGAATATGTTTAGTCTCCCCACATCCATAACACTCTCTAGATTCACGCATGGGTCTCTTAGAGAAATGTTGACCGGTCTGAGGTGGACCCCCAACTACAGTCTGTAGTGAAGACTGAATGGGTCGAACTGAGTAACCTCCGGAACTCTGTCCTCTAGAGTAAGAACCATTAAACTCACCTCCCTTTCGAAACCTCTTTGATGTCGATGCCATGGTGAATTCATCTGGCTTCACTCCTTCCACCTCTACCACGAAGTCTACCACTTCTTGAAAAGATTTTGCTGTGGCCGCTACTTGTAAAGCTGAAATTCACAACTCTGATCTCAACCCCTTCACAAAACGGCGAATCCGCTCTTGTGGACTGAAACAAAGTTGGGTGGCATATCTTGATAGTGCACGAAACTTAGCCTCATATGCATTGACCGACATCCTACCTTGCTCTAGGCTTAAGAACTCATCCCTTTTCCTATCCCTCAAAGTCCGGGGGATATACTTCTCCATAAACAAGCTAGAGAATGAGGCCCAAGTCATAGGTGGTGCCTCTGTTGGTTGACACTCAATATGTGACCGCCACCACATTTTGGCGTTCCCTTGAAACTGGTAACTCACGAACTCAACACCAAACCGTTCTACTATACCCATCTTGTGTAGTAGCTCATGACAGTCAACCAGAAAATCGTAAGCATCCTCAGATTCTGCACCCTTGAAGACTGGAGGTTTTAATTTCAAGAACTTACTGAAAAGTTCATGCTGATCATTTGTCATTATAGGCCCAGTAGTCAGACGTGGAAACGTGCCTATGTCCAGTGAGGCATCCATACGAGGAGCCATAGTGGCTGCATGTTGTACCTCTGAAACCGGAGGTGTTGGTGCAGAAAACACTGGAGGTGCCTGACCCTGATCAGACAACCCACTAAGATAAGCGAGAACCTGATTGATAATTTCTGGGGTAGGTTGGGGTGGAATTTCCTCATCCCGTACTTGTTCATTCTCCCCATCCTCCCCTTCTCTTATTACTTCCTCAGTCGGTGGAGGAGTCACCACCCTAGCACCAGATGGGCTAGGTGCTCGTCCTCTCCCTCTAGAAAACGTCCTCCCACGACCTCTACCGCGGCCTCTTGCCACTGTTCCACTTCGAGCTACAGCCCCAGTGGCTGGCTCAGATGCATCTTGTCTTACTGATGTTGATGTGGGTGTAGTCGTTGCTCTAGTTCTAACCATCTGCGAAATAGAGTGAAGATGGTCAGATACCAATTTGTATCACCTAGATACCAATTGGATCCAAGTAATAGCACGAAAGAAAGAAAGAAAGAATGGAATTTTCCTAAAGTCTTATAGCCTCTCAAAGAAAAGTAAAGGCGTCCCCCTACCGTTCTTTAAGACTCTACTAGACCTGTTCTTGTGTGATGAGACCAACGAACCTAATTCTCTGATACCAAGTTTGTCACGACCCAAAACCGAGCCGCGACTGGCACCCACATTTACCCTCCTATGTGAACGAACCAACCAATCTAAAACTTATCATTTCAATTTAATATCAACATAAAGCAATGCGGAAGACTTAAACTCATAAATAAAAGACAATTCAATAACTTCTAAAATTCAACATCTATTATTTCCCCAAAATCTGGAAGTCATCACCACAAGAACATCTATGATCAATTTACTAAACTAAGAGTATTCTAAGAAGCTAAAACAAATAAAAGCTAGTCTATGCCGAAATTTCAAGGAATCAAGACATGAGGAAGGAGATCCAGTCCAAGCTAGAAGCATTAGCTCACCCTGAAGATCCGGTGTGACGAAGACTGGCTAGAATTACTTTTGAGTCAAAGATGACGGCACGTTTGCTGCATACCACAATATACAAAAAGAAAACATAAAAGTAGGGGGGGTCAGTACAACCACAAGTACTGAGTAGATATCATCGGCCAACTCAAAATAGAAAGCAATATATCTCAGATAATATCATAAAATCAACTAATATTCTTAACATGTGATAGCAACAAGTACAAACATCATTTATAATATCACCGATCATATCTATGAGGACTCAAGCCTCCATACCATACTCTTTTGGGATACATGTTCTTTAGATTGAGTATATTAGCATCTTTCAAGATTCATTATCTTTACTCCTCTTGTGTCGGTACGTGACACTCCGATCCCCTACTACTATGTGTCGGAACGTGACACTACGATCCCCTAATTCAATGTGTCGGTACGTGACACTCCGATCCCCTACATCTACGTGTCGGTTCGTGACACCCGTCCCACTAATTCTATGTGTCGGTACGTGACACTCCGATCCACTAATCTCATTCTATTAATTCATCAAGCCTTCTTTTATACCAAGGCGTCATCATCTCATCACTTTAGTTCATCAAGCCTTCTTTTATATCCAGGCATCATCATTAACAAGAGATTAGGTTTTTATCAAGATTTGGGATTCAATAGCTTCATCATGCTTGTTTCATCACAATCATATATATATAAAATCACATCATGCATACACACAATTAAGCATAAAGAACATTCTATAATACTACCCAACACATATCATTCGCTATTAAGAGTTTACTACGAATAGTGTAAAAACCATAACCTACCTCCACCGAAGAATTGCGATCAACAAGCTATCTTCTCAAAATCCTTGCTATCCTCTTCGTCTCTCTCTCTCTCTACTCGTTCTCTTCTTCTTTTTCTGTCTCTCTTTGTTCTTTCTATTTTTCTTATTCAAACCCTCTTTCTTTTACCCTAATTAACATATAATTAAGAATAAAAGATAGAAATAATAACCCACTAATTAACTTAAGGTTACCTCTTTTAACCCCCAAGTAATTAGACTTATTAACATTAACCCTCTAACTTTATAATTAAAGCAGGAATAGTAAAAAACGTCCCTTAAAACGTATAAAGAAATCCGACCCAGACTGGGATTGCGCAACCTGCGACGGTCCGTCCTGCAGGTCGTCGCAAGGTCCAGAGAGTGGATTTCCACTGAAGACTCTGTGACGGTCCGTCACACCTGTGACGGTCCGTCCTGCCATTTCGTTACGAAGTTCAGAGAGTCGATTTTCAGTACCCAATTTCAGATTTTCCAAGTGTTTTGAAACGAGACCCTGCGACGGTCCGTCGTGCCCATGACGGTCCGTCGTGCCCATGACGGTCCGTCGTGGGGTCCGTCGCCTCAGCCTATTTTTCCAGAAATAAAATCTGCTGCTCAAAACGACTAAACAGGTCGTTACAAGCATTCACTGGTTTTTCCAAAATTTTCTTAATCTCCCTATTTGACACCTCAACTTTCCAACTAGTTTGAGGATGGTAAGGAGTGACCACATCATGGTGAACCCCATACTTTTCCAATAATCACTTAAAAAGCTTGTTGCAAAAGTGAGATCCCCCATCACTAATAATAGCCATTGGGATGCCAAATATGGAAAATATGTTGTTTTTCAATAACGCGGTGACACTCTTCCCTTCATTATTCGTTTGTGCAATAGTTTCCACCCATTTAGACACATAATCGACTGCCAAAAGAATGTACTTCATCCCATTAGAACTCACAAAGGGCCCATAAAGTAAATTCCTACACATCAAACAACTCAATCACAAAAATGGGGTTTGGAGGGAGCTCTTGCTTTCGCAAAATGCCACTGTCTCTTTGGAATCTATCACATGCCTTGGCTAACTCATGATAATCTTGGTGGATGGCTGGCCAATAGTAACCACATTGCAAGATTTTGCGAGCACTTCGAATACCACTATGATGCTCACCTACAGGCGAAGAATGGTATGCCTCCAAAACACTCAACATCTCAACTTCCACCACAACGCCGAATAAGCCCATCATCACAAATCCTATATAAGTATGTCTCATCTATAGAGAATGTTGTCACATCATGCATGAACTTTTTTCTTTGATGAAAGGATAAGTCCGGTGGGACGATATCACTAGTTAGATAATTCACGAAATCTACAAACAATTGGATCAAGTCTTGGGAGGCAGTTAATACATGATCATCAGGGAAAGAATCATCAATCTCAGCCTTTTCACCCAACTTTCTCATTGCTTCATCTTCTAATCGGGACAAGTGATCAGGATCTTGATTTTCGGTCGCTTTTCTATCTTTTGCCTCAAAGTCAAATTCTTGCAATAGTAATACTCAATGAATCAACCTCAGTTTTGCATCCTTCTTCGCCATCAAATATCTCAAAGCAGATTGATTAGTATGCGCTATACCTCTAGTACCAAGTAATTAGGAGCGAAATTTCTTGAAAGCAAAGACTATTGCAAGGAGCTCTTGTTTAGTCACGGTGTAGTTATTTTGGGCTTCATTAAGGGCTGTACTAGTATAGTAAATGGGATGAAGTATTTTGTCCCTTCTTTGTCCCAATACAACACCAAGAGAAACCCCACTCGCATCACACATCACCTCAAATGGCTTGCTCCAATCCGGAGAAATGATGATAGGTGCAGACACCAACTTTTCCTTTAATTCACCAAATGCCTTAAGACAAGATTCATAAAAATGAAACTTATAAATCAACTTGTACAAGGATGTTCAATCTTTGAAAAATCCTTGATGAACCTCTAGTAAAAGCCTGCATGCCCAAGAAAACTTCTCGCACCTTTTACAAAGATAGGTGGAGGAAGTCACTCTATCACCTCAACTTTAGCTCTATCAACCTCTATACCCTTCTCTGAAATGCGATGATCCAATACAATACCTTCTTTCACCATGAAGTGAAACTTTTCCCAATTTAGAACAACGTAGCAATCTTCACACCTCTTAAGAACCTCTGATAAATGACACAAACACCGCTCAAAGGAGTCACCAACTACTGAAAAATCATACATAAATACCTCAATAGTGTCCTCCACCATATGGGAGAATATTGACATCATACATCTCTGAAATGTGGCTGGTGCATTACATAACCGGAATGACATTCTCTTGAACGCGAAGGTTCCAAAGGGACAAGTAAAGGTGGTTTTCTCTTGATCTTCTGGTGAAATATAAATCTGATTATAACCCGAATAACCATCAAGAAAACAATACCACCTCTGCAAGTCTATCAAACATCTGATCCAGGAAGGGCATAGGAAAATGATCCTTCTCAGTCCATGCATTTAATCTCTGGTAATCCATATATACCCTCCATCCAGTCACCGGCCTCATCAGAACAAGCTCATTTTTCTCATTTAGGACCACAGTCATTCACCCTTTCGTAGGTACACACTGAACAGGGCATACCGAACTACTATCGGCGATTGGATATATCACTCTAGCATCCAACCACTTAATGATTTCCTTCTTTACTACCTCTTGCATAGGTGAATTTAAATGTCTCTGGTGCTCAATACTTGGCTTATGATCGGGCATGAGTTAGATTTTATGTGAACAAATCCCGAGAGAGATCCCAATAATATCCGCAATAGTCCACCCAATAGCTCTTTTGAACCTTTTTAATACCTCCACCAAACTCTCAACTTGATGCACATTCAAATGTGATGCAATAATTATCGGTGAAGTGTCAACTTTTCCCAATAATACATACCTCATATGAGGTGGTAGAGCCTTAAGTTCTACTTTTGGATCCTCCTCTATAGATTGTTTTGCGGGTGCAAACTCGCGATTCTTTATATCTAACTCCAACTTCTTTGGTTTAAACCGAACATCACCTCGATCAAGTGCTGCGACCAATGACTCATACTCTTCCGCTAGTACTTCTACAAAATTCATGATCACTTCCGCTAGTACTTCTACACCCAGACACTCTTTTATTTGTACCTTAGATGACTTTTCAACTCTGTAAGACATGGAAGATATCGACTGGATCTCAGCACTCTGACTCATGGACGTACAAACGTTGAGAGTCACTTCTTTATTGTTCAACCGAAATTTAATTTTCCTTTCTCCATATCAACCAAGGCTCTACCCGTAGCAAGGAATGGCCTCCCAAGGATAATAGGCACCTCAAAATCAACATCACAATCCAAAATCACAAAATCGGCTGAAAATATGAATGACTCCACTTTTACTAACACATCATGGAGTATCCCAATAGGCCTCTTTACCATTCTATCGGCCATCAGTATCCACATCGCAGTGGGATTTGGGTCACCCTAACCCAACTTATTATAAATTGATAGAGACATGAGATCAAGATAATAAGAATAAACGAAATTTTAAAGCTAAGAATGTAAGTAACATTAATTAGATAAGAAACGAACTTTTAGGGGTTGTTGTGATGTAGTAAAATTAAGAAAAAAGTCTTCATTTTGAGTCTGAATGGTGTTAAGAGTGTGTTATAGGTGTTATTCGTTTATATATATTTAATACCATTAAGAGGCATATAAGGAAATAAAAGAAACAAACCTAATAAAATAATTTGAAAATTAAGATTAAACTCCAAGAAATAAACAGACTTAATGAGGAGAATTTGAATTATTAACATTTGGACCCTATTACGTTAAAACAAATGAGGCCTAAAGTCCTTTAAAGTGTTCCTTTAATTCTTGTTGATTCTAACTACTCTAAACTACAACCAAACATTTAGAATTAATCCATAACTTGAATCATAACCCTTGAATCCATAATTCAAGTTCAAGGTATTAAAATCTTGAGAGTTCTTTCGAGTCATTTTGAGAAGTTTTTTAAACTTGTTTTAGGACTTGAGAAATTGAGTTGAGGAAGAGTAAAGTTAAGTTCCTTTTTCTTAAAGGAATATATGGAACTAAGTATTCCCAAGATTAAATGTTTTTACATTTAAGAAATGAGGAAACACAAAATTACGAAAGAGTACAGGAAGAGTATTTAGTACTATCTCTTTTAAAAGTAGCCTTTTGACTAATAATCCCCAATTTAAGGAAGAAGAAATGTTTTTTTTTAGATATATGAGATAATTTATATTTTGAGAGTAGTATTCAATATCGATATGTAGACATTTCAAACAACTCACAGACCCCATAAACAATGTAGCCAATGTGGGTTAAAAGGGTCCTACTTTTTAGATGATCACTTATTAATTTTTACGCATAGATTAATGGATATACTTAGTAAAGAATTTCTATGCCTCGATATAGTATAAGATAGTTTTGGAAACGTGGATGAGATGTTGGTTCATCACACACCTCATAGTTGTGGTTGTCGGTTAGAGAATCTCACGAAAAATGTTTATTTTGTATTTTTACATACAAATTGAGTTATATTGTATATTCCAATAAATTGAGTTGTTATCTAATGTTTGAAAAACTTATCTTTAGATTGCATTATTGTTATTTCTTTTATAGTGATGTGAGTTGAGACTGAGTTGAGGCGAGGTAAGTTGTTTCTCGAGCTCCTATTCAAGTTTATTTCATTTTTATATTTTTCTTTGCATGACTGTACATTCACTATACATACGTCATTTGTCGTACATATTTCATGATGCAGATATAAGTAACTTCATTGATATAGTTGAGTTCTAGAATTGTTTAGTGAGTCTCTTTACTTTTGGAGTATCCCTTATTTAATTTTTGTTATTTAAACTTGTTAGGATGATCGGGGGTCTTGTCCTGACATCCCTCATTGTATTATTGTAACACCTCGGTGTTCAAAAGAGCTAAAAATTAGAAAGAATTAAATTATAAAATATTCAAGTTATGCTTAAGTTGTGAGTTTTGAGTCGACTTCAAACGCCCATACGCTATCAAATGAAAGCTTTTGGAACCCTTTTTCGAACATGACCTAGTTTACTAATTTTCAATCTCGTATGAGGGAGATATTCCCTGCAGTAAGGCTTCCCGATTAACGCAAGTTATTAAAAACTCTGAGGGGTATTTGGTCTTTCATTACTCCATCGGCTTAAAATGAGTTATGGTAATATATAGGGGTCTAAAATAGTTTTTACAATCCTAATTTACGCTTAGGCGTTTATAAAATGGTTGAATAAGAGACAAGAGGAAAAAAAGGAGAAAAGGAAAGATTCAAGGTGTTCATCAAGTTTTTTTGCGATTTGGAGATTGTTTCTCCAAAGGTTTGATCCCTAAGAGGTATGTGAGGCTTCTCATAGTGATGGATATGTTCATACTCTCACAACATGTATTGATTTTAGTAAATCATCCATGAAATCATTATTTATAGAGAATCTTGAGAAATTCTTAAGGTTTTACTTCATTCTTTATCAATAAAATGACGTGGATTGTTAAAGTGAGGGTTTTGCGAATGAGTGTTTTTATAGAGTTTAAATTTAGGGATTCTTTGATGAATTTTGTTTGGTTTAGGAATCTAAATTAGTTTAATAATTAATCATTTCATTCCATCTGGATTAACATGCATTGAAAAAGAAAAACTCATCACAATTTTTGCTTCAAGTGGGGCGTCACGGCCCAAAGGCTCGAAGATGCTGGTTCGACGTGCCAAGTGAACGCCCAATCAGAACCCTAATAAATGGGGGGTGTGGTGCGATTCTCTAGTAGGATGCCCAATAGGAACCCCTAGTAAATGGGGGCCTGGCCATTGCGCCAGTAGGATGCACAATCAGACCCCCCTAGGATGCCCAATCAGACCCAGTAAATGGTTCTTTCTCTGTACTCATTCCATACATTGTCTGTTTAGATGAATTTTCATTTTCTTATTATTCTACATTATCTAAACCTCCGTTATAACATTTAAGGATCTTATACATATTCTTATCATAATTCTTAAACTCACATTTTCAAGTCAAGGTAAAGTCAAGAGGGAAGTTTAATGGTTTTATTTCATAAAAAAATTAAGTGTTTCAAACGCTATTTGTATAATTAAATACATAATTATATATCTATATTTATTATTGAACTTAAAAGATCAGTTCACAATTATATCTTTTCAAGAATGAAAACACGTCAATTGTTTGAAAAGTATTTCAATCAAGTACGAAGTGAGTTTCTTGTAATAGGTGAATCTAGCATAATGTTATATCTATTATTTGGGGAGTAATATGGAGCATATAGTTTGGTTAGAGTCTTGTCGATTTGAATGTCAGATAGAACTATGTATCCATCATATGATAGGATAGAGTTTACTCTTCATACGACTTATCAATACCACCGAGAAGGCTAATGAGATGGATCTATAGTCAAAATATTATCCTATACCGGAGAAAAGTGTAGGGTTACCCATAATAATTCTCGGTTAAAGAAACTCCCCAAAAGTAACATTCATTATATTCATTTTACTTTCACTACATATTATATTGTTAAGCTTAAATGATTTAATTTCACTTAATATTCATGTATTACTCTAGTTATGTTGTTTTGCAAAGCAAAACTATTATTTACTCTAGCCTTTTCATTTATCATTATATCCAATGTGTTGACATCATTCAACCTTAATCATTCATGATACAGATACAAGTATTCAAGATCATCCATAAATTAATCATTGATATCGTTGTCCACTCTCATAAAACATTTTGTGAGGCCTACTTGATTTCAGGGTACTCCATTTTCTTTTGTTTGTAGATCTAGAGGGTGTCATGTTTGTTGTATCGACATCCAGATTTATAGGGTGTCGTGTTTCTTGTCTCGACATCCATCTCACATTGTTAGAGGTTTGTAGATAGATTTAGTAGATGTTTCCCATTTTTTTTCTGAGGATGTTCTATTTAATTAATGGTTTATGTAAAGTATTATGTGAAGAGAGTTTTTAAGTCTTTATAAAATGTTCAATTGCTTAGCTATTTAATCTTCTAGATATTGTTTAATGTTATGTATCCAATCCAAGGGTTTTTTAGGAGTTCAGAAATGGTTCTCGATTGTCGTTCACACTTAGGATGTTGGCTCAAGACATCACAAACTGGGTTTCAGAGTGTAGTGTTCAAGATTCCTTGGTTGTGTGTGAAGTCATTTCTTTAGAGTCATTTCTTTAGAGTCTTCACTTTCATCTACTCTTCTTCGCGCGATAGAGTTTAACTCATGAAGGTTTTCTCTATTTCTTGCTTATACATATCTTTCATATCATAACTCTACAAAAATCTGATCAATGACTTTCTTCTATAAGGAATATTAAACTTTCAGAACAAGGAGTTCCCAATGTACTAGAAGTGCAACCACCTCAGGGATATATTACAAATCCTGAATTTAGCAATGCAATACAAATGTTGACTCAAGTGGTGGCGACACAGGTAGGTCTCCAAGGATATTGAAATCAAAATGGGAAACAAGCATCAAAGGTCTGAGTTATTCTAAGAATGAGTTCCACGGAGTTCACTAGGTCAAAGACTTGTGCAAATCTGGAATGGTTTGTGGATTAGCTACAAAAGGTAATTGAGGTCATGCATTTCATTGATGCTGAACTTGTAGATTCTGTTGCTTACAAACTCAAGCGTCTTGCTAGGATATGATTTAATCAATGGAACAAGGAAAGGGTGGAAAGGACAATACAATTGACATGGGTTGTGTTTGAAGATGCCTTTTTAGGGAATTTCTTTCCACGCGAGCAGAGTGAAGCAAAGATAAAAAAAATTGTTTAAATTTGAAATATGAATCCATGAGTGTGCAATGTACAACCTCAAGTTCACAAAACTTTATCGTTATTCTCTTCAAATTTTAGCTGATATGAGAAGAAGAATGAATTTGTTTGTGTCTGGACTAGCATACCTATTGAGCAAGGAAGGTAAGGCGGTGTCCCACCTGGATCCTAGACCCTACATGAGACCGGCGTCGTTAACCTCTCAGAGGTCGTAGACAAGCCTCTTATTATATTTCATCACAATCAAACAATTAAGTTTAGTAAGAAATTTTAAATTTTTTAACTTTAGTGAGGTGTATTTAGACTTCATATAATTTTTGCATAAGAATGATATACTAACACCTCAAACTAAACAACCATCTATCATTAATAGTTGCCAAAACGGCTTTAATACGAAAGCTTGAAAAAATGTTTGAAGGTAAACGGTAGGGACAACATCCACTAGCTATGTATAAACTACTAAATCTAGAATATAAAGCGTAGGCGTCCTCGAACTCAAAAGGACCTACCAAAGTGTTCAGGTACTAGTCCAAACGGCTTCAACTGATGTTCAATATTCTTCAAGGACCTGCACCTATAAAAATATTATTGTATATGGGATAGTACACACATGTACTAAGTATGGGTACATAAACACATAAGGACTATGCATGATTAAGGAAATTTATTCCTATAGCAACATATGTCACTTTACTTCCTAATTCGTTATTAATGAATCATGCTATGAATATGATATATTATTATGCATCTAAGGAAACAACAAATTTTCTATATGAACATCATACCTTGGAATCATGATTGTAATTTTAGAACAACTCAAACGAAAATTAATATTTTTGATCCCTCTTAGGTCGAGAGCTCCTCTCCCCTGACTTAGTTTATTTTTTAGTCTTTTCTTCTTTTTGTTGTTTAGATCAATGATCTCCTTTGATCCTATGTTTTACTTACGAGTGGTATGATTCATTGTAATACTATTCCTAAAATGAATCAAGTAAGTAATCCGAAATACTAAGGAAATGATTTGACTATCCTACTCACAAGTTATTCTTTCAATTCTGGTTATATTGGGCATGATATGTTTATAAACCAATCTTTATTGTATATGCGCATTATTTGATCATT
Source organism: Solanum habrochaites (assembly GCA_027704765.1). Taxonomy (NCBI): domain Eukaryota; kingdom Viridiplantae; phylum Streptophyta; class Magnoliopsida; order Solanales; family Solanaceae; genus Solanum; species Solanum habrochaites. The sequence continues at coordinate 16,139,818 of JAKWJA010002496.1, forward strand.
TGCATAATATAAATATGCTGGAGCATATATTCATACTCCAATATTTGAGTCATTATGTTTTGCTCCCATTATTGGCATAAGTCAATAAATGTTAAAACTTCATTCCTACCAAACACTAATGATTTGATATACTTATTCTTCTGCTTACTTAGTTTACCTTACACTTACATTTCTTCTTCTTTGATATCATTTTCACTTTGAACTTACTTTATTTCTTTCTTTCTTACTTTCTTAAAGAAATCTTTAGCATTAACGGACATAGATAATGTGAGATAACATGAAATCTATTGTCTTTCCCACACTGAAAAGAGGTGGTTCACAGGCCAAAGTGAAACCGAATACTTCCTAGCTCTCTTAGGTGGATCCACTATATGCTGGCAACATAGTTCAAAGACTAGGAGAATTTGGAGACCCTTATCCACCATGGTGGTAGTCTCATCTCATGATGCTTACATGTGCTTGCATATGCTCATTACTAGTCTATTGGTTCTTATCTCAATCTATCATACTTTATAACGTTTAAGTTGAATCATACATTATGCATTATTCCTTCTAGTATGAGGTATGCCTAGTTTAATGGATGACCTGTCATCCCTTTTTATACTTGATGAATGTGAAATTAATCTTACATTATCGTTATTATGTGAATGAGACTTGTCTCATGATTTCTAACATCCTCTTATGTGAGTATCTTGATGTAATTTTTTAGGTGCAAGTGAGACTTGTCTCACTTCCTTTAACATCCCATTCTAGGTAAAATTCATAACTCATAAGCTTTTAGTTATTTCATTACTCACCTTATCTTGTTCAATGTTATTTGGTAGTCTTGTACCATTCTTTAATGTGCTACTATGTTACAAGTTCCTTTAGATAGGGTATGTTGGGACTTGTCCCAATCATTGACATACCCAAGGTATGACTTCATTGAGTTACATCTTGTCAAGTAAATATTTAACATGTATTTGGCCTTACAAGCAACATCATAATTTACATTGTCCATAAAAGATTAGTATGACATAGCCATTGACCAACTTTATATCATATTTTGGAAATAATATTGCTAGTCTATTTATTGGAATAAACCAAGCTTTCACCAAACATTGGTCATAATAATATCATTAGCCAAGTCAATTAAATCCATGTATATACTATAGTAATCTCATCATTTTAACCAAGAAAACTTTTAACAATTTCATATTTTCAAACATAGTTGGGCATTAAAACATTTCTTATATCATGTAAATAATACTCTACTCATATGGATCTAACCTATAGGTGTCATTCAACATTATCAAATCACAGAAACCTACACATAATGATCAGTTAGTACCACATACCAACAACATGCTCAAGATTTATATTGTACATACTACTAGAATCAAAAATAGGGATAACTAGGGAGATGAACATTCAACAATCTCAGTAAGGAACAACCCTAGTTTCTATTTTCTTGAATTCAAAACGTTTGAAATTAAAAGACTACTGGGGAAAGGAATCCAAGATAGAAAATCCATACCTTACTGTAGAATTGAATCGATGAAGATCACCCTGTACTTTGCACGAAAAATCTTGAAGAATAGCCTTGAAATCACCTAAGGAGAACCGATCTATTTTTCTTAGTTTGTTCACTATTTTTCAGTTATGAGTTTCTAACCTAGTTAAACGTGAGTATAAGTCTTACGAACTGAATAATGATTAATTCAACTTAGGCTAATTAACTTAATTAAATAAATTAATTAGCTAATTACCAAAATGCCCCTCCTAAATTGACTAAAAATAGGAGAGTGTTTGACTTAGCCAAATTTGAAAATTTTCTAAGGGTTCAGGTAAGACCATGATTTTTTATTAATTAATTAAGCTTCTTATTTAATTAATTAAGTTACCTAGGGTAATTAACAAAGTACCCCTAAGTCAATAGGACCATAACAAACCTCTTTTGACCATTCTAGGTTTTGTACTAGGATGTTTCTTGAGTTAGTTACTCGACTAGTGTCACCTGGTTAGGTCTTAGGATTTCGGGCACACTAATTAGTTTATTTTAGGTAGTCCTAGGTTATTTAGCTAGTTATGAAAGTTAGTTAGATCCTAGGATTGGTTAGTAATCTAGGCTCCACGTGGCTTCACTCGACGCGTGCAAGCCCCCTAACCGCCATAATCAAATTCGATTGGTCTTGTCACTTTGTCTCTTAGCTGGTAGCACATGTGCTTGCACATGTTCTTTCCCATATGTTTCTGAGCACTCCAAGGAACCTCAATATGTCCTTAATCTATATGATCATTTTAAATGATCATGTGCTACGGTACCTAGGCTTGACACTTGGATGCCTCATACCAATTGTACTAAGAATTCAATATTTTATCTTAGGGTCTTAATTGCATTTAAATTTCTAAACAAGCTTCGATTGAGAATTTCAACATCAAATTATAGCTTAATTTACTTGTTAATATATAGAAATTGCCTAACATCCTTAAGCGAGTATTCTCTAACAGGCCCAATTTTATTCAATGTTGGTCATTAGGATGTCTATGTACCCCAATACATATTCTTAAAACCTAATAGACTCATCATTAGACAAGTACATTTTCTGAAATGTTACAAGAGGATATGTTGATAGGAGACATAAATATTAATATTCCTCTATTATATCAATTTCATTCTTTTTTATGTCCACATCTGTACTTTATAAACTATCGAAGCCTACCTCTAAAGTTTGAAAACAAGTTGGAATTCTTACACATGCAATAGGTTGAGGAATACAAGTTGAAGGACATGTAAGAGTTCTGTAGCAAAAGGTATAAGATAGAAGGTCATTATTGTTTCCAGCAAAAGACTGCGATCATGAAACGAAACATATTTTCAATAGAGGTTATATGGATCTGCTCTATCATCGGCTAGTTTTACTGCACCAAGTAAGATAAATGATAACACAATTAGAACTTCTAGAATTCATACTTGAAGGCTCTCATTGTAAGGAACTGTAGCACATGGGTTCCCTAGCAACCCACTTTGTGGTAAGTGTCGTAGGATTCATCTGGGAAAATATCGTGTTGGTACGTATATTTGCTACAAGTGTGAGAGGACGAGTTATATTTCTAAGGATTGTCCCAAGGAAATGGTAATAGGGGAAATCGAACCCAATCTTCATCAGTTACTCCAGTAAACATTGCTACTCCCAGGGGAGCAACTTTAGGGACAAGAGATGGTACAAACCATTTTTATGTTATCACAAACCGCCAAGAACAAGAGAATTAACCATATGTTTTCAGTGGTATGATCAAAGTCTTTATTTTTGACGTTTATCCTAGGTGAGAAAGTATACAATGATTTTAGCATTTTCTTTATTCACAAGGAACCATAGTTGACCTAGTAAAGTTAGACAAGGAAGATTTTGATGTTATTCTATGTATGGGCTGGCTTCATTCCTTTTATATCTTAATTTATTGTAGAACTTGAGTAGTTAAGTTCTAGTTTTCTAATGAGCCAATTTTAGAGTGGAGGAGTAGTTTAGCAGTGCCTAAGGATCATTTAGTTCATACATAAGGCAAGGAAATTAGTTTCCAAGGGATGAATCTATCACTTAGTTCTAGTTAATGACTAGTGTTGAGACACCACCTATTAAGTTAGTTCCAGTTGTGAGTAAGTTCTAGAAGTCTTTCCAAATTATCTTCCCAGAGTCCCTCCTAAGACCGATATTGAGTTCGGTATAGATATTTTTTTCTCTTCCTATTTCTATTCCTCGATGTATATTGTTGTTTGCTGAGTTGAAATAATTAAAATAGTAGTTGAAAGACCTTCTTGAGAAAGACTTCATTTTGCCAAGTGTCTCAACTTGGGTTGGTCTGGTCTTATATGAGAGAAACATGGATGGTTGTATTAGAATGAGTATAGATTACCATCAGTAGAACACGAGTACTATAAAGAATAAGAATCCTCTTCTGAGAATTGCTGATCTTTTCGATCAACTTCAAGGTGTCACTTATTTTCAAAGATAGACCTTTAATCAAGGTATCATAAATTGTGAGTTAGAGAAAGTGATATTCAAAAGACTGCATCCAGGACGCGCTATGGTCACTATGAGTTTCTAACTATGTCATTTGGGTTACCTAATGCTATTGCGGTGTTCATGAATATTAAGAACAAAGTTTTCTCTCCTTATCTATATATGTTTGTTATCATGTTTAACGATATCATGCTAATTTATTCAAGGAATGAAGAAGATGATGCTAGTTATCTCATAGTAGTTCTTCAATCTCCCAATGATAGATTTGTATTCAAAAGTCTCTAAGTGTAAAATTTTGTCTTGAGTTTGTTGCATTCTTAGGTCAAATTTTGGCTCGAGTTTGTTGCATTCATTGGTCACATCGTTTCTCATGAAGGGATTTAAGTTGATACTCAAGGTAGTACAAAAATGACCTAGACCCACATCACAAAAAGATATTAGACGTTTCCTAGGATTGAATGGTTATTATATGAGGTTTGTCGAGGAGTTTACATCTTTTTAACTAAATTTACTGAGAAAACAACATAATTTCAATTTGCTAAAGCTCATTGAGAAGAGCATTTAGGAATTGAAAACTAGGTTGACTAATGCCCAATATTTACCTTACTTAAAGGTACACATGGCATAGTGGTGTATTATGATGCGTATGGGGTTGGATTGGGTTTGGTTGGGTTGTGTATTAATGCAGAATTGAAAAGTTATAGCTTATTCCTCGAGATAGCTTAAGATTCACGAGACAAATTACACAACCCATGATCTAATATTTATTGCGCTACTGTTTGCTTTGAAAATATGGCATCACTATTTTAATGGTGTTCATGTGAATGCGTTCACCTATCACAACAATATTCATTATGTATCGAGTCAGAATGAGCTTAATATCATACAAAAGAGATGATTGAAGTTATTCAAGGATTATGAAATGAGTATTCTATATCACCCGGGTAATGCTAATGTTGATATTGATGCTTAGGACAAATTACCTATGGGTAGTACTGCCTATGTTGAGGAAGACAAGAAATAACTATCCAAAGATTTGCAAAAACTTACACGACTGGGAATCTAGTTAATGGACTCCAAGAAAGAAGGAGTAGTGATGATGAATGGAGTTATATCAGGTCCAAGTAGGTGCATCACTTACTAACACTCTTTTGACCATGTTATTGGTCCAAGTACACTACACCTACTTGCATTAATCTGGTTCAATTTGAATATAATAATACAGGGGAAATGGACAGAAAAGGTCCAATCTTCCCAAGACCCCAAGAAATAATTTTAATGGAAAACTAGGTGCATCACCTACTTAGATGTCTGGACTAAATAAAAAAACACATGTTGGCTGCAAATGAAGTACAATATAGGTAGCGAAAGGCCCAATGTTCTTAAGTCCATAAAGGCCCAAGTGAAAAGTCCAAGTAGTTGGATCACCTACTTGACAAATATGGCCCAAAATGAGTGGGAAATTCAGCTAAAATAGGTTCATTTAAAAGAGTCCAATATCATATTTTTCCAAACATTTTTACTTTGACAAAAGCTTATTTCTATAGCTTTCTTTCTTCTCTACCATAGCTTCATCCAAAAACTTTTAAATACCATTAGGGTTCTTGAATATTTGGGATTTCAAGCTATTGTAAGGTATAATTTAAGACAATTTAAACAGGACAATCTTGACCTTCAAGAATCCAAGTCGTGGTAAATCTATTTAGCAAGGTAAGCTACTACAATTTTCTCCCTATTGTGATTGACTTAATTAGGAGACTTGGTATGTGTTAGGGAGTTAGAAATTGTTAGTTTTACATGGTAAAATATGGAGGAGGATTTTCTGGCGATTATAGAATGTTGGGACAACCATGGAGGGGAGTCCTCTTTAATTCAATTATGAGTTGTTTGAGTGTTTAAAAATTAATGTTAGGTGTTCAAGTAGTGTTGATCAGAAATCATGAATCTATTGCTTTTGGTACATTAAATAATGCTTAAGGATTGTTTTATTTATGTTATGATAAGGGATGTTACTGGAGGTGTGGAGAAATTAAGGAGACTTTAAAGGACTTAAATATTGCAGGGAGTTTTGGGGAGAACCTGATACGATGGTTGTACAACATATGGACGCGATCAGAAGGAAACAGAAGGAAAAAAAATACTAGTTAGATAAATTGCATGATTACTATTTCTTTTGAATGAATTTTGTACTTGTATTACAAAAACTAAGCTTTTATAAGTGCCCTTGGTATTGACTAATTCATAGTTGCAGTTCCTACTCCCTTGACAATTGAAGTGAGTACTCTAATATGAGTTTCTTACTAAACGTACATGCTTACTCTATGAATTATAGGTTTAATCTTGTTTCATTGTCAAAGTACAACTGGTACATATTTCTCTTATTAAATAAAAATAATCCTCGTTTACACATGGTAGAATGTGCCTACATCATGCCAACTTGTTTCAATTTTTTTTATAGATATATCATCTTGTCACATATTCATAAGTTCCCTTTTATTGGTTATTACTCCCATTCTGTTAGACTATAATGTTATCTCACATGATCACTACTTTCTCTATCGTACGTTTTTGTATACTTACTTGGAATATGTATCCGCCCTTAAGTTGAATATGTCCACGTTCTCCCTTGGTTTAACTTTCATGTATACGTTGTATTTGGTAATTATTTCAGCTATAAAATCGAGTTCAAATCTCTTGGCTGAATATAAAATGTCTCCACTTGATATGTTATTTAATTTTAGATGTCAAAGTTAATACTGAGTCACATAAGCTCTTAAGTATTACACGTTCATGTCAAATTTTCTTCCCATGTAATTGTTATTATCATATGTCCATATTTATATGTCTTCTCCTAGTGGTACATAGTTCCAGATTTAAACAAGGATTATGACAACCAAAACCACAATCACAAACGAGTTATGAATATCAAAAGAACAATCTCAAAAAAGTTATGAACATCAAAACAACAATGTCAAAGATTAAAGAATCAAAGTGAAGCAATCTGTATATTTATAGGTGGCAGATCACAGGCGAAACCCTAGCATGGGAGGATCCCAATTGGTATAACAGGGTTGCTACTTAGGGGTGCAAGCCTAGCATAGGCTGACCCCAATTTATAAAATTATTAAGACATCATACCAAGGCTTAAAATACCTAACATGGGCAATTTACTGCTGATCACTTGGTAATTTGTATCATATGTCTTATAAAGATTATAAAGTACAGAATAGTAATGAAAAGAATGTAATATGCAAGATTCAACAAGAAAAAGAAAAGGTTGTCTCTAATCCTTATCTATTGGTATTTGATTTCACTTGAGCTCTCATTTAACATATGGTTGTATTATGACTTACATATTCAGTACATTTTTTCGAATTAAAGTCCCTTATTGGGACGCGACTGTCACCGGGGAGAAACCCTAGACATAACTGACGTCTTCGTCCTCGAAAAGACCTTAGACTAACCCTTAGCATACATCATTGCATATATTAGGTAGAAAAATGCGGAAAAATTTGAAACTTTTAATTGTGAAGTATAGTTAGACTTATCACTTATCGTATGTGGAGTACACATAGACTTCTCTCTTCTGAAGTGTACATAGACTTCTCTTTTATTCAACATAGTCAAATCATATGAAATTGTCTAATAATTCTCTCACATTTAAACCATCTAATATAAAATTACAAAGTTGGGTATAACCCTTACACTAGTACAATATGCCACATTAAGTCTTACAACAGTAGTCTCAAATATAAGGCAAGAATCTATTGTATTTAGACATATCAAATGCTATAAACCTAGAAAGTCGCACCATCCTCGGAATTGAGGACTCATGAACAACTTGGGGAATAGTCCAAGTCTTTCTTGCAAATGGACTCGTAGCTCTTCAATGGACGGAACCTACATTGTTAGAAAAAGTTAAGAAATATGGGTTAGAAGAAACCACATGTACTAAGTATAGATTCTATGCATAAACATCATCAATGAATGAGAAAAGGGACAATTTAATCAAAAGAATGCCTAATAAAAATTAACCTTAACCTAAACATATAATTAATAATTACGAGTTAACTCATCATGATATTTACCCAACATATAACCAACCCAAGCAATACTTGTGCAATGCAAAGAATAGAATTCCATAACCCTACCCAAAGCTAGCATCACATTAAGTCACTTAATTCATACATACAACATAACCTCATATTTCATCATGACATGCTTTATTCGCAGAGATTATATATAATATGACATACACAACATAAAATCAACTAAATCATAACAGAAAACTACTAAGACCATCCCTTAGGATTCCGAAAGTGAAATGTGTAGGAGAAGTCCCATACCCTCCCTCACACTTTGTAGAAACCTTTAACAAAGCTCTTGTTATAGTTCACACATTTCCTCTATTCATTTACTTTTACAATACTGAAAGAAGTTGCAATAACTTACATTATACAATGTGAGCTACATAGAATCCGATGTTCTACTCCGACACCGAAAATAAAGGTTAACACTTGCCTAAGGTGCAACCTTTCATGCATAACTATCTTAGTGGATAACCTAAGCTAGACTCCTATGTGTACACATAGTTAAGGGTAAAGGAGATATTTACAGGAAACATTGACTTGCTAAATGTGGACGTCTCCATTTCATGAGACAACACATAACTTGGGAATCCAAACATGCTAAATAAGAGAAAACCCATGTGGGAAGAGAGACTTACTGAGCGTGAGACCCCATCTCATTTACATGCCTTTTCAGTGATAAGAATTCATTCTATTTAGTAATCATTTTATTCATTATACAAGTTCACATTAGTCTCTACTAGACCCTATGTAAACATCTTATCATTATAGATCAATAAGTATTCGCAAGTAAGAATCAACATTTCACTTTAGAAACCACATACAAGTGAGTAAACCTTTCAATCAACACTTTATTATAATCATGAGGAAGTACCTTCTATCATATAATAATCATAACATAACATGCATACATACTTTATAGATAATTCAATTGTCTAGTGTTAAGGATGAGAATACTTGTTATCAACATCCCAACAACACATTAGACATAGGATCATTACTATTTAAGTAACTCATATTTCAGAATTGAATTCAAGAAGAATCAATGTTCATAACTTCTTGCCCTTTAATAGCCTTCATACTACCATTACCAAATAATACATAACCAATACATAAACAAGGTAATTCATAGCAATCATCATTCTACATAATCATGAACTCATCATCTTCCACAATTACCATAAAATTTAAAAATATAATATGTTTAGGGAAGAACAAGGGTTCAACAAAGAATCTTGAATGATTATTCAAAATTATCCGTAATTACATTGCTAAAAAACACTAAAAGATCATAATTCATCACAAACCCATGTATAGATTGGAACCCTAGTCTTTAGGGAAGTTGAAAACCATCTTTGAAAGGGCCTCTTGGGGAAATGAATCCCAAGAGTGAAAGAAACCATAACTTAGGAATGATTTTGACACAAATCGAGACGGATTCCTTGGTAAATTCGTCCATTTCTTCAAGCTCTAATGTTCTTTCAATGAAGGTTTAAGTTCGAGGAGAGAGAACTAGACTGAAACTAGAGAGATATAGTTTTTCAAATTTTTAGGAGTTAGGTTAGTTTAATTGAATTATGGTACTTATATAGTCCTAATATAATCAATTAAAACCGATCACCCCTAATTAATTAATTAACCAATCAATTCCCTAACCACCCATAACATAACCTTTTTGGGAGAGTGAAATGGGGTCTCAAATGATAAAACCATGTCGATGCCATGCAAATAAAACCACGGGACTAAGGAGTCTCTTGGGTAAATGACTAAGTATCAACCAACGACACCATTGAAGAAGCGTCGACCAGATGGAGTCTCGTCAATTGGTATCAATTGTACACAACCTAGAGACTAATTTTGAGGGTCAATGGATATGTCCTACTCAAGGACCCTTAGTGTGGTCCTTGGGGAGTCGTACCCCGATGTTTTGACCCAAAAATACTCTAACGTGTAGCTTTACCCCTTTCACCAAATTTTTCCTAATTTAGGCTCTTAAAACTCCTTGAAACACGCCAAGACACACTAGCTCAATTTTACTAGCCTGCGAACGTCGTGGTTGTTTTTTGACATTTTGAATCAAGCACATCCTAATTGAATTGAAGACCTTTCTTCAGATTAGAAACATAGTTTTAAGGTTTTTGCATCAAGTGAGGCTCTACACTAAATCATGGAACTTCTGGAGTGTTAAATTATCCTCCTCCTTAGGAATATTCATCCCCGAATGAAACCTAAAAAGTTTTTATCGAGAGAAGAAAGACTCAATGCTAGCAGCCCAATAAACAACAACAACATCAAATCGTAATGAGTTACAACTCATAGGAGTACCTCTCAACTCCAGTCAACACATAAACATGACATCACACATAGGAAATCAATTCGCAATTTATAACATATAAGAGGTCAATACATAATATCACATATGAGGAGATACCGTCTCTATATCAACACGAGCTTAACATGAGCATCAAGGGTTACCATGAACTTTAAATTCTCCCTACAAAGATCATGAAGACAACTATACACATATATATAACTGCAAGTTAAACAAGAGAGAATGCTTTCATGAAAACTCATTTTAGCATGAACATTTACCAATATATGCACATAATTATAAAAAAGAGTCAAATTCACATTATTCACAATTTCATCATTTTAAAGAGGAACTACTAACCTCATCTTTGAATAGGAGTAAGAGGTAAGAGATGAGGCTAACAGGACTTCATGTCGACCTCAACCTCCCATGTTGCACCCTCAACTAGATGGTTTCTCCATAGAACTTTTATTGAGGCTACCTCTTTGTCCTCAATATTTTGTCTTGACGATCTATGATATACGTGTGAATGAGAACTTTTCTTATTAACATGTTCCGATTGAGGTTCTAGATTATAAAGTAAAAAGATTGCAGAACAAAGAGGTGTCCTTCATAAAATTTCTATGTAGAAACAATCTAGTTGAGGGTGCAACATGGGAGTCCGAGACTGTCATGAAGTCCTGTTACCCTCAGCTATTTGATAACTAAGGTTAGTTAGTGAAAATAATGAGTTCATTTGCAATTGCCATGATTTTTGGTGAAGTTGTGCAAAAAGAGTCCATGTTACAATGAACCGCAATGAACTTTATACCTAAAAATAAAAATTTTGCTTTTTACTCTTTTTGAGTTTATATTGGGTATTTGTATTCAGCATGTTGAGATGTGTTGAAGAAAGCTTTCTTGTAATGAATAAGCATGAAATGAATGTTTAACCTTATGAGTTGAAAATGATGTTTTTAGTTGCATTATGTAAAATATCATGTGCTATTATGATTTTTATTGTGACACATATTTAATGTATTGTTATTGATCAGGCTTTTAGTTTTGAGTCTATTCTTTCCTTTTAAAGAATTTGAATGTCATTCGCGGACGAATGTTCCTAAGTTGGGGATAATGTAATACTACAAATGTCTAAAGACTAATCTAGTGCCTAAAATGAGATTCCAAGAGTTTTAACACTTCTTTTAAGTCAATTGTAATTCATTTAAGTCATTCATGAAGTTTTCGAATCAAAACGTCAAGGAACGTCCACGACGTCCGGAACCTAGTTCAAGAGGTGCTAGTGTGCCTTATCCTATTTGACTAAGTTTTAGGAGTAATAAAATGATGAAATTTTGTGGTAAGGTGTCTAAAATGTATTAGATTTAGTTTATAATTTAAACGTCCGGGTATGAGTCTCCAAGGACCAACCAAGGTCCATTGAGGAGGACCATTTCAATTTGGCAAAAGGTTGCGAAGAGGCAGTGTTCACCAACGGTTTACAAGCGATGGGCCATTGGTGAATTGATGTTGCTTCAATGCACCATATATGAAGACATATCCAAAATTTTGAAGGGGTCTTTTTGGCAAATCTCTGACCAAAACTACGGACCTGCAATACGGACGCCGCACTGCCCGTCGATTGACCTACGACTCGTAAGTTGGGGTCTCGTAGGTCAGGTCTGTGTTTGACTGTGTTGTTTTATTTTACTCAATTAAATTAATTAAGACGTTAGTTAATTATTTAGGTGTTATTGGATGCCTAATTACGTTAGCTAATGATACATATAAAGACCCAAACCTAATTAGAATAAACCTTACTCTTATAATTCCCAAAACCAATTTGCTCCTTCTTCTCTCTTCTTTCTCTCTCCCAAAGAAACCCCATTAAAGACTTAGTGAAGAAAGTTTATAGGTCTGAAAAGGAACATGTTTCTCCAACAAACTTCATCAACTACTAAGGTATGTGATTCATTTCACCTTATGGATCTCTTTCCCCAAAGGTTTCCTTCAAATTGATTTTAAATGTATGAAATTTAAGTGGGTTTAGTTCCAATACAAAATTGATCTTGTGAATTGTATTTTTAATGATTAATTTTTGTTATTATTAGTAGATTAACATTTATTATGATTGATTGTACTATTTTTTAATGCATTGATCTAGTTTGTGGAAGATGACCTTTTCCCCTTACCCTAGGTTATGATCTTGAATCGAATTGTATAGTATTGATACAATTGGATTGGTTAAGGTGTGAGTTACTATTGTATGTTGTTATTATGACAAGTCCCGAGTAAATTTTCATATACTGTATCCAATTATGTTAATTATTGAGGAAATAATTAGGTTGTGAAGTATATCATGAACTTGACCAAATTCAATTGACTTCATTATTATGTTAGTTATTATTGTTTGATGATATTATACCCATTGTTGTGTTGAATGGAATAGTTTATGGTATTACCTTGATGATGGCTTCTGAAGGAGATTGGGGTAACTCTTGTGAACTCAATTCTTTAATTCAATTATGATTAATTGTGATTAAGTGATGATGTTGTATTTAAATATACATTATATTAAGATTGATAGGGTTGGAATGATGTTTGATTGGAATTTCTTGAAATATGGTTTGTGAGTTGTTTGCTAAGATGTTAAGGTTAAAAGGATGATAATAACTTACCAATGTGCCATATTATGACGTGATACATAAATGTGCTAACCTCACATGTTTGAATTGTAATGAAAGGACAATATTCATACAATTCTTAGTGATCTATGGTGATGATGATTATATAAGGGATACATCCTATGACCTACATTAAGCTATGGTGATTAATAAAGTCATTAGAGACATTTCAAAATGGACTCTAGCGTATGACCGAGTGAACTAGAGTTAGGAGTGTCCCTTTAAACATAGGGAAAGTAGGATCACTAATGTACTCATGAGACTGGAGACTATAATGGATGTAGCATAAAGTGGTTCCCAACTACATCTCCTAGTTCTTGAACTATGTTACCCCCATAGGAATACTAGCAAGTGGATCCACCTAGATACTATGTTTATGTTTTTGTACTACCTTGGAAATTAGTCCGCCTTCATTCGGTGTAGGGTTCCATGAAACCAGAATCCAAATTAGCTCATGTGGTCTATGTTAGTTAAGGCAAGATGTTACCAAAAGGTAAAATGAGATAATTGAATGAACTCTAACTAGGATGACCTAAGGGGTTTAGCTTAGTGTAGATGTAAATTACATGTATATCATGATCTTACATGATGATGACACTATATTATATTGGCTTCATTTATAAATATGTGTATGGTCTACATTTCTAAAGTATAATGATGATTAGTCTAAATGATATAATATGTGAATTTGGACACTGGTTGTTTTTTGTTAGGTTTATTTTATTGAGTAAGATTATGGGGCGTTGCTTAGTCATTGCACTGGGGGACTTATGAGGGTTCATGAGTAACGGTCTTGTTTTGTTTATGATTTTATGAAATCTTATGCATGCTTGTTGATGTTATGACTTAATAATAGAGTTGTCTTTATTATGTGATCAATTATGTTGATATGCATGTTAACTTGACTAGACTTAGTATTATTGGTGTTGTGATATACATGGTCTGGATTTGATGAATAGGTATTATGGACTTGTATTGGTTCTTGAATATGAAGAAGGCTTTTCAAAGTAAATTGCATGTTTTGATGAAAAGTCCCTTTTAAGCATAATTTCATGTTGTGTGTGAATATGGTCTCATACTTAGTACAAATGATGTGCTAACCACATTTTCTCCCGTTTCCCGAACATTTTAGGTTTGGGTCGTTGAAGGGTTTTTAACGACATTGAAGGAAGGCTTAGAATTGTCACTCTCCAAGTTGGGTAGGTCGTCACTGCTTTGAGGAAAATTCCATATTATAGTTTTGGATATTGAATAGTCTTAAACACAATATGTTCATTTCCTTTCATTTGAGTACTAAATATTGTCTAGCCTATATGTGGTTTTTTAATGTATTGATGTATGGGCTATGCCCAATCGTTATACTCTTGTTTATCTAGTTATGAGATGAGACAACCGGTTTTAAGACTATGGTGTGTGTGTGTGTGTGTGTGTGTATATATATATATATTTGTGTGTGTGTGTGCAATAAAAGTAGAAGACTATGTAATCTTCTTATACGAAGGATCTATGTATACTCGATATAAATATATTATCTGTATGCAAGAGGTCTATGTAAACCTCATGATAAATAGAATAAAAGTTTTAAAATTTTATGCATTTTAACACATGAATGTAATGATTTAAGCTAAGAGTCTAGTCTAAGTCCTCTCCGAGGACGCCGATGCCGTTTACGCCTAGGGGTGCTCCCCGAATGTGACCGTCAGTGTAAGTTCTTTATAGGGTTATGTTTAGCTTGGAATTTATTTGTTTGCTTGATCTGGGTATGTACATTTAGGTATAATACCTGTACTATGGGATGCTATTCTAGAGTAGGTCCCGTAAAGAAGTTTTTTAGAAGGTGTCGTTTGAGGGCGAATATTTCCCGGGGGGTGGGTGGGTGGGTATTGTAACACCTCAAATGGGATTAAGTTGTAGCTAGATCCTAAAATAAGTTTCATGAACTTATGAGGTCCTAAAATGACTAAAAATAGTGTTACGTGTCACTATTTATAGTTTGGAAATGATTGGAGGTCCAACGACCATGAAAGTCCAAGACGTCCGTAAACTAGTCGAAATTGAATTAGTGTGTCATAGTGTTTTCTAGTTGAGTTTTCAAGGATGGTTTGAGGGTTTGAGTATCTATGGTTCCTATGCAATAGAATGACATGTAAAGGATCAAAAAGACCAACATCTACGCCTCGAGGACAAGCCTAAGAGTCCCTGAGGAGGACCCCAAAATAGGGCAGTGAAGCTTCCGGGCATCCTAGATGTGGTGGCTGTTGCGGTACACGGAGCCAACACTTAAAGGGAAATTATTCCCTGCGTCACGGGGAAATCGTGAACCATTCTTTCTCAAATTACTTTCTAAAACCAAGAACCAAAAATGCCTCCACGACGCGCAGTAGTTGCAAGGGTCTTTTGGGTACTTTAGGGATTAATTATTGGCGTTTATTTTAGGTATTTGAAGATTATTTAAGTAGTATAATATCCAATAAGACCCTCGACTCCAAATCAAAACCTTTTTCTCCCAAAATTCTCCCAAACACCACCATTAAAGAAGAAGAGAAATTAGAGGCTGCTTTAGGACGAATTCACCAAGGTGTCCAGATGGGTTTAGGGATATAATCTAAGGTATGTGAAGCTTATTCATTCCTGGATTCATCCATCCATGAGTGCCCCCTTCTTTCCCCTTAATTGTGAATCCAAATAACCACATTTAAGAGAGGGTTGTGATTGCATTTTGGATAATGCTTAATTGTGTTCCCAATCTAGTGGATAGCATTAAATTATATTAATGTGATGATAATATTTTATTTTCATCATGTTATCATGGTAAATTATAGTAATTGAACTTGAAGGTGATCATGACGATTTTAGGCAAAAAGAGGCTATATGAAGATTTTATGTTGTATTCTTTATTAAATTATATTAGATACTATTCGATCATGATTGAATCACCTAGATATGAATTGAACTAGGTATAGTTTATTAAGTATGATCTTGACCTAGGAAGTTGGAATTGAACCTATGTGATAAGGTATGACTTGAATTACTTTATAATTATCGAATTGAATATATTAACATGTAGTTGAGTATGAATCATGATAGACTAAGATTTTCTTGAAGATGGGTTGGATCACTTCTTGAGTAGTAGACTTGGTAAGACAACATCAAAGGTATGGTAGCTTGAGATGAAATCTCATGATAGCTTGAGATAATAACATCTCATGGGTATCTTGACATAGTAAATCTCAAGGAGGCTCGAGTTTAAATACTCATGATCGATTGAGATGTTGAAATCTCAAGGAAGCTTGGTTAGATTACTCATAGTATCTTGATGTGTCGAACATCTTGGTAGCTTGACTTTGTTTAGCCATAACCATTTAATTGTAGCTTTAGGACAAAGGCCTATACTCTCCTAATGGTAGCTTGATTTGCATGTAAGGTATAATTCATGTTATAGCTTGAGATTAGTTTCTCATGATAGCTTAGGGATGAGGATTCATGCTCCTCCTGTGATTATCTTGCATCTACATGATTCTTTCATGGTTGTTAGGATGGTTGTATCCTTCCTTTTGTAACTTTGTTACTAAGTTGAGATGATTTCCATAATAGTTGGTCTATTATGATAGTATTTTGAGATTAATAGAAAAGGTTGAAAGATAAGTTATCTTGGAGTATGTGGTCTAGAGGAGTACTTAGTATGGATGGTACTACGGGATACAATCTACACAATGCACAAGTATAACTTGAAGATAGCTATGACATCACCACTACATGATGTATGTTTAGCTTGGATAGTGCTATAGTTGCATTCAATGAAATGATTGGCTAAAGAGTATAGATCCTTGCCAATATGAATTAGGTCTATTGGGTGACTCCTAAGATGACATGAACAATTTAGGGTGATTTCAAGATATGCTTAGTGTGTGAGGTATTATGGAATGATTTACAAGCATTGCATAAGTGTGTTTTGAGGTGGCGTAGGGGCATAGTGCTCATACGTTATGATGAACCGTAGGTCTTATTTACGAAAGTTAACTATGATCAATTATGATCAAAGAGAGGTACTTAGCTTTGGTAGTAGGATGGGATGCTACCTTAGCCTTGGACAAGGATACCTTGAGGTGGCTTGTGTGATAGTTCATAATAGTAAGAAAGATAATGAGTTATGCACTTTTATATGTTTTATGATATTTTGATATGCTTATGATATTCATGTTATGCTTATATCTTTAGCTCTTATGATATTCTATTATTAACTAACCCTTTGAGATATGTTATGTTTAGTATGATTTTTCCATACTTAGTAGTATCATACTAACACATATTGCCTACATGTCGTCCATGTAGGGTCTTGAGAAGATTAAGGTACTTTCAAGGCTAGAGTTTCCAAGGTTTCAAACAAGAGGAGATTGGTGAGTCCTCATAGCATCAGAGGACACCACCACTATGATGTCTTTTATATTATTTCATCTTTACACTTTTTATGGGATCTGACCCAAGACTATTTTATTCATGATGTGATAGATTGTTTTTGAGACATATGTTAGACATTTTATGAAATGGCTTCCGCCTTAATTTTTTGAAGATTTTTTTTTATTCCGTGTACTTTTCATATATATGCAATGAATGATCTTCAAGGGCTTGTACAGACCTCCGAGAGGTCAAGTACGCCATGTTATGACCTAAGAATGCCCTAAAATCAAGGGTCTACATGCGGGTCCTGACAGAACCTACCAAGGAAGTCCTCTTTGGAAGCCCAAAAGTAATGAGGCCATCTCTAACCAGCCTCTCATTCTTCCATTGTTCATACCAAACTTAAGCCACATATTTGAGTTGATAGGCGGCTAGTTCTGCCTTTTCATGAGAATTCACACAAATGTTATTAAGCACCTTGAATACCTCATCTATAAACCCTTGTGAGTTTTCTTCAACCTTGGAGACAAAGAAAGTAGGGGGATTCATTCTAGTGAAATGCCTTATCCTTGATGCAGTGGTGCTAACATTGGTGTTCACTTGTACCCTAGAATCCCTAGAAACTTGAGTAGCAAACACATTATTCAAGCTATGAGTGGTCGGCTGCCCTTATCTCAAGATTGTACATACACGCTTCTTCAATAGGAACTTGAGGGTTTTGATGATCTTGAGGAATAACTACCTTATTCACATTATACTCTTAGGCATTTCGATCGTTGTTCCTTGATCTATTCATTTCCTATAAGAATAAAAAGGGGTTAGAAGAAAGGTCACATAGATTTAAGACTTTTGAGGCACGAATTGGGAGAAACCCCTAGACATAATCGATGTCTTTTCTTAAATATACGCTAAAATATCCTTAGAATATATCATTGCATATCATAGGTAGAGAAATGTAGAAAAACTTGAAACATTTAATAATGACGTATACTTAGACTTCTCGCTAATCGTATGTTGTGTTTACATACAACACTTGCTTGTGAATGTAAATAGACTTCTCTTTTGAGCATAATAGTAAATTCATATGAATATTCAAATATGTTGTCTCACCTTTAAACAATCTAATAGAGAACTACAAAGTTAGGAATAACCCTGATACTGGTACAATATGCCACATATAGGCTTACAATATAGGGAACAAAATAATTGTCTTTAAACATATCAACTGCTATCAAGCTAGAAAGTTGAACCATCCTCGGACTTGATGACTCCCCAACAACTTGGGGAAAATCCCATGTCATCCTTGCTAATCGACTAGTAGCTCTTCAATGTCGGAAACCTATATTGTTGGCAAAAAGGGTAGAAATATGGGTTAGTACAAACCACATGTACTACGTATGACTTCTATAAATAAACATCATCAATGCATGAGAAAAAGAAAAATTTAGTCAAAACCATTCTTAGTAACAAGTAACCTTAACATGGACACATAATGAATAATCATAAGTAAACTTATCATGATATTTACCTAACATATAAGAAATCCAAGGAATACTTGTGCAATGCAAACAATAGAATCCCATAACCCTATCCAAAGCTAAGCATCATATTAAGTCGCTTATTTCATTCATACGACATAACCTCATATTTGATCATGGAATGTATTATTCATAAAGATTATATATAACATGACATACATAACATAAATTCAACTAAATCATATTAGAGCACCGCTAAGACCATCCCTTAGGATCCCACAAGTGCAATGTGTAAGAGAAGTCCCATACCCTCCCTCAGACACTGTGTAGAAACCATACCTTAGGGATTGTTTTGCCACGAATTGAAATGTATTCCTTGGTGAATTGATCCTCTTCTTGAAGGACTAATGTTCCTTTAATGGAGGTTTCAATTTGGGGAGAGGGAACTAGAGAGAAGTTTGAAAGATTTAGGTTTTGGAATGTAGAGGAGTTAGGTTAGTGTAATTTACTTAGGGTACTTATATAGTCCTATTTTAATCAATTATAGCCGACCTTAACCCCTAATTAATTAATTAATTAATTAATTCCCTAACAATACTAGGTTAACCATTTTTTAGATAGTGAAGTGGGGTCTCGTCGACGCCACATGGACCAAACAACAGGATCGTACTAGTCATCTTTGGTTTCTGTATGACACTCATTTTTGTTGGATCTTGGGAAAATGAATAAGTGTCAACCAACGACACCATCTTCAGAGCGTTGACAAGGCAACGGCTCGTCGATTGGTCTTGTGGTTGCAAGCTGACTAGAGAATGTTTTTAAGGGTCAATGGATGGGTCCTCCTCAAGGACCCTTGGTGTGGTCCTTGGAGGTATGATCCAAAAAACAATCTTCCAAGTATCTTAGTCCTTTTCACTTAATTTGACCTAATTCCGACTCTTAAACCCCTTAAAACACAACAAGGCACACTAGCTAAAATTTTCACTAGTCTCTAGATATCGTGGTCATTTCTTGACATTTTTTAGTTTAAAACTTCTTGATTAAGTTTAATCCTTTGTTTAAGCTTTGAAACATTTTTTAAGGCTGTTTTCATCAAGTAAGGTTTATTCTTTAATATGTCGAGTCTTAACTATGCGTATTTCATAGTGGTACATTCATGGGTTCAAATAGAGGCTTTGTAGACATTGAAAAGTTATATTCTATTATCATGACCCGAAACCCTAGCAGTAAGGATAACCCTTAAGTCTGAACAATTGTGTACTTTACCTTTCAGAGGTCTTGTATTGGACTTTTTCTATCATTCATTACATAAGACATGAAAAGTAATGCGGAATTAAAACTTTTCATAACATTGATAATGATAAGGAAATATCTTTTATAAATACTGAGGAGTAGTTCATTGTCACAAGAGAACTTCAACACACAGCTTAAATATCTTAGTGACACGTCGCTTTACATAGAAAGAAAATAAATAATAATTCGTAATAGTAGAACTAAAGAATAGGACTATGCTCTCGAATATATGAGGACATACTTAGTCTTGAGAGAGTCAATTCCGAAGCATGCCTTCTAGTATTAAACTTGCCTCCAACCTATACTTATAGAGTAAATAAAAGTATGATGTTCGTACAAAAAATGTAGCAAGTATGACATATAGAAAAATATGCAAAAAGAGACATTTTAATAGAAACAAGCTTTGATGCAAATTAAGTAAAACGTTCATGAATATAGAAGTAAAATAGAATATAGATCATCTCGTAGCACATAGGTTATAACTTACGTAATTTTAACATTCAAAATGCACATTACAATACATGAAGGAAAGCGCCCATACAATTCCTTTAATGCACACCCAAGTGATCCTCAACACTACCCATTATAGGCTTACCTCGTTTAGGTAACAAGTCCACATCTTATAACTAGACAATAGAGAAACATACTTGCACATACAACTTTACATAGGTGCCCCTCTCCATGTGGACATATAAGTTACACAAAGTGCAATGTGAGAATTACATCCCATACTACTACTCCCACAATGTGCTCCTTAAGGATTCCATAAGATTTCGTACACAACATTAATCATTCATAAACTTATTATACAAGACCTAATCTTAACATGCTTTCTTAACATTAGACATTAAGCCACAAAACTTCATTTTCATTACAAAATAACACATTCATATATTAAAGATAAAGACACAACATGACTCCCCTTTCAACTGTCTACTTGTGCAATGGATAAATAGCGTCTCATACCACCACCTACCCTAAGTAGTACACTCTTTATGAGACTTATTTCACTATATTATTTTGTGGGAGTTATATTTAACAGACATAAACCATTAGAGCTAGAAATGGAATGCCGACATTAACCACTATCGGTTGTGGGATCCCCACTTGCCTAGGGTGGGATCATTCTTTTAGACTTTAAATGGATTCTCCAATAGCTACACATATGTTGTCACATATTTAAGGTATAAGGAGATTGCTTCTATGAAACTCATTCTTAACTCATGAGGAGTACTCATCTCAAGAGGTACATCCCACTCAAATAGCATATTCGTATACTTTAAATAAAAAGCCCAACAAAGGTGGACCATCCCAATCAAAAGCATTTCATAATAAGAACTAAACGATATAACAAACTTACAATTCATCCATGATTTCACAACCTATTCATAATTTCTCCAATATTTCATCATAAAATAGCCCTTAGGGTAGTAGTTAAATCACATTGTAACCATAAACAAAACATAGCTGTAACATTCTCTAATCATGCTCATTAAACGCATTTCATAAGCTAAAAGTTGATAAAATAAGCATAAACATCATTTCATTTTGGTTTTGACATTAAAATCATAATTTAGCACTAAAAACAACGATCTTAATCATTAAAACATTTTCATGCAAAGACCCATACTTAGAGTAAAGGAATAAAGAAGTTTAAAGTTTGAAACCCTTTTCGAAATCTATCTAAAGTGACTCCTTGCATGTAACAAGGTTCAAGGTTGACTACCAGAACTCAATGAGAAGAAACCCACGAACGTTTTATGAAGAAAACATCCACAACCAGCCCTTCTAGCCCTTCCTTTAGTTCTTGCTTCTATCGAGCTTGAGAGAGTCTTTCTTGAATGAGGGTTTTGGTTTTATTGAAAATGAAGTCTAAATTAAGTATTAGTGTATAAAACCTCTTAAAATAGCCTAAATACCCTAAAACAAACGTCCAAGGTTCATAAAAGATTTTGGGTTAATTTACAAAAACACCCCAACTGGAATCCGCATCAAGAAATCTTTTGTAGGCCACCATCGACGCCTCTCAATGATGGATCGTCGATGCATCAATGTCCCATTAATGAGGGCTCGTGGTTTTGGTCTGCAAATAATAGAACATGAGGCGTTCATGTGCAATCGATGGACCCGGTCGATGAGGTGTCGACTGGTCTAATGGCCATCGACTGGGTCGTTGATGGACACCAATTTTGGCAGTTTTGTCTAAGAGTTGGGGTCGACTTATAGGGACCCCTGTGGGTCCTAGGTGGTGTTTTAACCGGACATTGAATCCCTATACATTATCATCTGTGTCTTAGGAATCTCCACCCTCAATTTCAACCAAAACGAACATGTAAAACTTTCAAAAACACATAAGGACACACAAGCACATTCTAAGGCACCTCTTCTGGAAGTCATGGACGTTTGACCTCCAAACACAAAAAAACTTTGGAAACTATCTCAAAACATCATTATTTACCATTTCAACACAATATTTACTCATGATACACATGTGATATATTTCAATCTAGTTCGTATTAGGGGTGTTACGTTTGCATTAATGGTTTCACTTGTCACATGTAGGGGTGCAACTAATCAAAATGTGTTGCATATGAAGCTTCTTATCACTAATTTTCATAGTAGTTTACTTTCTAATCATAGGTTACTTCAAAGTACTATGTTCATAAGGTACTTGTTCACCTCACCTAGGGGTGGGTGTGACACAAATCAATGCCCCGAAGTTCATTCTCTCAAAAATTCTATCTCTAGAAAACATGAAGATGAAGATGGATATTTGAGCTAGATTCTGAATATAAATATTTTACAAATAAATTTCATTAGGATTTGGGATTCAGGAATGGTTGTTTTCATCCATGGGTAGATTCAACCCATGGAGTTCTCTCAAAGTCTTCAATATCAAATTATATAAATACACAATTGTTAGGATTTGATTGCAAAGTCATGGGTTCCTTCATAAATTTATGTTTATAATATAATTGAGTTATATTAATAATTAAATGATGGTTTATGATAAGTTTTATTATGTATCCCTATGAACCCATGCATTTCCACACATTTCTCAAAGTTGATAATATAATGTGGGTCTTTGTTGGTGAAAGAGGATTTTTGTAGAATTATGCATTAGCTGCTTGAATTTCTTGAATTTTAATGACATCCTTGTATAATTATTAGATTTTACATGTGTTGATCAATATTATTTGTGAACCTCAAGCATGTAAAATATGAGATTATGCATGCTTTCTGAAAGATACGTAAAGCTATGAGTACACTTTGAGAATGAAGTATTAATGATTATGTTGTTGTTGTGAACTGACTGAAAGACTATTCTCATGAACCCATTGAAAATTAATGTGATAGGTTTTCTCACAATAGTAAGGATTCTATTGTTGAAAGATGTTTCTCAACTAATTGAATGTAAAAGTAAAAGTGATAATGGAATGTGATAAATACTCAAGCATAATATAATGTTATGACATATATTTCCTAACTATATTTACGATGATGTTTACACTTGATGAGTTGCATGCTTTCAAATGAAATGTCCCTTAATCTAACACAATTTTATCATAATAATCTAGTTACAAAGGAACCCATGATTTTTGAATCAAACCCTAAAAATTCGGGATTACTATAATTTGAAATTGATGATTTTTAGAAGACTCCATGGGTGGAATTTACCAATGGATGAAAACCACCATTCCTTAAAAAAATTCACGAATAAAATGAATTGTAAAAGCTCACTCGTTACACGCTGGATTAAATATCCTCCTCCTCCTCCTCCTTCTTCTTTATGTTTTTAGAGAGACAACATATAGATGATTAACTTTGGCGAATCAGTTTTGGTTTTATAACCATGAGTTGTGGTCCCATTTGTGGGACATGGGGCAATTTCTTGGAAACCATAACTTAAGCCCCAAAATCCTAAGGCTTCTCAACGGAAGGCTTTGTCCTCTCGTGGGACATAAGGCGGTAGCTAGGCCTCATAACACACAAGCTCTATAACCAACTATCCTTTATAATCTATTTCAAAAACTATTAAGTGGATCGTGAAGAAGGTGACTATATTTGGGCAGTTTGGATAGGCTATTGCCTACCCCACCACAGGCCACACCATGAGTCATGGTCCCTACCACACCCAAGGGTGTGCCGTTGATGTAACATGTCAGATAAAACCCCAAAGGACTCCATTAAAGACACTTCATTCTCATTAAATAAGAAATATAACAATAAGAAGAAAACATACTTAATGTCTAAAACAAGTTTTTTAATAAATGAAATCGGAAGACAAGACACTTATCTCAATATAGCCATCTATTACAAAAGTGAATAAAATTTAACCTAGGCATACAACATGTACAAAAAGGAAAATACTAAAAAGAAGCTAAAGACAAGAAATCCGTAATTGAATGATGAGGACTCACCAAGCTTGGGGCCGATAAAATTCAACCTCTAGCCATAAGTATGATAACCTTGGTGTCGGACCCTACACTTGGAAAGATGTAAGACAAGTATGTTTAAGTACCAAAATTCACTAAGCATGGTACAAATTCATAAAAACATTTTATAAATTCTTAGATGAATGGATGGTTTTCCATGAGTTTTATGATGTATTCCCAAGAACCCATGAACTTTCATATGAAAGAGGATTTGTATGAATTTATGCATGTGACTGTTGATTTGCTAGAATTATAATGATATCTATGTATAACACTTAGAATGTAGATGTGTCGATTAAATATGAGTGTGAACCACAAGAAGGTAAAGTATGAGATTATGCATGTTTTTATGAAACTATGTAAATGTTATGAGTGCACTTTGAGAGTAAAGTGGTAATGATTATGTTTTTTTTTGTGGGCTGATTTAAAGGTTATTCTCATGTAATTATATGAACATTAATATGAAACTTATTATCACAATAATATGTAGTTTATGGTTGAAAAGCTTTTCTCACCTAGTTTAATGTAAGTGTAAAAGTGATCATCAATGGTGATAAATGTTCAAGCATGATATAATGAGTTTCTTTAATGAGTTAGCTTGGATTGGTTGTCAAGGGAATCCTTCCATGTCGCCTAAGCTAGGTTGAAACTAAATAACTAATGGAGGGATATATACTTAGAATTGAGTGTATATTGAAAAGATGGAGGCTCACACATAGTTGAGTCTGGGCTTGCAAAATGGGAACTCTCACCAAGTAGAATCCAAGTTTCAAAATTTATATCTTATGAGATGGAAGTCTTAACCTAGTTGAGTCTAGATTTCTAGTAGCAATCTCTGTATTTCATAACTATATGCCCCCGTAGGTTATTTGCTCGTAGACCAACTTTTTTGTGAGGGAGTCAAAGATTCCATATTGAATATCACATGGTCTCTTGTCGGTTATTGCTTATTCCCACATAGTGTAATAATAATAATAAGACATGATTGAATAAGTACCTTGTACTGTTCAAGATAACAAGATGATTATCAAACCAAGACATGAGTAAAAGAGAATCTCGTAATGGTCAAATGTTCTTAAGATGATGCTAGCTTGTATTGAATGAATATGATGTTATGACCTTAATTTCCCAACTATCTCTACAATGATACTTACACTTGATAAATCGGATAATTTGAAATTAAATTTCCCTTTTGGTATGTTTCAAATGTTTTATCCATGGCTACCACACATAGTACATTTTTCTACTAACGCCTACTTTGCCTACATTTTTCCAAGTGTAAGGTATGGCACTAGAGTTTATCATACTTGTGGGTAGAACTTTGATTTGATAGTTCCAGATCTTGGTGAGTCTTCATGCTTTGAGGGCGGATTTCTTGTCTTTAGAGTCTTTTGTCAATTTCCCTTTTTGGACATGTTGTATGGGCTAGGCAATATTTTATTCACTGTTGTAATAGATGGTTATATTGAGTCAAGTTTCTAGACTTCTGCTTTCGTTTATCATTAACAAATTTTAGAGTTGAAATGTGATTTACTTTTAGCATTTTAATTCTTATATTATGATGTTTAAGTGTCTTGTATGGAGTCCTTCATGGTTCTGTACTCCATGTTCATCTAGGGTCAAACCATCGGTCGTGACATTTTAAAAAAATGAAAAAAATCTTTCCACCATTAAGACTTTAAGTTTTGTTTAAAACATTGATTTTCTTAGTTTGGAGAGTTTTAGTAGATTTTCAATTTTAGGTTTTCATACTAATCAATTTTAACATGTGGATTGCATAACCTATCGTATGAATAATGTAATTGGTAATAACTTCCTACTTTTTATAACATGTGGCTAAAACCCCCATTCTTGGAGGTTTGATTATATGAGTAATTGTTTCAAATAACTTATGGGTGTTAGTAATTACTGATTTACTTTCTGTTTGAAGTGGTATCGACCAGTATTCAATTTATGAATTCTAGTTCGAAATGCAGGTCTAGTCTAGTATTCTATGTGTTCGTGAGAAAGAAATATTAGAATTAAGGTTATGAATTGATGATTTTCTTGATTGGGTTGTTCTAAATTCAACTCGAGAGGGTAAAATATTAATTCGATACTACCTATGTATCTCGAGAAACTAGATAAATTTAGATTTGGGTCGTTTGCTGTGTGATGCTTGTTGTGGTTCGAGAGAAATCACTTGACTAGTGATAGTTGATCAAGAGATGAATATTACATGTAACGTCTTTCCTACTTTTTACGATCCAACAAATATTGGTAACTACTATTCACTCAAATACAAAATTGCCAATTAATTTATCACATCCCCAAGTATACCTTTTTGCTTTATCGCTACCCCATTTCCATTTTTTGAGTGAAAAGCCTTCTTCCCCCCATATGACACTTTGTCAACTACTTAGATTTAATCTAATTATTTTGATAATTTATATTCCAACAACTATTTAAAAAAATTCTTCCACTTCGTAAATGAATTCTTTACCGTATTACTCCCGGTGGAATCGACCCCAACTATTGCTTGGGTTTCTACAAAAGTTCATTCGCCTACACTTAGTAATGGATGAAGTGAAGTTCAGTATTACAAAAAATGGTGCCACTGCTGGGAGTGTTGTTTAGAATTTTTTTATTGAAGCATACCTATAATCTAATCTTATCGTAGTTGAATTGACTATCTTTGTTTTCAGTTTTTTGGGCTTTTATAAAAAGATGATGGAATGAGTGTGAACCGAAGCAATAGTAGTTATATTGCACATAATGATCACATTTACAATCTTATTGATGTCAATGAAGAATTTCAATGGGATGGTGTAGCTGCTACTAATTTACATCGGGTCATGAGAAATGTTCTATTCCATGTGACTAGCACGATGTTGCATTATTATAAATGAAAGGATTGTTTCGAGAGCTAGATCATGCGTATCCACATGATTATAACTTTGTGGATGTGTGTGGTATATTCTCATTCAAAACATCAGATAATAGTCAATCCGACTACGGTTGGCTCCTTTTTCGTTGATGAAGGAAATTGACCAAATTGTTAAATTATCTACCAAGAAATTCTATTGCGTCTTGGGACGAGCTTACATGTCATTCTACATATGATTTTCCTCCTTTTTTAAGATGATGTCATTGAGAGAAAATATTCATGGCATTAAACGTTTGGAAGGTAAGTAATCAATGAAACATGGATGAGGTTTAAGAAGTTGTTACTCCATTGCAGGACTCACGAGCTTCGAAACTATATATTATTACAACAATTCAACCATAGTAGAAACTTTGTAAAATAAGGTGTGGGTGATAAACTTTTTCAAAGTGGTATTATGTAGCAACCTTTCGAGATAGTTTTGGCTCTCCTTGATTGGATGACGAAGATAAAAGAGTTTTCTATACTCAGGTGGATCGGATGTCTCCTTCAACTTTCGAGATGATTTATGATCAAATAGAATAGCACCAACAGTGGGATCAAAACATGGACAATATGATGACCCAAATGGATCTTTTGTGAAAACATGTTATGGGTAGTGGGTCAAGGGCCGTAACTCATACTTTTAGTTATCGGAGTGAATACCAATGATTCACACTTTGATGCTTTTTACAATGAAGAGTTAAACTTTATAAAAAATCAAGGAGGCAGGTTCCACAAAAATTATTCAAGGCCAAGTGGAAACAAATGTTGGAATAGAGATCGTGATGATGGTTGGAAGGATCATTATAGGGAGTGGAATGACCATGGTGCAAACTGGATGGAGCAAGATGGTGACAAAGATAGATATGACTACACGCATTCTCAATAAAGTTGAGGGGTCGGACAAAGTGCATAAGAAAGTAAATTTGTATCAACCCTAAACAAAAGTTACATCTCTGTAAGTGTCCCTTAAGCATATCGAAACTTAATGTAACCACTGGAGAGTAACCGCTAGACGTTACCAGCGTACTTGATCTCTAAGAGGTCTTATTCAGGACCTTTGCATAATCTTCACTACATAATGAACTTTAAATGCGAACATAGAAGTTTGAACTTCCTTTTCATAAGAAAAATAGTAAGAATCTAATACCATTGTGATAGATACACCATCTATTAATACAAGTTCAACAAAAAAGTTCTTCAAATAGGGTCCTTAGGCCTTTAGACACAATATTATTTTACAAAAAAAGTACATAAAGAAAGTTTACTAATTCTATTACATAAATAGATAAATCATAAATTGGCATAATGTGTGTAAGTACACGGATCATTGAGGACCTACCAGGAGTCTTGGAGATAAGAAGGACAAACATTCTATAAACATGTATGATCAAAACAACTAGTCGTAAACTATACTCATAATAAAAAAGGAGAAAATGGGTTAGTACAATTAATTCACTAAACATGGAGATATGCATATGAACCTTTAAAACATAAGGAAGGGACATTTGTACGAAATTATGCATGTATGGAATTTTGGAAAACCTTTCACATCATCAATCGAACATGTAAAGCAAAAACCCCCCAACTATGTCCAACTACAATAAAGTTATGGCCGCACCACATCCTAAGATTCACTTGTCCAATGTAAGTTAGTGTCCTATAATTCCAACATTAGTAAGTATTTCTTAGATTCCACCTTAGCCATACACATTTCTTCCATTCCACTACCTTTTATAATCATGAGTTAAACACATACAGAATTAACCACAATTTAATACAATAGCATGATCATTATAACCATTATACTTTTAATATACATGTTATCATTATTATTTCATAACTACAAAGAACCACACTTAAAACCTTCTAAGCCTACTAGTTCAATGCATTAGTGAAGCCACATACCCTATACAATATGAAACTTATTAGGATGTCATAGACTAGTTCACACTTCTTTCATTAATTAATTATTTAAAGAATTTCAAATATAAGTTACATAGACCATTGGAGCTTACATGGAATTCGGTATCATAAAACCTCACACCGAAAAAGGGTGTTGTACTTGCCACAGTAGAACCTACATACTAGATACTATATGGATCCACTAGATATGTTCTATAAGGGAACATAGTTAAGAGATAGGGAGATTGATTCTATGAACTCTACCTGTTGCATTAACGGAGGAGTCCCTATATCATGAGTATAACTAGTATTACCTAACTTTTTTGCATTAATGGAAGGTTTTTTTCCTCATTGGTCATATCCTCTCGGTGCTTAGTATACTTTCCCATCTTACTACCATTAGTTGTTTTAATTTTATGTACATGGGTGAAGATTAAATCCATCTTCATTCAATACAATTCAACATAAATCTCTTAGATTTATTAGGTGAGGATACAGTTTCATCCTAGAATCAATATACATATGTGGGTAATGCTTTCCACAATTTCAACTATGTTGTTTTCAGGATGACTATACTTTCAATCAACACAAGAGATTAGCTTCATCCCACACAATTCATGTAACATAATACGTAGGGTTCAAGAGAGTAGAAACCACTTCACAACACCTTTCTTTAATCCTTTAATAAGCCATTTACCTTAGGAAGAAACTTTAAAATTCATATACATAGTTCTCCAACATATATACAAACACTAAGATTTACCCATACATCGCAATAGACATGAAACAAGATTCTATGGCTACATAATCATCAATCACAATACATTATATTCATCTCTACCCAATTCATCTAATAACATTCATGAGATTAGATCATAGGGTACACATGGGTTCTCTGATGATATTCACCATAGAAATCATCAACGAATCCCAATATATTCATAATATAAGGCATATAACATAAATAAAATAATTCAGGAGTGAACCCATGGCTAGATCAAAAACCCTAGGTTTTGGTCACCATAAAAATTTCGAAAATAGAAGTTTTTATGGGCTTCATGGAGAAACTAATCAATTAATCAACATCCCCATACCTTATTTGATGATGGTCCACGAATTTCATGTGAAAAATATGGATCTTGAGTGACTTATTTTTAGTTCTTCTTTGTTCTTCAATGGTGGGTTAAAGAGTGAATTTTCGAGAGGGAAAGTGGGTTTTGATTTTTTATTTAGGAGTTATGAAATGTTTGTTAGTTCTTTGAGTTAAAGTCTCTTAATATATTTGTGTGTGTGTGTGTATATATATATATATATATATATATATATATATATATATATATATACATATGTATGTATGTATATAAAATGACAAAATTATATTGAACCCACACTTAATTGGCAAAGGATGGCATCTACTAATTCACCTTTTTCTTCGCAGTAAACTGCACCAGCTCGCAGGCACCAACGGCGGTCTCCAATCTATGTTCCATTGTTCCATGAACGGACCGTCCTGGTAAATCGTGGTTTGCTTCATAGACATGTCGAATGGACCCATGTATCAATAATCTTTGTTTCGAATAACGACTACAACATAAAATTATGATATAGAAAGAGTAAGAGAAAATTATTCATAGAACTCATTTTGGTAATAAACTTTTTTTTTGTATTTTATTGGTGTAGACAAAAATGGGGAGACCTATTTTTTTTATGGAAAAAGATTTTCTTTAACCAAGTTAAGGTTAAATTTTTAATATACATTGATCACTTCATTCTTTAGGTTGCACGTGCACCTCAAGCCTTCAAATATTTAAATAGTATTATTTTTTTCTTAATCTCACCGGACCAAATCGGAGTGTACTTTAATTGCTACTTTTGAAATATTTTTTTTTCTCAACCTTTATAATTATTCAATTACATTTCCCGCTTTAATTTGTGTACACAACAAACAAATTTTGAAATTCTCGAAAAAAATAAATAAAATTTATAATGAACTTACGATACTCAAAAACTAACTACGATATTGATTCTATTGAATTATTTTACACCGTAAAAAAGGTATATAACTGACAATATGAGTAGTTAAACACCCATCGATTTTTGATGTGTTTTGGGGGAAATATGTATAATTTAAGTATGTTTTTATGACTTTTTCTTATTTTCTTTTGTTTGGTTTGTCAGTTACTTAGTAAATATTCGTTGATTATTTGTCTTATTTATGTAAATTATTTGGACTTGAACTTTTTGCTAGCTACTTTTGTAGGTAGAGAACTACACATTCATAGAATAAGAAATTGTGTTGTACAAACTAATTAAAGTAACAAGCAGACCGTAGGAATGACCTTTAATATTCAAACCCTAATAATGATAAAAGTATGTATAGTTTTTTTTTCATGTTCTTAATGCACGGATTTTCAAAGTGCATTAATATAGACAATTACGACGGTTGATATAGCTCTCGTGGGGTTGTCAACATTTTCCAAAGGAAAGGAAAAAATTGATGTGTTAATAATCAATGTCCATTAACTACATTCACTTTGTTTTAAACTCTTGAAACAAGTAGTAGCAATGAATATAGTATCACTATATAAGTACTAATAAATGTTCACTATCTTATTGTGTAAAGAAAATTATATAAATTAATATACAAAACAAATCATTAACAATAAACTTCACCGTTAATCAAAAAGATTAACATATTTTTATTTTTCTTTAATAAGAGAAATAAATTATCCGTTATCAAATATATATATTTCTAGTATATGAAAATGTATATTTTTTTAAAAATTTAAATCAGTTAATTTAATTGAAATTAATTAGTCACATGAGGTTTAACTAGATATGACATGGATATTTTTAAAGATTTTATTGTTATAGTGTGTAAAATTAGTTTCTTTTTATCAATATAACTACAAAAATATGAAATTCATTGCTAGATAGTTCATATGTATCTAACATAATTTATTTTTGTAATATGTTATTATTTGTTATATTACAGAGCAATGGCCCAACGGAAATATAAAGGGATCAACATACCTCAAGCCATTGTTAGCGTTATAGTCAGAGACTACAATTTTTCTTTTCTTCAAAAATCTTCTAAGAACTCAAAACCTCACTATTAGATGGTATGAAACTTTAAAAGTAATGTGCTTAGGAACCTCTGAACCAAATGATATATTTATAACCGTGCTTCCATCAAGATTAGTTAAGAGGTTATGGGAAGTTACCAACCACTTAGTAGGATAGTGGATTCATGTAGTGGGATAATGGGTAGTTAACCATTATCCCATTAGTGGGATAATGGGTAATTGATCACTTCTCCATTAGTGGGATAATGGGTAGTTAATAATTATGCCATTGGATATTTAACTACCTTTCCATTAGTGGAGTAGTGGGTTCATGAAGTAGGATAATAGACCCATCTAATACGGAACATATCAACATTAACCAAAATGCTAACATTCTCCCACTTGGTCCATATATTCTAATCTCATTAATGCAATATAATACACGAAGCATGGCGATAGTTTCTCTTGCAGTGAGTAGTATCTTCTATGTATCACAATGCACTATATCTCTAAACTTTAATCTATATAATTAAAAGAACAAACTCAATATTCATTCAAGGTCCATACTTTAGTGACATTTCTGAAAATAAAACTTAATGTGCACACAGTTAACGAGAAATATTATATAAAATAGAGTTTCATAAATATTCATTGTTACAACAAAATTTTACATAGTGGGACTGAGTCCCATTGTTACTACATGATCCTTATTTAGTTAAAGGATCACCTAACATTACTTCATTGTTAACGTGTTCAATGACCACTTTCTTGTCTTTAACAATTCTCTTATGGATAGATATTTGATGTCGATATGCTTGCTTCAACTACTACTTTTATTATTCTTAGCCATAAAAAAAGCTGCTGAATTGTCACAATATAACCTTAATGTCTTAGATATACAGTTGACAATTCTAAGTTCAGAAATAAAAATCTTTAACCATACACCATGTGAGGTAGCCTCGAAACAAGAAACGAATTCAGCCTCCATAGTGGAAGTAGTAACTAGAGTCTGTTAGGTACTTCTCCAAGATATAGCTCCACCGACTAACATAAATATGTATCTTGAAGTTGATTTCCGTGAAGCAACATAACCAACAAAGTCTTAATCAGAGTAGATAATGAATTCCAAGTAATCTGATCGTTTGTACATAAGCATGTATTCTTTTGTTCCTTGAAGATATCTTAAGCCTTGCCTTGCATCTCTCTAGTGGTCAAGACCTGGATTACTCTGATATCTTCCTAACATTCCAACAACAAATGATATATCAGGTCTTGTACAAACCTGAGCACATCAATATTCCTACAGCAGAAGTGTAAGGAATGTCCTTAATTTTTTCCCTTTCAATATCGTTCTTCGGTCACTAAAATTTTACTGATATAGAATTCTTGAGATAAACCTAAGGTACCCTTATGTCTATCTCGATGAATCTTAATACCAATAACATAAGATGCATCACCCATGTCTTTCATATCAATACTTATAGAGAGAAATTGTTTCACCTCATGTATCATTCCCTTATCATTAGATGCAAGTAAGATATCATCCACATCTAGACCTAAGATACATATTTTACTCCATTGATATTATGGTATATAGATGATCCATAATGTACTTAACAATGTCGAATTAAGAGATAACATTATGAAATTTCAAATACCATTGACGGGAAGCTTGTTTTAGTCCATATATGGATTTCTTTAACTTGCATACAAAGTGCTGACCATTACTAGAGGAGAATCCTTCAGGTTGTTTCATATGAACCTCTTCCTCTAGATCACCATTGAGAAATGCAGTTTTCACATCCATTTGTTGAAATTCTAAGTCAAATGTGCTAGTAATGCCAATATTATGCGCAAGGAATCCTTTTTAGACACAGGAGAAAATGTCTCTGCGTAATCAATTCTTTCCTTTTGAATGAATCCTTTTGCAGCGAGTCTTGCCTTATCTCTTTCTATGTTGCCATATGAGTCCTTTTTAGTATTTAAAACCCATTTACATCCAATGGTTTTAACAACACTAGTCAAATCGACATTATCCCAGACCTCGTTAGTTTTCATAAAATTCATCTCTTCTTTCATGGCATTGTACCACAATTCAGACTTTTTAGAATTCATGGCTTCTGAAATAGAGTTTAGGATCATTTTCTACTCGAATATTTGATTCTTGCAAATATACAACAAAGTCACTAGGAATTGCTGATTTTCTTTCTCAGTAGGTCTTCTAAATGCTACACCAACATTTTCCTGTGGATTATGTTGTTCAACTGGTTGTTCAATCATTTCAGGAATTACTTGAACAACTTGATCTATATACACATTTATAGCAGCTTGTGGAATCCCACTGATTGGTTGCTCAACACCCAATCAAACTTGAGGGTTTTATGTACAATAGTCAATTTTTGACTTTAAGTGGAAGGTTGATCTCTTATAGAAATTGTATTTTGAAATTGATTAATCACACTAAGTAAGTCATTTTCAACAAATTTTTCATTTCTTGATTCCACAATCCTAGTACTGTTGGATGCATAGTAGAATTTGTATCCTTTAGACCTTTTGGCATATCCAATGAAATATC
Source organism: Solanum habrochaites (assembly GCA_027704765.1). Classification (NCBI taxonomy): domain Eukaryota; kingdom Viridiplantae; phylum Streptophyta; class Magnoliopsida; order Solanales; family Solanaceae; genus Solanum; species Solanum habrochaites. The sequence continues at coordinate 16,174,936 of JAKWJA010002496.1, forward strand.
CACTAATGGTCCTAGGATCCAGTTTCTTTTCTTGAGGGTTGTAAATTCTAACTTATGACGGGCATCCCCATACACTTATATGTGTCAAACTAGGTTTCCAACCTTTGAATAACTCAAAAGGCGTCTTTGGAATAGCCTTGGTCGGAATTCGGTTTAATATATACGCTGCTGTCTTAAGAGATTTAATCCACAAGGACTTAGGTAGATTAGAGCTACTTAACATACTACGCACTATGTCAAATAATGTTGGATTACTTCTTTCTGCTACACCATGTTGATCCGGAGAACCAGACATAGTATATGTCACGACCCAAAACGAGCCGCGAGTGGCACCCACACTTATCTTACTAGGTGAGCGAACCAACAATCTAAACCCCAACGTTTACCAATGTTTCAACCATAGTGAACAAAATATAATGCGGAAGACTCAAAACTCATTAACGAAAATCAATTAAATAACTTCTAAAACTCAATACTTATCGTTCCAAAAATCTGGAAGTCATCAGATCAAGAACATCTATCCTCAAATTTCTAAGTCTAAGAGTATTTAAGAACTAAAATAAGTAGAAAGATGGTCCATGTCCGAACTTCAAAGACATCAAGACGTGAAGAAGAGAATGCAGCCCGAGCTAGGAATAATAGCTCACCCTGAAATCTGACGTGCTGAAGACTGGCTAGAGTTAAGGACGAGTCGAAGTCAATGGTGCACTTGTTGCAATCCACAAAACAACAAGAAGGAAATAAATGTAGGGGTCAGTACTAGGAACACGTACTAAGTAGGTATCATCGGCCAACTCAAAATAGAAAGCAATATACATCGAATAATATTATAAAATCACCTACAATACTCAACAGGTAGCAACAACAAGTACAAGAACCATGGGCAACAACATCAAGCGCACCTATGAGGACTCAAGCCTCCACACCATACTCATTTGGGACATAGGTTCTTCGAAATTGAGTATATTAACATGATTCAAGATTACTTCTCTTTATTCTTATCGTGTAGGAACGTGACACTCTGATCCTCGAATACTACGTGTCAGAACATGACACCCAATCCCCTAATACTATGTGTCGGAACGTGACACCCGATCCCCTATTACTACGTGTCGGAACGTGACACCCTATCCCCTAATACTATGTGTCAGAACGTGACACCCGATCCCCTAATACTACGTGTCGGAATGTGACACCCGATCCCTTAATACTACGTGTCGGAATGTGACACCCGATCCACTAATCTCATTAATTTTATATCATCAAGTCTTCGTTATGCCGAGGCGTCATCCTAACAGAGAGAATTCAAGATTAATGATTCAACAGTATCAACATTCTAATCCACCACAATTACACAATTTCAACATACAAACCCACAATCAAGCAAATAGAAGACTTTACAATACCACCCAATACATATCAATCGCTATTAAGAGTTTACTATGAAATAGCATAAACCATTACCTACCTCCACCGAAGAATCGCGATCAAGCAACTTACTTCTCAATGCCTTTGCTTTCCTCTTCGCTTCTCCATTTTCTCGCTCGTTCTCCCTCTCTTCTTGTTCTTTTTATTTTTCCTCTCCCAATTATTTTTCTTTTACCCTAATTATCATATAATCAATTATAAAAGATGATAAAGTAACCCACTATTTATTTCAAGGTTACCTCTTTTAACCCCCAAGTAAATAACTTATTAAACTCACCCCACTAATTTCATGAAGTTTGTCATGAATGGTCCAAAACACCCCTTAAAAACATTTAGCAGAATTTCGACCCAGTCAAGGTTACGCGACCTGTGACGGCCCGTCGTGTCTATGACGGTCCGTCCTGCAGGTCCGTCACAAAGTTCAGAGAGTAAATTCAGTAAAGGGTTTTGTGACGGTCCGTCGTATTTACGATGGTCCGTGCTGCAGCTCTGTCGTGGAGTTCAGCGAGTCGCTCCCAGTACTATGACTTTTAAAGTTGAAGTGTTTTGGAACGGAGGCCCTCGACGGTCCGTCGTGACCATGACGGTATGTCGCCTGATCCGTTGACCCAGTCAGTTATTTTCAAAATAATTCTACTGCTCGAACCGACTAAACAGTTTGTTACAATAGATACCAATTTACCCACCGTTCATCCCCGAACGATCACAGATAGAAAAACCAGGGAGAGAAAGAGTACCTGAACCTGTAAAAAGATGTGGATATCTTCCTTGCATATCAGCCTCATTCTCCCAAGTGGACTCTTCAACTGGACGATTCTTCCACTGAACCTTGATGGATGCAATCTCCTTTGATCTCAACTTGCGGACTTCTCTATCAAAGATAGCAACAAGCTCCTCCTCATAAGACAAATTCTCATCCAAAAGGACTGAATCCCAACGAATAATGTAGTTTCCGTCCCCATGGTATTTTTTCAGCATAGACACATAAAATACCGGGTGCACTCCTGAGAGTTCTGGAGGCAATGCCAATTCATAAGCCACCTCCCCCACGCGCTTCAGAACTTCAAATGGACCAATATATCTTGGGCTAAGCTTACCTCGCTTACCAAACCGCATCACCCCTTTCATGGGCAAAACCTTCAGCAAGACTTGCTCACCCTCCATAAAATCCAAGTCCCTAACCTTTAAATCTGCATATTCTTTCTACCTATTTTGAGCTGCTATAAGCTTCTCCTGAATGAATTTTACTTTATCTAACGATTCCGTCAAAATATCGGTACCCCATGGTCTCACCGCAAATGCATCAAACCACCCAATGGGAGACCTACATCTCCTCCCATACAGTGCCTCAAATGGGGCCATATAAATAGTTGAGTGATAGATATTATTGTATGAAAACTCTGCTAAGGGCAAGAAGTTATCCCAATGACCACCAAAATCTATTACACATGCACGAAACATATCCTCCAAAGATCTGAATCGTTCGCTCAGACTGACCATCGGTCTGAGGGTGAAATGCGGTACAAAGATCCAACCTTGTACCTAATTCAGCATGCAATGTTCTCCAAAACTTAGAAGTAAATTGTTTACCCCTATCTGATATGATGGAAAGTGGGACTCCATGCAATCGAACAATTTCTGAGATATAGAGTTTGGCTAACTTCTCCGCATTGTAAGTCATCTTGACCGGAATGAAGTGAGCAGACTTAGTTAACCTATAAACAATTACCCAAATGGAGTCATACTTTCCCAATGTCTTTGGAAGACCAACTACAAAATCCAATGCAATTCTTTCCCATTTCCATTCAGGAATGGGCATTCTCTGAAGTGTTCCTCCGAGCCTCTGGTGCTCATACTTTACCTGCTAACAATTCGGGCATTGGGCAACAAAATCAACAATGTTACGCTTCATCCTACTCCACCAAAAATGTTGCTTTAGATCACGATACATCTTGGTTGCACCAGGATGTACAGAATACCTTGAACTATGAGCCTCTATAAGAATAGTGTGAATCAAATTATCAACCCGGGGCACACACATCCTTCCCTTAATTCTCAAAACGCCTTCCTCATCAATTATTGCCTCTTTAGCCTCTCCTCGTAATACCATATCTCGAATCCGGCTCAGCTTCTCATCAGTAAACTCTTTTCCTTTAATCTTGTCAATAAAAGAAGATCTTGCCTCCACACAGGCCAAAAATCCTCCCTTCTCTAGTTCTTCCAACCTCATAAAGTCATTAGCCAGAGTCTGAACCTCTCTAGCCAATGGGCGTCTAGAAACCTGCAAGTGAGCTAGACTTCCCATGCTCCCTGCCTTTCTACTTAAAGCATCTGCCACAACATTAGCTTTTCCTGGGTGATACAAGATAGTAATATCATAGTCCTTCAGAAGTTCCATCCACCTCCTCTGTCTCAAATTCAATTCTTTCTGAGTAAAGACATACTATAAACTACGATGATCTGTATAGACTTCACACTTAACCCCATATAGGTAATGTCTTCACTACTTTAATGCAAACATTACTGCAGCCAACTCCAAATCATGGGTCGGATAGTTGCGTTCATGCACCTTTAGTTGCCTCGAAGAATAAGCAATTACATTCTTCTCCTGCATTAACACTGCACCCAAACCAGATTAAGATGCATCACAATACACAATGAAATTCTTACCTTCCACTGGCAAGGTAAGAATTGGTGCAGTAGTCACCAAGGTCTTGAGGTGTTCGAAGCTTTCTTCACATTCGTCCGACCATACAAATGGAACATTCTGCTTTGTCAAATTTGTCAATTGGGAAGCAACAGAAGAAAATCCCTTGACAAATCGATGGTAGTAGCTAGCTAAGCCAACAAAGCTCCTTACCTCTGTAACATTAGTAGTTCTTACCCAACTCTTCACTGCTTCAATCTTGGAAGGATCCACCATCACCCCATCCTTAGAAACTACGTGCCCCAAGAAGGATACTGAATCTAGCCAAAACTCACACTTGGAGAATTTGGCATAAAGCTTTTTCTCTCTCAACACTTCCAATACCATTCTCAAATGCTCCTCATGTTCTTTCCTGCTCTTTGAGTATACCAGTATATCATCAATAAATACGATAACAAAAAGATCCAGATATGGCTTAAAAATCCCGTTCATCAGGCTCATTAAAGCAGCAGGGGCATTCGTAAGCCCAAAAGACATTACTAAGAATTCATAAAGCCCATACCTGGTTCGAAAAGTAGTCTTTGGCACATCTGTTGCCCGTATTTTCAATTCATGATAACCAGATCTCAAATCGATCTTTGAGAAGGTACAAGCACCTTGTAACTGATCGAACAAATCATCAATGCGAGGAAGAGGATACTTGTTCTTAATAGTCACCTTATTCAGTTGTCTGTTGTCTATGCACATCCGAAAACTCCCATCCTTCTTTTTCACAAATAAGATAGGAGCACCCCAAGGGGATGCACTTGGTGTAATAAAGCCTTTACCTAACAACTCCTGAAGTTGGGCCTTTAGCTCTCTTAACTCAGCTGGAGACATCCTATAAGGGGGTATGGAAATGGGGCTAGTACCCGGCTCCAGATAAATACAAAAATCAATATCCCTATCCGGTGGCATACCAGGAAGGTCTGCAGGAAACACATCCAGAAACTCACAGACTATCGAAACTGACTCAATCAAAGGTACTTTGGAAGTGTCATCCTTGAGATGTGCCAAGAAGTCTAAACAACCTTTACTAACCATCCTCTTAGCGCGAAGAAAAGAGATAATACGGACTGGGGTGGAAATGTAGTCACCCTCCCACACTAGTGGATCTGTTCCAGGCTTGGCCAATGTCACAATTTTAGTATTACAATCTAAGATTGCAAAACTTGGAGAAAGCCAAGTCATACCCAGAGTCACATCAAAATCAATCATCTCTAGAATAATCAAATCTACATGAGTATTGCTCCCCACAAAAGTCACAAGACAAGACCTATACACCCTCTCAACTATCACGGACTCACCCACAGTAGTAGAGACACGAATAGGCATGTCAAGCAAATCACAGTATAAATCAAGACCATTAGCAAATGAGGAAGATACATATGAAAATGTGGATCCAGGATCAAATAATACAAAAGACATGCAATCACAGACCAAAAGATTACCTGTGATAACAACATCAGATGTCTCTACTTCAGATCTCCCGGGGAAAGCATAACAATGGGCCCTATCACCTGTCTGCCCGTTGACCCTACCATGTTGTGTTGCAGTAGTTCAAACTTGCCCGCCACCACGGCTGATTTGGTGACAACCATTACCTTGGCCACCACGTCCTCCAGAATGGCGGCCTCTCCCATGACCACCTCTACCTCTAATTATTGGGGGTCTATAACTCTGTTTTGGACAATACCTCCTAATATGTCCAGTCTCTCCACATCCATAACAATCTCTGGAGTCAATCATAGGTCTCTGTGAGAATGACGAAGTCTGGGGATAACCTCCAAACTCAGAAAAAGGCTGACTAGGCTGCGATGGACCCCCAGCTAAAACCTGCAGGGAAGATTGAATAGGGAGGTTTTGGTAACCTCCTGAACTCTGCCCTCTGGAGTAAGAACCACTAAATTCACCTCCCGTACGGAACTTCTTAGATGTCGACGCCATGGTGAAGTTGTCTGGCTTCACCCCCTCTACCTCTATCACAAAGTCAACCACTTCCTGAAAGGATTTTGCTGCAGCAGCTACCTGTAAGGCGGGGATCTGCAAATCTGACCTCAATCCTTTCACAAAGCGGCGAATCCGCTCTTGTGGACTGAAGCAAAGCTGGGGGGCATCCTGGATAGTGCACGAAATTTAGCTCATAAGCAGTATCAGACAATCCTGCCTTGCTCTAGACTCAGGAACTCATCTCTCCTCTTGTCCTCAAAGTCCGGGGTATATACTTCTCCATAAAAAAGATAGAGAATGATGCCCAAGTCATAGGTGGTGCATGTACTGGTTGACAATCAACGTACGACCGCCACCATATTTTGGCATTTCCCTGAAACTGATAGGTCACAAACTCAACCCCGAATCATTCTATTATGTCCATCTTGTGTAGAAGCTCATGACAATCAACCAGAAAATCATAGGCATCCTTAGATTCAGCACCCTTGAAGACTGGAGGTTTCAACTTCAAGAATTTAGGGAAAAGTTCATGCTGACCACTCGTCATTATAGGCCATGTAGTTAACCGAGGAAACGTGCCTACTTCCTATGAGGCATCCCTGCGGGGAGCCACATCGGCTGTATGTCGTACTCCCTGAACCTGAGGTGTTGGTGTAGAAAGCACTGGAGGTGTCTGGCCCTGATCAGATAACCCGCTAAGATAAGTAAGAGCCTGGTTAATCATCTCTGGGGTAGGCTGGGGTGGTAGTTCCTCATCTTGATCCTGCTCATTTTCCCCTTCTTCACCCCCTCTTAGTACTTCATCAGTCGGTGGAGGAGTCACCGCCCTATCACTAGTTGGACCAGGTGTTCGTCCTCTACCTCTAGAGGGCGTCCTTCTGCGACCTCTACCACGGCCTCTTGCCACTGATCCTCCTCAAGCTACGGTCCCAATGGTTGGCTCAGACGCACCCTGTCCTGCCGGTGCTGGTGTTGACACAGTTGTTTCTCTACTTCTTACCATCTAAGAGATAGAGTGAGGATGTCAGATACCAATTTGTATCACCTAGATACCAATTGGACCCAAGTAATAGCACGAAAGGAAGAAAGAATGGAGTTTTCCTAAAGTCATATAGCCTCTCAAAGAAAAGTAAGGGTGTCCCCCTACCGTTCCTCAAGACTCTACTAGACTAGTTCTTGTGTGATGAGACCCACGAACCTAATGTTCTGATACCAAGTTTGTCACGACCCAACAAAAGTCGCGGTGGCACCCACACTTACTTACTAGGTGAGTGAACCAACAATCTAAACCCCGACGTTTGCCAATGTTTCAACCATCGTGAACAAAATATAATGCGGAAGACTCAAAACTCATTCACGAAAATCAATTAAATAACTTCTAAAACTCAATACTTATCGTTCCCAAAATCTGGAAGTCATCACATCAAGAACATCTATCCTAAAATTTCTAACTCTAAGAGTATTTAAGAATTAAAATAAGTAGAAATATGGTCCATGTCCGAACTTCAAAGACAATAAGACGTGAAGAAGAGAATCCAGCCTGATCTAGGAATAATAGTTCACCCTGAAATTTGACGTGTTGAAGACTGGCTAGAGTTGAGGACGAGTCGAAGTCAATGGTTCACTTGCTGCACTCCACAAAACAACAAGAAGGAAATAAAAGTAGGGGTCAGTACAAGGAACACGTACTGAGTAGGTATCATCGGTCAACTCAAAATAGAAAGCAATATATATCAAATAATATTATTAAATCAACTACAATACTCAACAAGTAGCAACAACAAGTACAAGAACCATGGGCAACAACATCAAGCGCACCTATGGGGAATCAAGCCTCCACACCATACTCATTTGGGACATAAGTTCTTCGAAATTGAGTATATTAACATGATTCAAGATTACTTCTCTTTATTCTTATCGTTTCAGAACATGACACTCCGATCCCCTAATACTACGTGTCAGAACGTGACATCTGATCCCCTAATACTACGTGTCGGAACGTGACACCCGATCCCTTAATACTACGTGTCGGAACGTGACACCCGATCCCCTAATACTACATGTCGGAACGTGACACCCGATCCCCTAATACTAAGTGTCAGAACGTGACACCCGATCCCCTAATACTACGTGACAAAACGTGACACCCGATCCACTAATTTCATTAATTTTATTTCATCAAGTCTTCGTTATGCCGAGGCGTCATCCTTACAGAGAGAATTCAAGATTAAAGATTCAACAGTATCAACATTATAAACCACCACAATTACAAAATTACAACATACAAAACCCACAATCAAGCATATAGAAGAATTTACAATACCACCCAATACATATCAATCGCTATTAAGAGTTTACTATGAAATAGCATAAACCATAACCTACCTCCACCGAAGAATCGCGATCAAGCAAGTTACTTCTCAATGCCTTTGCTTTCCTCTTCGCTTTTCCCTTTTCTCGCTCGTTCTCCCTCTATTCCTATTCTTTTTATTTTTCCTCTCCAAATTCTTTTTATTTTACCCTAATTATCATATAATCAATTATAAAAGATGATAAAAGTAACCCACTATTTATTTCAAGGTTACCTCTTTTAACCCCCAAGTAAATAACTTATTAAACTCACCCTACTAATTTCATGAAGTTTGTGATGAATGGTCCAAAACACCCCTTAAAAACTTTTAAAAGAATTCCAACCTAGTCGAGGTTACGCGACCTGTGACAGCCCGTCGTGTCTATAACGGTCTGTCCTGCAGGTTAGTCTCAAAGTTCAGAGAGTTAAATTCAGTAAAGGGTTTTGTGAAGGTCCGCGATATCTACGACGGTCCGTGCTGCAGCTCCGTCGCAGAGTTCACAGAGTCGCTCCCAGTACCCAGATTTTGAAAGTTGAAGTGTTTTGGAACGGAGGCCCTCGACGGTCCGTCGCGACCATGACGGCACGTCACCTGATCCGTCGACCCAGTCAGTTATTTTCAAAATAATTCTACTACTCGAACCGACTAAACAGGTTGTTATAGTATATTGGGCAACAATCCCATTTTGTTGAAGAAACTTCACAAAAAGACTTTGTGCTTGTCCATCTTATGTATATCTACCATAATATTCACCACCTCTATCACTTCTCACAATATTAATTTGTTTTTCGCATTTTTTCTCTTCTTCATCCTTGTAAACTTTAAAGGCTTCTAATACTTCGCTCTTATTATGAAGGATGTAGAGCTACATATATCGTGAGTAATATCTATAAAGATGATAAAGTATTTCTAACCATATGCGGTCATGTCTAGACAACATATATCTGAATGTATGATTTTTAATACGGTTGAACTCCTCATTGCACCTTTCTTTGATTTGTTGGTCTGCTTGACTTTAATGCAGTCCTTACAAGTATCAAAATCAGTAAAAATTAAAGTACTACGTACTCCATCATTTACTAATCTCTTAATTGTATCGGTGGAGATATGTCCCAATAACCGATGTCATAAGATAGATGAATCTTCATTTATAACACATATTTTAGTGCCAATTTGTACATGCATAATAGTATGAGTGTAATCATTTTTTAAATTAAGAGAGAAAAGACCATCAGACACTGTACCATATACAATAAGTTTAAATTTATAAAATAGTCTGGAATCCCCTTCTAGAAAGAAGGAATATCTCAAAAGTACAAGTCTAGATACTGAAATGAAATTCCTAGAAAAATTAGGAACATAAAAAGTCTTTTTCAACTCTAAAATAAAACCACTACTAAGAACAAAATTGCATGTCACAATAGTTTCCAAATGCGACTGCATCTTGTTTCCAGAGTAGATGCTTCGTCAGCTCCCACTGGCTTCCGCAAGTTTCTTAAATCCTGCAAGGAATTCGTAATATGGATTGTAGAGGCAGAATCAATCCACCATGTGTTATTATTAACATCAATCATATAAGCTTTATAACAAACAATAGATATAGAAGTACCTCTCTTAACAAGCCATTGTTGAAACTTGACACAATCCCGCCTTATATGCCCCTTCTTTCTACAGAAGCGACATTTGGCTTCCTTTTTTATGTCAGTTTCAAGTGGTGCCTTTCCTTTTGACCTCTTGTTGGCTTGATTGGTCTTCTTTCCTTGAGTAGTCATGAATGTACTTTCTCCTATTTCCATCAGTAGTCGACCTTCCTCTTGAACACGCATGGCCATGAGTTCATTAATAGACCATTTATCTTTATGTGTGTTATGAGAGATATTAAAGGGACCATACGGTGCAGGTAGAGTATTTAGGATATAGTGCACAAGAAAAGTTTAAGACATTTCAACTTCACGAATCTTTAGTTAAGCCGCTAAGTCTCGCATTTTCATAATGTTCTCTCGCATATTTCTCACACTAGTGAGCCTCATTGATGAGAATTTCATAATTAAGCTGCTGACAAGTACCTTATCTGAAGTCTCAAACTGTTCGTCAATAGCCTTTAGTAATGCCTTGACATCTTTATGTTGTTCGAGAGAACCACGAATACCAGCAGAGATTTTGGTCTTAATGAACATAACACTCAAATGGTTAGAGCGTTCCAATTGTTCATGAAAAAAAATCTCACCTTGAGTGATTATTTCATTAATAAGTGGCTCGTCTTTCAGGATAGAATAATAAATATCTATACATTCTAAGTGAAGGAGAATTCTATACTTCAAAATCTTATAGTTCTCAGCATTTAGTTTGGCGATATTACAAATATTAAAAAAAATTGTGTGTTGCATAACTGCAAAAAATATACATACATATTTAAAATAAATTTGTAGCAAGTAATATAAAGTATAATCTACTAACATAAAAATTGTCTGTGGGCTAAATTAATTAGATTCATATTTATGATAAAATTATCAATTTAGTAGCATGATAATATATCTTTATGATAAAACTATTAAACTCACGCTAATAATTCCTGTGTGTAATTATGAAAAGTATTTATTATTTCACCTTTATTAATTATGCCACTTAATAATAAAGAAATTAACTTATCATATCATGCATAATTAATTACAATTCTAATGTCTAAAATTTCTTTACGTGATCCTTAACTTCTAAAATTTTATTCAATTAAAGATGTTGTGGCTAAACTTGAATCAAATAATTCTAGATAACTTAGACATTTAGTTTTTTAAGCGATCCAAAATATAATATATAATATCATTTCATTAAGATTGTTGTGGCTAAATCTCAATCAAATAAAATTATATGAACACTAAACATTCACTCCAAATCATATACACAAATTTATTGTTGAACATTATGCAACAAAACAACAATCTTTTTACCTTTTATTATTAGAAAAATGTTTTAAAAAATTTCAAAAAAAATACCTGATTTTTTAAGAACCATTTTGAGTGACTTTAGAGAATTCCGACAATTAACAAAGTAGAAAAAATTCAACCGCTCTGATGCCAAATAATGGACATTATAGAGCAATGATGCAGCAAAAATATAGAGTGTTCGACATACCTTCAGTCACTGTTAGCGATATAGTCGGAGTCTACAATTCTTCTTTTCTTCAAAGATCTTGTAAGCACTCAAAACCTCACTTTTAGATGGTACTTAGGGACCTTTGAACCAAATGACATATTTATAATCGTGCTTCCATTAAGAACGATTAAGAGGTTATGAGAAGTTACCAACCACTTAGTAGGATAGTGGATTCATGTAGTGGGATAATGGGTAGTTAGCCATTATCCCATTTGTGGGATAATGGGTAATTGACCACTTTCTCATTAGTGAGATAATGGGTAGTTAACTACCTTTCCATTAGTAGAACAATGGGTCCATGAACTGGGATATGGACCCACCTAATACGGACCATATCTGTATTAACAAAAATGCTAACATTATTGACTATTTTTAATTGCTTGGCAATAGAAATTATGCAATGTTAATCATCTTTTTTGTTACAGTGATATGATATGCAATTGTTTTGTAATGGTATTACCATTATAATGATACATGATATTAAACGAGTATGCTACAAATTAACTATTAACATAGTGTGTAGTATAATTCTATTGTTATATAATTATGATATGTAACTGCATTTTGTTACAATGATATGACATGCAATTGTTTTTTAACTGTATTACTATTACAATTATTGCTAGTTATGAATATAATCATGCAATTGTATGTTGTGAATATAATGAGCTCTTTACAAAGACAACTTTTAATGAAGGATCTTTCATATACTTCAAAAAGACACTTCAGAAGAAAATTGTTATATACTTGTTGTTATTTGTATTGAACAAGAAAATATAAAGAAAGAAAGAGAAACAAGAATTTAGAGATCTGAAGAATATTATTGATGATATTAGTAAGAATAATTATTGTTAGAGATAAAAAAAAATCAGGAGAAGAATGTCTTTTAATACTAAGGAAGAAAGAAAAAAAATACTCATGAGGCTGAAGCCGATGTCATATGAAAAGGTAAATATAATCTCATTAGGAAGAAACGAAGGAAAAAACAAAAGACATTAGTGAAGGAGAAATAAATATAAAACCTAGTAATGTGACCATACACGAAAGGACTTCATAGAATGGAGAACGAATCTTCATGGAGAATTTGTGGAAGCTACACAACAATTTGGTGAAAAAAGTATTACTTCATTATTAACTACTTTTCTCGATAATACATTTCTATGAAGTGATTTGAACAGTGAGAATTCATATTTATATATTACATCATGTAGTTTGGAATTAATGCATAGTAATTTATTGTGTTTACTTATACTTTGGATTGATCAATGAGTAAGGTAGTAGTGATTAAATTGAAGTTACATTCTAATGAAACATATAGGTTGTTTACAAAAAAAATTTTAAGAAGATGATTGTGCCCGATGTCATAAATAATCAAGTTTCAAGCCATCTTCAACTAATATATGTAGAAAAGGATAAGTGGTAAATTATATCTGTTTGGTATAGGGAAAGATATTTTGAAAGAAAATGTATGCTTAGAATGATTTTTGTTTTAATGCTTAAGAGATATCATATTTTTTATCAAACACTTGCTAGAAAATGGTTTGCTTAACTTTAATTTTGCTTAATTAATTAGATAGTAAATTTACATCTCTCACCTAATAAATGTTAGGTAATTATTATCAATCTTTATAATCAAAAGTTTTATCCAAAGAGGATGACCGACAAACTATTATTGTATGTCTAGTGATAGAAATTATTGTTTATTATTTATTTTCTTATCATTCAATGAAATAATATTAGTGGAAATTTTTTGTTTTAAAAAGAGACGTATATCATTCATCATTACCAAAAACAAATTATCTTTTCTATGGAAATTAGTGTATTTCAAACACATCTCACAATAATGAGTTGCTATGATAAATATATAAAAGCGAAAATACATTCATCATGAATCATCAAGTGGTTATCAACAAAAGGCCTTTATAGAGTTTTACAGAATGTCCCATATTCAAACAAATATTCCAAATAAAACCCTAAGAGTTAGAGCATTTCAACCGATTAACACAAGGAACATTTTTGCTGGTTCAACTCAAAAATAGCAACTGCTAGTCTATTGCCCACAACTTCAGGCTCAACCCCACTACTTCAACCCTTTTTTGTTTTTACAAAATAATGTTGATGTGGAGTACAAAATTATGGACCCTTATTTCACAAGGACCAACAATTGGGATCACCACTTATATACTTTGTTTTAGGTTTAATAATTGGGATTATCATGATCGGCCAATTTATACACATATTTAAGTAGTCCAATGATGTTTAATACAAATATTGGAGATGTGGAAGTTAATACACTTGGACCACAACAAGATGTTTTTCAAAAAACATTGTCGTGACGTCAAATGATATTGATATTGAAAGAAATGATTCAAATGGGGGAAAGATTATGATTTGTTTTTCAATAAGAAAGATTATCTCAAGTATTTCAGCAACAAAGAAAATAAAGAGGACGAATGAACTATGAAACCCTAGGGAAGTGTATATGTACAAGTTGGCTTAGGTGTTTTTATTTTCTTTGTTGTTTTGTATTTTTTGTTGTTATTTTCATTTAGGCGGGTGGGGGAGGTGGCCTATAAATTGGCATTGCCTCCAGGGTTGTTAGGAGTGCACCCGGTATTTCATGTGTCTATGCTGAAAAAATACCGTGGTGATGGAAATTATATTATTTGTTGGGATTAATTCTTGATGAGAATCTGTCTTATGAGGAGGAACCTATTGTTATTCTAGGTAGGGAGGTCCACATATTCAGATCAAAAGAGATTGCTTCTATCAAGGTTTAGTGGAAGAATCGGCCAGTTGAAGAGTCTACTTGGGAGAGTGAGGTTGATATGCATGAAAGATGTTAACATCTTTTTACTGATTCAGGTACTCTTTCTCGCACTCGCCTTTCTTTTGATCGTTCGAGGAAGAACGATGGGTAAATTGGTATCTATTGTAACGAACCTTTTGGTCGTTTCTAGTGCTAAAGCCTAGGGTTTCATAAAATATTTTTCAATGGGTTCTAATTGAGTTTGGACTATTCATGACTACAATTATAGAATTCATTGGGTACGTTTAATAATATATTTGGTTAGTAATTAAAGAAAGTAATATTAAAATTAGTAGTGGGTCACTTTAACCACTTTATAATTAAGTATATATAATGATTAGGGTATTAAATAATTTATAGAAGAAAGGAAAAAACAAAAGAAGTTGCAACAACTTCATAAGAACTCAAAGGGAATCAAAGTCAAGGTATGATCATAGCCTTTAACTCTTGTAATTTTTACTTGAACACATGATAGTATAATTTTATTATATTGAATGGTGGGATTGAGGGAATAAGGGATTGCAAAAACATTGAATTGTTTTTCTTTTCACTGTTCGTAACTTTTTAGGCTAGGGGTTTGAGGGGAACAAATTTTAATTGATCATGATTGGGAAATTTGTGAGGGTTAACTATATATATTATATATATGTGTGTGTAATTGGATAACAACTATCGTATAGGGATTTTATGTGGGGTGCATCATGTTCCGTAGTCTTTCTGCCACTGGTTTTATGGCCGGTCATTTTTTTAATTATTATATCAATATTTTGTTCTCAGCTTATAAATTATATTTTTGATATATTGAGATAGGTAATTAAATATTAAGTGTATCTAATATATAAGTTCCATTAAAGTTATGCTCATCAGAGGAATTAGGACTTGTCTTTAGGTTTAAATTTTAGGAAATTGATTATAGAATTTGGTGAATTTTTTAGTCTAGGCTAGTAATAGAATAATATATGTTTTTATAGACTCGTTAACTTACAAATTATGGATATCTATACTTAATAGATTAAGAAGGTTAAGAGGCATTGAGGAAAGGAAAAATATTGGAGAAGCAACTTGCTTGACTTCTGTTCTTCGGTGGAGGTAGGTTATGGTTTATTTTTATTTGATAGATAAACTCTAAATAGCGATTGATATGTATTGAGTGATATTGTAAAGTCTCCTATGTACTTGTTTCTGTGGTTGTATGTTTTGATTGTGTGGTTTGTGGTTGGCCTAAAATTATGAGACTGTTGAATTTCTAATCTTGAACCCTCTCTACTAAAATGACGCCTTGAATAAAGAAGGCTTGATGAAATAAAATAATGAGATAATTGAATCAGAGTGTCACGTTCCGACACGGTATTATGGGATCGGATTGTCACGTTCCGAAACGATATATGGGATCAGAGTGTCACGTTCCGACAGAATAACATTAAAGGAAAGGAATCTTGAAGTAACTTAATATACTTAATCTTAAAGAACCTATTTTTCAAATGAGTATGGTGTGGAGCCATGAGTCCTCATAGGTGTGCTTGATGTTGTGTTTGATAATGTACCTATTATGGTGTTGTTTTCACTGGTTCATATGTTCTTTGCTTGCCATCTGTTAAGTATTGCAGTTGATTTTATATTATTATTCAATATATATTGATTTCTATTTTGAGTTGGCCGACGATTCCTACTGAGTATGTGTTCCTTATACTGACCCCTACTTGTATTTTCTTCTCTGTTCTTTTGTGGAATGCAGCAAGTGTACAATTGACTTCGACTCGCCCTCAACTCTAGACAGTCTCCAGCACATCAGAGTTCAGGGTGAGCTATTAATTCTAGCTCGTGCTGGATTCTCTCATTCACGTCTTGATGTCTTTGAATTTCGGACATGGACCATCTTTTTGCTTATTTTAGTTTTCTTAAACACTCTTAGACTTTGTAATTTGAAAATAGATGTCCTTGACGTGATGACTATCACATTTTGGAATGATAAGTACTAAAATTTAGAAAATTATTTAAATTGGTTGCTTAATATGTTTTGGAGCTTCCGCATTATTTATATTATTTATAGTTGAACTATTGATATATGTTGGGGTTTAGATGTGTTGGTTCGCCCACCAAAGGAGGTAAGTGTGGGTGCCATTCACGACTCATTTTGGGTCGTTACAAAACAACTCCAAATGTTAACCATCAAGACACTCCTACTAGGATGCACATTACGAACAATGCTAGGAAAGAATATTTTGAAAAGTTTAGTAAAACAATTAGTGGAAAATACACTGGAAATCCATGTTAACAAAAATAATACAATAATTAATAAAGTGCCTCTACCTGTATAACTAGGTTTCCCCCCATTGTTCTAAGTAAGTTCTAGGTTTTTTTCTTAGTTTAGGATGGAATTACTTGGTCTTGAACTCATACATTCTTCATGTATCGTTAAAACTGCATATCATCTTTGATTTTCTACTTGTCCCACATCTTAAGATTGCTCATCGTCAATTTCTACCATCGGCTCAACCCATGCACCTAAGAGGAAATCATACCCCTTGACATACCAACAACAATAGTGACTTACATTTACTCAATAAACTCAACCTTGCACCAAATTCTTTCATTTTTATATTCATTTTCATTCTCATAACCTCTTACAATACTAAAAAGTTAATTGATCAATTTTTCATATCAGGTTTTATGGTTGCAATAAAAGGAAATTTGGCAAGTATCTTAATTTTGCACTTTTGTTGCCCAATATAAATAATAACATAGAAGCTTAAGTACTAGATATTTTTTGTTGGGTTTCTTTAAAAAATAATATTTAAAAATGTGATGACCAATCCCGGTCATTATGAGACAGTCAATGGAAAAATTAATCAGGCCAAAAATCTTTTCGTGTAGTGACTTACAATTTTAAGTATAAGCCAGTGTCAAAGGAAATTGAAAAAGGTGAGGTCTAGGGACATACGCGAATGAGTGGGTTATATATGTAGGCTTCATTTATATTTTCTAGTATCCAAGACAACTAAGGAACCCATATGACTTTATAAAATTTATTTATGGTGTGTAGAACTCCCAAAATAGAACTTTGCATGAATGGGATACTTTTTGAGGTCAAAGATCGAAGGTTTTTTGTGTAAAAAGGGATTTTTGACTTGCAGTGTTTCATGGAATCTGCTATAGCAGGGGGATGGCATGTCCAGGTGCTATAAAAGGGTCACATACACTTTAGGGGTTGGGAAAATGTATAATTAAAAGATTCTTGCAATCATACTTGATTGCAGATGTGGAGAAGTTGTAGGTGATGAGCCTGCCTCTCCAACCACTACTGAAAATGCCTTAGTTTCCCATTCTCTTGCTACTACTCAGGACCTTAGATCCTCAAGACCCACCCTCTCACCAGGGTCTGCTATATTGGCTCCATCTCGTGTCCAGAAGTTTGAGGGCCAGATGGCTACCCTACTTCAATTTGTGCAACCTTAGATGCAACAAGCAATAGAGAAATTTGAGGCAAGGATCGAGTGATGGGTGGATCACATGATGGATAAGAAGGTATATTCCATTTATAAGATCATAGATGCCTTTAAAATGAGAGTCCTAGAGAGGCCGACCCCGACTGTTGATGTGACCATTCTCTAGAAAAATATAGAGACCTTCTATGCTGCTATCACTAGAATACTTGTGCCATTAGAGGTTGAGTATGAGTCTGCCCCAACAGAGCCGGTGGATGATACTATAGTGAGTGACTTATTAAGTGATAACATGCCACCTTTTGATTCTTCCAGTTGTGCTGGGAAGCGCCCCCACTGCAGTCGGAATTTTGAGGACACTTAGGCTGAGAAAGCTCGAAAGAGGGAGCTCTAGCAGTTTGAGAAAGCTCGAAGGGCCTCTATAGTTGATGAGGACACACGCTAGAAATGGGTTATGGAGGTATTAGTTTGTTCCTCTACAAGTGTGAGCACTACTGATGGAGCTAAGTTGAGCAATGCAAGCACTACTGATTGTGGCCCGAGTGTTGATCCAGTGGGTTCCGAGAAAGAAGACCCACCTACTTGTTAATAGGTCTTTGGTGATTTTGCTCCACAGGTTTTCTTGACTTTTACCCTTTTATTTACTTTGTGTTGTTTTGTTTCTTGGGGACAACTACACTTTATTTTTTTTCGGGGTGGGGTAAACATATTATGACTGATAGGTTGAAGTCTAAGTAAGACAACTAATAGTCCTCTCTTAGGGTTTTCTTGTTTGCATTCTTTTCCCCCAAGAGACTGTTTTAATTTTTGTTTAATCGAGATGTGTTAGGATTGTATGTGTATAAGATTGATAAAGAATTAAACATGATGGCATGATCAAGAATGAAAAATGATACCCATCCAAATGTTGTGATATGTGTTAGAATATAGAGGGTAGGATGAGTTGAATGTGTAATCTGATAAAGAACAAATTTGATCTCATGGCTTAATCTAAAACATAAATTGGGTAATCTGATAATGAATAAATGTGACAAGAGTGTGTGAGAAAAGTTTAATGTTCAGACAGTTTGTGCCAATCTAGAACATGCCCCATTGGTCATGCTAACATGATCTAGGCTAAAAGTGGGGAACTGTGCATAGGCCAATTTTCAAATTAGTCCACATAAGACTAAAAGGATCCAACCAAATGAAATCAATTTTCCCTTTGATCAAAATACTTGAGCCTAAAATAAAGAATTTCTTTTGATTAACCTAACTCGCCTTCTCTAAGATAAGTTGTTTTTGCTCTTGTCCCTTCTTGGACATGTGCACCTTGACTTAAGACAAAAACCTAAGTTGAGGGTGGATAATGCAAAAATTGACCTCAATCTTGGTCCTGGTCCGACATGGAATATTGTGCACGTCAACTAATAAAAATAATATATGTTGAGGGTGCCTAGGAAAGAGGAAACTGGAAGAAAAGAAGGGTTAGAAAAGAGATTTGTGTCAAAAAGAGAAAAGGAAAAGGATTGAAGAGGATGTGACTTTATGACAAAGAAGCAAATAAGCAACAAATAATAGTGTAGAAAAATAAAGTGAAAGAAAAAGAATAAAGTGGAAAAAAAAAATAAGACCCACAAGGTCGAAAGTCATATCCATTTTGAAAAGAGTCAAGGGAAAGAAAGTAAAAAAGAAGGATGTCAAAATAGGACAAAAAGATGTAAAAATCCAATGTTATGACAAGGAGGGTAGAAAGTCACTAAAAATTAGCCAAATGTACAACACCTGACCCTACGCCTACATTACAACCCAAGATTGTTCTAAAGTGATTCTAGCTACTAGTTTGGAGAGTCTAAGTAGTGAAATTCCAGGAAAGCCTATAGTACTAATTATTTGAAGTCACATTTGAGCGTGAGTGTTCTAATGAATCCTTGTACTAAAAATCATATACATTGTGTGAAAAGGGATTTTGTTTGAAGTGAGGGCACTAGTTACACTGTTGAAGAGTTCGTACCTTGGTGATGGTGAAACATTATATGTTGTATGTCTATAGGTCGGTATTTTTCATATCTTGATCTGCATGAGTTATCTTGTTTGACTTTAAGAGAAAAGATTTGCACTCGAAAAGGAATTCAAGATAGAAAACCATTTGATTGCTTGAGTTTGAATGTCTTCTTTTATAGAAGTGGCGTTTAAACTCTCAATGTGCCACTTGAGGACAAACAATAAGATTAAGTTGAAGGTGTTAATATAGCGTTACATTATAATATTTTTTAAAAATTTCACTTAAGCGTTGTGTGTGTCTAGCGCCATTTTGTATTAGAATTAATCTTGATTATTTTAAATTTGCAAGAAAAAATGATTGGACAAGATGAGAAAGATAAACTGAAATTTTCCAGAAGTGGCCTCCCATGGAAGTGGCCCACGGACGGTAGGACCATCACACTCCTTTAGTAATAGGCGTGGACCGATATTCATGGAAATTTCACCAACTATGGAGGCATATAAAAGAGTGACGGATCGTAGGTCTTGCAAGTCCGTAGATTTTTTCAGCATGTAGGAGGTCCAGTACCTGGTTGAAGAGTCTAAATATTGAACCACAAACCATGGATCGACCCACGATCTGCCTTTCTAATTTGTCATTTGTGTCTGCATTTTTGGAGTTACAAACTTCTCAGGAATTATGTATGTCACGAGCCATAGAAAGGACTAAATATTGTAGGTGAGTCCACAGTTGGCAGGTCAGTATCGTCGATTGAAGTCGCGTCCATAAAAGTTTATTTCCTTATTTCGTTTCCTTTTTATTTAGGATATACTATTCGATATATAAGGCTTGTAAACCTCGTTTGTGGGAGTTATATATTATTGTTTTACTACTAGTTTTTTGTATTCTCTGGTGAATCACCTTTGGAACTCTATAAATTTGATTTTCCAAGTTCGTTTTGAATGTTTTAACATTGCAATTCAAGTTGAGATTCTAGATTTCTTCTACTCTAATTGTAAGTTCAATAATTATGCTTTACAATATGAATTGTTGGAACCATGAGCAATTAACAACGTATTAATAATAAATAAGTGATTCTTTATTAGTGTTAATGCATGCATTCATAATTCTTTCATTTAGAAGTCTTTTAATGGTGGCCAGCGTTAGAACTCGCCTTGTTTCTCCTTGCCAGATGATAAGACTATAATTTAGACTCATATAGGCTATATTTTGTTAGGTTTAGTGTCCTCAAATACATATTTTGTCTCTAAAACCTATTGAAACCTTATGTTTCAGGTATTTTGAACATACAGACAAGGCATGGACACTATGGATCAAAAAGAAACAAAAGCAGCTAAAAATAAAAAAGAAATGAAGATCTGGCGATCGCCGAACTTATTTGGGGTGTCGCCAAAAGGTCTCATCTTCGATTTTTAGTCCAATGAGTTGAACCCTGAAAGAAAAGATCAAATCGGCGGTGAAAAGGAACATTCGACACGTCTCGACGAACAGTTAAGCAAAGAAATACTATGTCTCCCAATTATCCAAAACACAAAGATGTTGTAGGCTAACGCAAGACGGAGATAAACATACCAAAGAGAGGATGGCAGAGTTAATCGACGATCCCCACTATGTAGGTCGAGTGGTACTTCGCTGTACAAATTTTTGAAAACTATAAGTATTTATAACTTAGCATCGAATTATATAGTTTTTAAAAAATTAGACTTATCTTCTATATTGAGTTATTGAGAGATTTTGAGAAACTTTGTTCTTGATTCTTGGAGATTTGAAGTTTTTCATCTTGAACAAATTGAAGTGGGAGTTGGAAATTCTTCATCCTAGTCTTGATTGAAAAGAATAAATCATATGAGTAGATGTTACTTCAATTTAGTATCATTTTCTTCCATTTCTTTATGTCAAGCTAAAACCAAAATTACTGGGATATGATTTTGTGGATAAAATTTAAATCTTTTGTTGGGTGTTGCTTATTGTTAGTATATACACTTTTAAATTTTATTTCACTTAGTGGTTATGTTTAAACTAAATGAGGTTATAGTCGCAAATACGATTTACCTTAGTGTTGTTGGCTTGTTTGTGATAGAGGTTTTAAAACTAAGACTACTAAGTTGATAGCCTGTGGTTATTGGGTCGTTATGGGTTCAGCTCAAGGGAGTGAATCCTAGTTCCTTTCCCACACTTTGAGCTCTAGAGAGTGATTAGGCTAAGGCAGAAACTGTGCTTAAAGGCTGAAGCTCGGTTTTTGAGAGAATACAACTTGAGTTGTGGTAGGTGGATCAAGAGAGAATTTACCCCACTAAAGTACAGCCTAGTTACATATATTTAGAGATGTACTATCAATAGAAATTATCCTTCGGTGTCTTTTATCTCATAATCCAGTCAAATCCCAAGAAACTCTTTTCCCTATTAGTCTCTCTTAGTCTTTTTACTATTTTTGTTGATATTTCTATATCAAAAATCCCATTTATTACTTGACACTTGTGTCATCCCCTCTAATTTTTTATGTTTTTAGTCGATAAATTCTTGTAGTTATGACTAGCATAACTTATTTGTGTTTTGCTGAAATATTCTCAGTACCACTCCATATGGGAACGATTCCAACCCTTGGTTCAGTTATACACTTATTGATGAACGTCAATACTTAGTATTGGGTGAAGTACCATTGATGACGTTATGTACCAAAATAATTCTATTGCCTGGGAACGGAGTTGCTTGAGAATTTTTGGTTAAGTAGAAATTTTGTTCTAGTTAGTCATAGTGATACTTACTTTACTTTCAGTTTTGTATTGCTTTATGTGCTAGTGTAAGCAGCCACTGAGAGTATGGACAATAGAAATGGTGACATATCGGCTAAATCGAGCAAAAAAGTTGAGAGGGACTTCATGATTAGTGCATTGGCAACTCAACTGGACGAGTCGGCCACCAATATTGCAGAGTTAGAAGTCCAGTGAAATAGAAAAGAGAGGTACCTACCCCTTATGAGTTAGAAGATACACTCCAAATCATTCTGCAAAAGATTTTTGAGCAAGATAGAGTATTGGAAGAAATGAAGGAGAATATTCTAGTGCTAAATTAGACGATCAACTCTTACTCTAAATCTATCAAGACGATCCAAACACTCATGAATCATGTGGTTCCTCATCTTTAACCTACAACAGAATATGTGATTAGCTAGCTATTTTAGCTATGAATCTAAAATCCATTGCTAACATATAATATTAGCAATGAAATCACTAGGAAATATATATTTCCTAGAAAACGTTTTGAGTTCAAAATATAGGAAGATAATCACTAGGTATTAGCTAAGGATAGTCCCTAGCCAAATTTTAGCTTCAGAATTCCTTTAGCTATGTCTAATACTAAATATTTTATGGAATTTATTTTAACAGTTTTATCCCAAAATTTTGGAGGGAAAAAAATAATAACTCCCTCTCTTTTAGAACTTCCATGACTACAAGAAAGTGGATATACAACGACATTATCTAAATATCGTAATATGATGTTTAAATACCAAAAAATTGTTTGTGGATATTTATTTTATATTTAGACCAAATATCGTTCATTTTAGTGTCAAGAATTTTTCCGACATTTAGGTAATTGTGGGGAAGAACTTGTGACAGTTATTTTGTGACATTTTGGTAAATGTTGAAAAGAATTTGTGCCATTACTTTGTAACATATATGTAAATTTTGGTAAGATTATTATGACATTTATTTTTTGACATTTTCGTGAATGTCGATAAGAAATATATGACATTTAGGTGAATGTAAGTATGAATAAATGACATTTATTTATGACATTTAGGTAAATGTAAGTATGACATATATGACATTTATTTTTGACATTAAGTAAATGTCGGTATGAGATATATATGACATTTATTTTCGATAATTAGGTAAACGTTTGTATGAGATATATGACATGTATTTTCAACATTTACGTAAATGTCGGTATGAAGTATATGAAATTTATTTTTGACAATTAAATAAATGTCTATATGCGATATCTGACATTTAGTTTTTCAACATTTAGGAAATGTCACATACACTTTTTAACATTTAGATTAAATGTTGGTAAACAAGTTTCAAGACACTTACTTGTGACATTTTAAAAATGTCACATTGAAATTCCTTAAACATTAGTTAATGTCAAGAAATGCTATTATTGAATGTAAAAAACAATGGTGACATTATTTTATATTTTGATAAATGTCATATTAATGTTAGAATTTCGCATCCAAGTTTCTTTAAACATCCCATAATAATCTACATACAGTTTTTCTCAACACAAATACATGCAAACATTCTATGCATTCAAAATTATCTCCTTCATGATAAGTAAGAAATATTATATAATGACAATACTTTCTAATATTTTAATCAAAGAACAAAATAACAATATAATAAGTTTCTGTAAAAGTAAACAATGTCAAAAAAATTTATCTTTTCTATGTCAAGTAACATTGAGATCTAACTAAATACAATAATCTCAACATAAAACCAACTAAGTAACTCCTAGTTCGAATAGAATTAAAATATCTACAAAATTTAATAAATCTTTATGAAATCATCAATCCAAAAATCGAGCATGTTTAAGTTGATACTAGATCTCAATTTCCTTAAATATTCTGCACAAGAATGCACATAAGAAAATTTATAATTATATAATAATTGAAATTAGATCCCCATAATCTAGAAAAATAATGATATAAAAAATGAATAATTGAATTTATTATAAAAACAAACATATAAAGGAATTGATGCAAAAACAATAATTATATACATGAAATTTTCCTCCCTTTAAAATATAGAATTCATAGAATCAGTAACACAATCTATGTATTGAATATGTTGTAATGATTTGTTTTAAAGCACTAAATAAATATGCAATCAAACTAAAATGAAGGTCATTTGGATGAGCAACACTATGTACCTGACAAGATTTATTTTAAAAATTTTGGAAAAAAATGAACATATCGTTATCCTTTCACAACTACAACACATTAATTAAATGATTACAGAAAATGTTGCATGCATTGTCTAGAGTTGTAATGAGTCGTGCATCATGTTTGAGATCAAATTAACAAAACATCACCTACTACATTAACACTATTTCATCCATTTATTTATTATAGATATTTTTATCCCCAATTAAGACTACTAGTTCAAAAGCATTCAACTCTAGAGGTTCAAAAGTTAGCCTTTGATATATGCATATGTGTCTTGGTGGTTTTTGACATGTTTTTATGTGTTGCGAGTGTTGTTTGATGCTCAAACTGGTAGGGAAAGTCCTTGAAATTTATTATAGTGTATTTACGTTGGAAACACCCGGGTATGACTCCTAAAGGGCCCCGCAAAAGGCTCTAAAGGAGGACCCCAAACACTTCTTAGGCACTACCTTGGCAGTGTCAAACGGCCTTGAATGACGCCTTGTAGGTGAACCTATGCCCCGTCGATGGGAAGGCATCGTCCAACACTTAGCCTGGATGAGGCTCAGCCCAAAGACCAAAATTTTGGTGGACACTACAGACCATTGTTGGGACTAAGGGGTGTTTATGGCTGTCTGTCGATGCAGCCTGTGTAAACTGCCAGGTGCAGTGTTTCATTAAAAAGGTGAATTAGAAATTCACCCCACCTTCCTAAATTAGTATGGACGGTTATTATGGAGTATTTTAGGTTTATGAAGTTAGTTAATAACATGAAAACCCCATTCCCAATCCATTATTCAAAATTGGACTTCCCTCTCCAAAAATATCATCTTTAGAAACCTCCATTAAATGTAAAGCTCAAGAACAACCATGGTGAAAGATTCTCAAGGTTTCTTTATCAAGTTTTTGTGGTTCCTTCATCGAATAAGGTATGGTGATACTTCATATCGAGATAACCTTCCATCTATAGAGTTCCTCCTAATATTTTCAAAAAGAATTCATGATCAATCTTCCTAGCTTTTAATATATCCATGGGTTCTTTTTAAAAATGATTTCGAAAGTATTATGGGAATGAGTTGATAACTTACTACTCTTTTGAATGTGATTATCAATTCCATTCCATGTTGAACCCATGATCGCTCTCAATCTTGATTTAGCCTATAATGTGTTATGTTGTGATATTCAATTGTGATAAATTGATTTAGCTACTGCCTAAGATGTAAATTTATGATGAATTATGTAAAGTTGATCTAATGTGGATCAAGTTTTAATATTTTAATGAAATTGACCTTTCTTCTAGTTCTATAGCTAGTTATGTAGTGATTTTAATATGATCTCGATTCTATGGTAGTTGTTATGTTATCTTGAGCTTCTGTCCTAGAATTATATTATTGTTGAATTATGCGTATGGATCATTGATGATCATAGAAAGGGAGATTAGGTAAGTGATCTATGTTTATCTACTCTTTATTGAATTGGTGATGTAGTGTACATGTTATTATCATGATCTTGTAGTTGTTTATGCATGATTTCGTGCATTTTAATGTATATTTTTCTACTGTCGTATACTTGAATTGCTTATGAAAGATGAATATGGATCAATGATGATCAAAAATTGATGAATTGGTAAGGTTTACTCTATTCCTCTACTTTTCTATGTAATATCTAGTTGAATTGGCCTTGTATGGAATTACGTGGTATGGTCCACTTATGGTGGGGGTGTTTACTTCTTGTCAATCTATATATGTGTTCACTATAGCCTTGAAGGAAACTCGATGTTATGTGAGTGTGTGGTTATGATGATCAATTTTATTCTGCATCGCTAACTAGGATGACTTGATAGATTTACTACTATGGGCAAGGTTACTGGAACTTGTCTATGCATTACACATGTGTGACTTGATAGGATAGTTCCTAGGTACATGATTAATAATGCATGATCTATGACTATATGTTATATGGTATGATGAGGTATGAATGTGCATGATGTATAAATATGTTTATATGAAAACATTGCTCATATACTTACACCTATACTCTTATGCATGAATGAAGTACAACTATGAATATGTATGGTCTAAGAGTATTTATGTGAAATGTTTACTCACATATATACATACACACACATGAAAACATGTCTATGTTTCTTGTATGATGATCTAGTCAATAGAGGGGCTCCTGAAAGGTGTTCTCAAGGGTATCCTAAACTAGATGGTGCTTTACATATGCTATGTCCATTTGAAAAGACTTCTCAAATGATTTAGGTTGATGAACTCTCATCTATGACCTATGAGATAAGAATGTTAGGGGTCAACTCTCTTATGACTATATTTTTAAAATAATGATAATAATTACATTTCAATAAAGGGAACTAAGCTTAGCTCTAAGTGAACTTAGATGAGGGGTGCCCTTTCCCAATGTGGGAAGGCATGTTCACTATTGTCCACACGAGGTGGATAACTACAATCCCTCAATAGGCATAAAGAGGGTTTCCATATATACCTCCAAGTTATATAAACTATGCTTTCTCGATAGGATCTAGCAAGTGATATCACCTAGTATGCTAGCATGACGTTAATGTTCTAGTTTGGCAAAGTTGAGCACCTTCCCTTTGTGTAAGGCTTTACAAAAAAAAATCCATGTTTTGCACCCATGGTCTTAGTGTTGGTTAAGGATATAGTTTCCCTAAAGTGAAATGGAAAATGGAAGTAAAGTAAGGACCCTTACAAAAATAACCTAATGGAAGTTGCTTACTGTAGGTAGGGGTATCAGACTTTACCAATGCATTCCACAAGTAGCTCTTGAAGGGAGTTCTAGTAAGGTGTTCTAATGTATATGACTATGTGCATGACATTGTAGTGCCCTCTACTTGTTGTTATGATATGCATTGGTATGAGTCCTAATGGATCTATGTAATGTGGTCTCTTCTTATGTGCGTAATGTTTGTCTTATTGACTACATGTGAATGTCCTACTTGGTATGCATGTAGTGACTATAGTAACATGGTTAGTTTGAAGTACATGTTAAGGCTTATGGTCTCTGTTTAGTTTTAGTTAGTATGTGTGAGGCTATGGGGCTTCACATGTACATTGCACTATTAGACTTAGATTTGGGTTATGAGTAAGGTCTTATAAGAGTCTATGTAAAGTGAAGTTAGTATATGTGCAAATTGACTACGATTTATTGTAATGGTTTTTGTAGTCTTGAATTAAATGTGTCGTATGGTATGTTATTCTTCTATGAATGTAAGTATTGAGTTAGGAAGGTTATGTATGAGTACCTTGTGGCCTTAAGGTGATGCATTTCACTAAGTATCACGAAAGGGTTACTTGGGCAGTTAAGAAGATAAAGAGAAAGAAAGTTTACTGTAAAATGAAGTTGTTCACCGTAATTGAAATAATCTTACAGTAAAGTGGTGACTAAAATGTCTTAAATGCAATGTATGATTTTAAGTGATCTTGTGACCATTGAATATGCCTATATGAAGAATGTTAATTGTATGATGCTTGTTGTATCAATGTTTTAACAAAAAGGCATAATGCATGGTTTCAAAGGAAAATGTCCGTTTTAAATGCATGTTTTTACATGGTTAACATACTTAGTACATTCTTGTACTATAATCATTTTTCTCTACCTTTTTTCATAAAGTGTAGGTTATGGATGCTTAAAGGACGTCTCTAGAGTGAAAGGTTCTTGATATGTGTTTCCCAAGCTCAAGGAAAAGGGATCCTTAAGTTCAAGGTTCCTATGTCATTGATTTAAGTAAAAACTTGTAATAACTTAGTCATGATATATGTTGAAAGGGTTGTATCCCTATTATACTCCAATGATGTTGAGTCTAAGTTGGCCAAAAGACATAGAGTCTTTAACTATGTATTATGATATTTTATATATATTGGAAGTGATGTTTCTAGCATATGTTGTACTATGAAAAGTTTTAAATTTTCTGCTAAATTTACCTATGAAAATGTGATGAATGATAACTATGGGCTTGTATAAGACCTCAAAAAGGTCAATGTAACATTCTGGAAAATCATTATATCTAATGAAGAGACTAGTATGCCCTTAGGATAACCTATTAGGGGTACATAGGCATCCCAATGTGTTCAATGTGTTCTTAAAAGGTACACTAAAATCCATAAACTAAGAATTGGCTCAAAGACATCTATGAAATCATATCTTGAATAAATTGGCTATTTGGTTCCAATAAAGTTGGCTAACTCTATGTGGTCAAATGAATATATTATAATGGATAGGAACTTATGAAAATGATTAAAAGATTGTCTAAAAGTTCATGCATATGGCAATTTAAATATGAACATACGTCAAAATTGGTTTATGCCAAAAAGAATGAATTTGCTAGTCCAACATCCCAAATGTTGAGCCAATACTAATGATATGCCAAATATTGTGTAGTAAGACTATAAAATATATATTAAGCACTTATAAAGTAATATCAATGAATACATAACCAAGGGCATGAAATTCATTGGGACAAATCCCAACATGCCCCACAAGAATGAACTATGAACACATGAAACTCATTGAATGAAGTGCTCATCGTCCATAAACGGTGATATGAAGCTACTACACTAAATTTAGTAAGTAAGGTGAGTTATAAAATAATTAAAAGGGTCTAAATTAAGTAAGTTACCAGAATGGGGTGTTAAAGGAAGTGAGGTAAGTTTTATTTACACAAAAGCTAATTTGTTAAAAGAGTACTCACGAATAAAGGTGTTAGAATGTGTGAAACTAGTCTAATTAACACCTAAGGATGATATGTAAGGACAATTCACATTCATCAATGTAAATTAAGGATTATATGAAAGAAAAATTCACATTTCATCAATCTACAGTAAGGATGACCAGTCATCAATAGAGTAACTAGATTTCAATCTAGAAGCAAAACTTCATAAGGCTTGAGTCAACACTAAAAGATGATGAAATGAACAGTCACGTAAAAAGGGATGATTAACTAAGATGTATGTAATGAAATGATGAAAGACTAGAAGGGTTAAGTAATAGTGTTAAACACACTAAATGGCCAAATTCATTGGCATATGATATAATGAACATTCACATTAAAGGGATGAGTAATTATGAAAAGCAAGTGTGCTAATGCTAATGAATGTGGTGACAATATGATAATACGCTAATGTGAAATATGATAGGAATATCAAATGAGCCTAAGTAAATGTTACCAAAACGTACTCACCTATGAGAGTGTAAAGCAAATGACGAGACCAGTCTCTATGTACACTCTAATGAAAGTATTGAGAATGATGTATACTTAATACTAATGATGAGATGAGAAATAATCTATTGATCTATGATGCCCTCATACTAGAAGCCAGCTTCCATGACGTATCAGTTGAATCAAACAGAACTTTATACGAGCACCGATAGGACAGCTATGAGCGATGATGTTTTCTTTCAGGAAGGGCGGAGATTCATGTAACTCTCATGATATGAGACTTTCCGGCATGCTGGGTATTGGTCTCCTTATATATCATACGCTTTGAACCTATACAGGCTGTATAGGGATCTAGCAGGGTTCGACTCCCTATATACGCTAGCATGTTTGGGTTACTTCGGATGGTGATTCCACCTCTTTTCAGTGTGGGGAAAACACTGGATTTCATGATGCTAACATGATCTATATTGGTTAAGGTTAAATTTACCTAAGAAATAATGAGGCCATCCTAAAAGTATGAAAGATAATGAAATGAACAATACCGAAGATGTTTGTGCAACACAATCAGGAGGTGAAATCAGATTCACGTAATTACATTAGGTCATTCTTGGTCATTGCACTTCATGATCCCGATGAGAGTCTTAAAATTCATCCTTGGTATAGATGGTGATTACATCAGCCTACTAATGAAGGAAATGAGTAATGTGAAGTATGAATGAACGAATGAAGCAAATTCTGTGTTTGCTAAAGAAGGCCCTCGGGTTGAGATCCCATATGTTGGGCCCTAACTTGAGATGTATTGATGCTACATCAACGATTCCAAATTGTCATATATATGAAATTTATAATATATAAAACATGAAAGTATTGAAATCAATGGCATTATCAATAGAGAATTGCTTATGAAAGGTAATGAATATATAGTCTAAAGAATGATTCACTATAATACAGGGAAATCATTGCTTAGTCTTTGGATTACTTACTTCGATTCATTGTGGGTATGGGACTGCAATGAATCATTGCACTTGTAAGTAAAACATAAAGAATTATTGAACTGCACAACAACAAGAAGAAAGACTGAAAAATAATCTAAGTGTACATAGAGTAGCTCTCAGCCTAAGAGAATCAAAAATCTCAAATCTTCGCCCGAGTTGTTCTAAAATTATGTTGATGATACTTATGTTTTGCATTCATATAGAAAATGAGTTGTCTGCTTTGAATTCATTAAAATACGTCATATTTATACCACAATTCATAACTAACGAAGTAGGAAAGTCTAATGACTAGACTTTCTACAAATGGCATGTTGCTTAGTAAGAGATTTCATTGATCATGCATAGCTTTATGTGTATGTGTGCATACACCCATACTAAGTACAAGTGGTGTAATACCCTACTATTTACTATTTTTATAGGTGCAGGTCAGAGGACAAGTTGACGACACTTGCAACGGTTTGGACTTCAGCGTTTATCCAAACCATTTGGTAGGTCCTCATGATTTCTAGAATTCTACAGATTTAGTCTAGCCTTAGTTTTAGACATAGCTAGTGCATTATGTCCCTAGCGTTTCTTTCGCACTTTCATTTCGAAGCTTAGTAATAAGGTCGTGTTTGGCGAACAATTTATGATTTATTCATCTTAAGTTTTGAATTGATTCTTTATGTTAGATGGTTATTCTCATATGTTGAGCTTAGTATATGATGTATCTCGTTAATAATTATATGAAGTCTATGTATACTTCATACATATAAATTTTTTAAAATTTTTCGTAATTTTAACGAGATGAATGTGATGAATGTAAGATGAGGCTTGTCTTCGACCTCTGAGAGGTCAATGATGTCGGTTGCGATACGGATTCAAGAATCTGGGTCGTGACAAACTTGGTATCAGAGCATGAGGTTAAAGTACCTAGGAACTAAATCTCAACACAACCACCGCAGTTTCTAGCTTATGGTTGTGAAGCGCGCCACAATCATGACTTAGAGACTACGTGATGATAGGAAATTTTCCCTTCTTCTACTCTTTATCGTGCTATCTAGAGCTTCGACACTGTGTAATTTTAATTATCTAACTTCCTTCTTGATTGAACGCGTAGAAGAATACAAACAAAAATTAGGATGGTCAAGTGATCTAAGGCTCCAGGCTCAAGATCTGGACTTCCCAAGAAGGGGCCATAATGGAAATGCCCAACATGGATGAAAGACGTGTGGTGAGTTTTGTTGTTCGCATGGAGGTTAATGCATGGTAATGTCTAAAATCCTACTATGAGTATTGATGAGGAGGAGAAGGATAAGTAGACTACATACCAACTCAAGAATATGGCTTAGACATGGATTTGCTTCATAAGTGTTATGTTGTAATAGACTATAGAAACACGGTTGTAAGCCTTCAGTTTCCAAAGAAGTTGGGCTAAAATGAGAAGGGCGTGGTTCCAATCCAACAGGCCAAGGCAGATGCTCAGCCTCAACAAAATGTTGTAGCCGCACCCCCCAAGAGAAACTGGTTCTATGCATTGAAAGGAAGAGAGGAACAAGAGAAGTCCGCTGATGTGGATTATGGTAACTTGTTTGTCTTCTCCTTTCCTGTTTATGCATTATTAGATCAAGGAACTACCTTGTCTATGGTAAATCCTTTTGTTTCTAATCAATTGGACTTACTTCCTGAGATCTTACATGAATCGTTTCTAGTTAGTACTCCTATAGGAGATAGTGTTAAGGCCGAAGGGGTACGTAGAGAAATAGATGGCATAGTGGCAAGTCCCTTTGAAATTGAGTTGGGTGTCATTATGTTCAATATTAAGGCCAACAAGATGTTATTTAAGAGGTTAGATATACTCTTCTTAAGTCTTTTTTATGTTTAAGAAACTCTAAGTTTAAGTGCCTTAGTGGATTTGGTGTGGTAAGTCCCTAATTTTATGTCTTATAATAGCAGTATATGAGTTAAAACGAAGTTATATTTGCATTTTATGTTGTTGTTTTGTGTAGCATAGGCATATTTTCTATGTTGCATGATTTGCAATATGTATTAAGTTATGTGTGATTGAGAAGGAAATTCCTCACTCTCAAATATGAAGCTTCAAATGAACTTGAATGATATGAATCATCCAAATAACTGTGAATCAGATATTAACAAAAGAGAAACATTTAAGCATGATAGAGTAAATTTCGAAAGTCACCCTCTTGTTTAAGTGACGTATATGTGTCATTCGGGAACGAATGTTCCTAAGGGAGAGATAATGTAACATTCCGGAAAATCATATGTCTAATGAGATCCCAGTATACCCTTAGGATAACCTATTAGGGGTACATAGACACCCCAATGCCCAATATTGAGAAATATTGGGCATAGTATTGAAAAATTGGCTAAGGTATATTAGCCAATTTTCCATATACAAATAAGAAATATACTTTTAGGATTGTCACACCCCAATCCAAGATTGATGTTCAATAAATGTACCTTTAATGAAAACCCTAATCTAAAAGAAAAATCCGTTTAGAATAGTTTCACACAAAGCAGTCGGCATCCAAATGTCAAGCCTAGTACCATAGCACATGATCATTTAAAATGATCATGTAAATGAAGAAGTACCCAAGGACATAGTGAGGGTCCTTGGGACAATAAGTAGACATTCCCAAATGAACCATAAATAATAGTTAGTTAGGGAAGTACAACCAACCCATGTGCAAGCATATGTGCAAGACATGTGAAGAAGTGGCCAAGGAGGGGACCAACCTAACTGAATTCGGCTAGGGTAGTTAGGGGGGGAAACGTGCACAGGGGACCCCTCCATGTGGGGCCTAACTTCCTAACTAATTATAGACTCTAACCTACTGACCTAAATACATAACTAACCTAGTACCAAATGAAATAAACTAAATAGTGAACCCGAGAACCTAGGACCAAAATCGGGGTTACACTAACCTAGTACTAGTTAAAGAGAAAACCTAGTACCTAACCTAGGATGGTCCAAAAGGTTAGTTATGGTCCTACAAAATTAGGGGTACTTTATTATTTCCCATATTTTACTTAATTAATTAATTTATAAAATTAATTAATTAATTTAAAAGGTCTAAAACCGAAACTAAAAAGAAAATTTCCAAATTTTTGTTAAGACAAAAAAGGGACAACCTAGTACCTAACCTAGGATGGTCCAAAGAGATAGTTAAGGTCCTAACAACTTAGGTATACTTTAGTAAGTACCCTAGGCTACTTAATTAATTAATTTAGCATATTAAATAATTAATTTAAAGAGTCAAAACCGAAATATTTAACCTAGGATGATCCATAGGATTAGTTATGGTTATAAATACTTAAGGGTACTTTATTAGTTATACTAGGTTACTTAATTAATTAAATTATCCATTTAATTAATTAATTAATTAAAGGGATCAAATCGAAATTTTTATGCTAACCTAGTATAAAGCAAGAAACATCCTAGTACTTAACTTAGGATGGTCCTAAAGGGTTGATTATGGTACAATGACTTAGGGGTACTTTATTAATTCCCCTAGGTACCTAAATTAAGTATTTAATTAATTAATAAAAATTCAAAATGTTGACCTAAACCATTGTCAACACCAAAATTTCAGATTTTAGGCAAGTCAACATTCTCCTATGTTTAGTCCACTTAGGAGGGGTTTTTTAGTAATAGTTAATTAACTTATTTAACTAAATTTTTAAACCCTAAGTTTAATAATTCAATTTCAGTTCCTAATCCAAAAAACCACGTTCAAACTTAAACAAATACACGACAAAAACAAGAAAACAAGCGTGAGAAAAATAGTGAACAAAATGCAATAAAAAAATAGAAAATTTCATAAACGATTCTCAAGGTTTCTTCAATGTTTATTCAAGGTTAGTTCAAGGTGGTCTTAGTAGATTAAGTTCTACTTAAGGTATAGGTTTCTCTCATGGACTTCTTTCTCCAAGAGAGTTTTCTTTCGAACGATTCAAAGATCTTGAAAACTAGGGTTGTTTCCCATCTTTCTTGTCGAACTCCATTCCCTAATATCCTTGTTACAATTTCAATGTTGAATAGGTTAGAAATCATGTTGCTGGTATGTGGTACTGGTTGTTGTTAACATGAATTGTTCTTGAATGATGAGTATCGAATGAAATTATGAACTTGTAATTGCGTAAAGTTAATCTTATCATGATAATTAAGGATTGATAATATGCTAAGTTAAGTCTCTGATGTGTTAAATGAGTATGTGTCTTTGTCTGAATGTAGACTTATTGTGGTTGTGATGTTATGAAGATGTTAAAGCTGTCAAATGTAAATATAATGTTGTCCAATGTGCTCTTAAAAAGTTACACTAAAATCCATAAACTAAGAATTGACTCAAAGACATCTATGAAATCATATCTTGAATAAATTGGCTATCTGGTTCCAATAAAGTTGGCTAACTCTACGTGGTCAAATTAAATATTATAATAGATAGGAACTTATGTAAATGATTAAAAGATTGTCTAAAAGTTCATGCATATGGCAATTTAAATATGACCATACGTAAAAATTGGTTTATGCCAAAAACAAAGAATTTGCTAGTCCAATATCCCAAATGTTGAGCCAATACTAATGATATGCCAATTCTTGTGTAGTAACAGTATCAAATATATATTAAGCACTTATAAAGTAATATCAATGAATCCATAACCAAGGGCATGACACTCATTGGGACAAATCCCAACATGCCCCACAAGAATGAACCATGAACACATGAAACTCATTGAATGAAGTGCTCATCGTCCATAAACGGTGATATGAAGCTACTACACTAAAGTAAGTAAGTAACGTAAGTTATAACATAATTAAAAGGGTCTAAATTAAGTAAGTGACCAGAATGGGGTGTTAAAGGAAGTGAGTCAAGTTTTACTTACACAAAAGCTAATTTGTTAAAAGAATACTCACGAATAAAGGTGTTAGAATGTGTGAAACTAGTCTCATTAACACCTAAGGATGATATGTAACGACAATTCACATTCATCAATGTAAAATAATGATGATATGAAAGAAAAATTCACATTTCATCAATGTACAGTAAGGATGACCAGTCATCAATAGAGTAACTAGATTTCAATCTAGAAGCAAGCCTCCATAATGCTTGATTCAACACTAAAAGATGATGAAATGAACAGTCACGTAAAACGGGATGAGTAAATAAGATGTATGTAATGAAATGATGAAACACTAGAAGGGTTAAGTAAGAGTGTGAAACACACTAAATAACCAAGTGCATTGGCATATGATGAAATGAACATTCACGTAAAAGGGAAGAGTAATTATGAAAAGCAAATGTGCTAATGCTAGTGAATGTGGTGACAATATGATAATACACTAATGTGAAATATGAGTGGAATATCAAATGAGCCTAAGTAAATGTTACCAAAACGTACTCACCTATGAGAGTGTAAAGCAAATGACGAGACCAGTCTCTATGTACACTCTAATGAAAGTATTGAGAATGGTGTATACTTAATACTAATGATGAGATGAGAAATAATCTATTGATCTATGATGTCCTCATACTAGAAGCCAGGTTCAATGACGTATCAGTTGAATCAAACAGAACTTTATACTGAGCACCGATAGGCTAGCTATGAGCGATGATGTCTTTTTTCGGAAAGGGCAGAGATTCACGTAACTCTCATGAGACAAGACTTTCCGGCATGCTGGGTTTTGGCCTCCTTATATCTCCTAGGCTTTGAGCCTATACTTGAAATATAGGGATCTAGCAGGGTTCGACTCCTATATACCCTAGCATATTTGGGTTACTTCAGACGGTGATTCCACCTCTTGTCGGTGTGGGGAAAACAATGGATTTCATGATGCTAACATGATCTATGTTGGTTAAGGTTAAATTTACCTAAGAAATAATGAGTCAAACCTCAAAGTATGAAAGATAATGAAATGAACGATACCGAAGATGTTTGTGCAACAGAATTAGGAGGTGAAATCAGATTCAAGTAATTACATTAGGTCATTCTTGGTCATTGCACTTAATGATCCCGATGAGAGTCTTAAAATTCATCGTTGGTATAGATGGTGCTTACATCAGCCTACGAATGAAGGAAATGAGTAATATGAGGTATGAATGAACGAATGAATCGAATTCTGTGTTTGCTAAAGAAGGCCCTCGGGTTGAGATCCCATAGTCTCATGTATATCAAATGTATAATATATAAAACTTGAAATTAATGTTAATGGCATGATCAATAGAGAATTGCTTATGAAACGTAATAAATATATAGTCTATAGAATGATTCACTATAAGGTAGGGAAATCATTCCTTAGTCCTTGGATTACTTATATCGATTCATTGTGGGTATGATACTACAATAAACCATTGAACTTGTAAGTATAACATAGGACAAAAAGAATTATTGAAGTACACAACAAGAAGTAGAAAAAGACTGAAAAATAATCTAAGTGTACAAAGAGTAGCTCTCGGCCTAAGGGGATCAATAATCTCAAATCTTTGCCCGAGTTATTCTAAAATTATGTTGATGATACTAATATTTTGTAATCATATATAAAATGAGTTGTGTGCTTTGAATTCATTAAAATACATCATCTTCATACCACAATTCACAACTAACAAATTAGGAAAGACTAATCACTAGACTTACCAGAAATGGCATGTTGCTTAGGAACAACTTTCATTGATCATGCATAGCTTTACGTGTATGTGTGAATACACCCATACCTAGTAAAAGTGGTGTACTAACCCCCTACTATTTACTATTTTTATAGGTGTAGGTCAGAGGACAGGTTGACGACACATGCAGTGGTATGGACTTCAGCGTTTCTCCAAACCATTTGTTAGGTCCTCGTGATTTTGAGGATGCTACAGATTTAATCTAGCCTTAGTTTTAGACATATATAGTGGATTTTTTCCCTAGAGTTTCTTTCACACCTTCATTTTGAAGCTTCGTAATAAGGACGTGTTTGGAAAACTATTTATGATATATTCATCTTCAGTTTTGAATTAATTCTTTATGTTAGATGGTGGTTATCTTATGTTAAGCTTAGCATATGATGTATCTATTTAATAATTATATGAAGTATAAGTATACTTCATACATATGAAAAGTTTTAAATTTTCCGCAAATTTAACTATATGAATGTGATGAATGCAAGATGAGGCTTGTCTGCGACCTATGAGAGGTCAACGACGCCGGTTTTTATCCGGATTCCAGAATCCGAGTCATGACAGTCAACTACGCCATGTTACTTCTAGGGGGTGCTCCCCGTTCGTGACAAACATGGTATCAAAGTATGAGGTTGTAAAAGTGGTTTTAGGGTCAAAAAAGTCCGGTATCACCACGTCTAGTAGAGTCTCATTCATCGGTTGTGAGTCGCGATACGTCTATGAGCGAGAGGCTATAGCACGATAGATTTTCCCTTCTTCATCATTCTCATGTCGTTCCATAGAAACTAAATCTATAAGATCTCTCTCATGTGATTTCTTGTCCGATGGTCTTTTAGATGTGATTTCTTGGGTAAGATTGTATCTCTATGCTTGAGGGAAAGAAGGTGAGTTTTGATGTTTTCCTTGGTTTAATGGTTTGATGAGTATGTGTGAAGGTGAATTTTGGCATGCTTTGATTATGTGATTCCATTTATGGCTATAAATGTGATTTATGAGAAATGACATGTTATGTGAGGATTTTGGTTAAGATAAGGTCATAGCTTGTTAAGGAAGTTGTCGTAGTTGAATTGAGCTTCCTTTTTGGATTATATGTTGATATATGGCTTTTGCATGATGGTAGTCTTATGATATGGTTTAGACTTGAAATGCTTTAGGAAGTGTGGTAAATTTCTAAACATTCATGTTGCCCTTATATGTTACTTGTTAAATGTTTCCCTTTGTGTCACATCCGTGGAGCGCCCCTAGATGTAATCGGTGTCGTCTTCCTCTTTGAGGACTTAGACTAGCCTCTTACCATGCATCATTACATTCATAGGATGAAAATGAGGAAAAACTTAAAGCTTTTCATTAATTCTGCATGGAGGTTTGCATAGACCTCTGCATACACATAATATATTCATATCGAGTATACATAAACCCTTTGTAAAGGAAGATTACATAGTCTTCTACTTTTATTGCACATAGTATATTTATTAGCTAGAACATAGTCTTTAAAGAGTGACTCATCTAAAAGCCATATAACAAGATTATAGAAATTTGGGCATAGCTCATACCTCAAGGTAGAAGAGCCACATATAGGCTATATAATTCGTACTCAAATGAAATGAGAACGAATATAAGAGTCTTAAAACTAAAACAACTTCATAAGATCGATATTTGGCGTCGCCCTCCAAAAGTGTGGACCTACCCACTTGGATGATTGAGAAATTCCAAGTCTTCTAGAAAGTCATTTCAAAGATCCCTCAACGACCGGAACCTAAAATTTTGGGGAAAAGGGAAAAAATGGGGTTAGTAAACCACTTGTACTAAGTATGAAATCATATTCACATATAAGATAAAATTATTATAAAAGGGACATTTCATTAAACATGCTATTTTAAATTTTTAAAGCCTTATGCATAATCAAGTCAACCATACCAATCAACAAGACATATGTATTAAGTCAAAGAAAGTAACATGTTGGTCAACATACTTTAACCCATAATCTAATACAACCCTATCATGAAGTAATTATATCACAAGCCTGAATAAGATTCATTATATAATAATAAAGCAAGACAACTACTCATGGATACTCATAGAGTCAACAAGTGCAATGACAAAACAAAGTCCCATAACCTTACTCAATCAAGTAACTCAACAAGAACTATAACCAATATCCAACTTCACATAACATAACCTTTAAGGCTACATAACAACATACTTTAGCAATATAGTCCAAATAAATCTTCATAATAATAACAATAATCATATAATTGTCACGACCAGAATCTAGACCCAAGATGAGACCGGCGTCGTTGACCTATCAAAGGTCGCAGACAAGCCTAAATATGTCATTCTTACTTCATCTAGGTTAATTTTTGCGGAAAATTTGAATCATTTTGTTGGTGATATGCTTACTAGTTATTCTACTACCTACGTAATTGTTCACTGTCAACCATCTAACATTAAGATCATAAAATGAAAGAAACTGTTTATTATAATGATAAAGATGTACTTGCCAAAATAGCACCAATACAATATCAGAACAAAAACGGGAAAGAAACGCTATTGGAATATACTCCACTTGATCAATCCTACAACTAATCTAGAATGTAAATGGGGAAGCATCCTCGAAAGCATGAGGGAAAACCGAGTCCGGATGAATGCTCGACGTCCGGATAACTGCACCGTTGATCCTGTAGCTCTAGCGTCCACCTGTGCCTGCTTCTAAAATTTTAAAGTTATATAGGGTTAGTACACACTTGTACTAAGTATGGGTATATGAAAGCACACACCAAGGACATGCATGATTTAGAACAGCTCTTTAATAACAACATGATTATGGAAAGTCAAGTCAGTGGACTTGCCAAATTGGGATTAGCAAAGTTAGTGAGCTTTCCAAATTTTGATTAGGAAAGTGAATGAACTTTCCAAATTTGGATTAGGAAAGTCATGCCATGAGAGTAACCTGCATCATCATACTTATCATTTTATACACAGCACACAACAGCGTACACATAGCACATATCATAATTCATATAACACATAACATTGTTCAGATCATTTATTTGGATGCCATGAGACCTTGGAATCATGGACTTGACATTAAGACTTCCCAAAATGAGTGATCAACATATGGGACCTCAACTAGAGAGTCTGCTTTAGAAAACATAGAGTCTTTTTCTTTCATTCATACGTACTTCATTTCATTTCATTCATGGTCTAGTGTAACACTAGTTATACCTAGGATGTAGTTTAAGGCTTTCATAGGGTTCATTGTGCAATGATAAAGAATGACCTAATGTCATTACTTGAGTCCAACTCACCTCTTGATTAACCTATCCTAACAACTTTGGTATCATTCGTTTCATTATGTGCATCATTTGAGGCTGGCCTCATACATTCATTGGGAACTTTTACTTTAACCGACATATATCATGTGAGCATCACGAAATCAAGTGTAATGAAACCCCACAGCGAAAAGAGGTGGAATCACCGGCCGAAGTGACCCAAAACATGCTAGCGTACATGGGAATTGAACCCGCCAGGTCCCTATATTGGTAGTATAGGTTCGAAGACTAGGAGATATAAGGAGACCCATACCCTCCATGACAGACAGTCTCATCGCATGAGAGTTACGTTAACCTCCGCCCTTCTCGGAAGAAGGCATCACGGCTCATAGCTAGTTTATCGATGCTCAATATAAAGTTCCAATGCATTCAACTCATACGTCATGGAAGTTGGTCTATAGTTTGAGGACATCATAGCCTAATAGATGATTTCTCATTTCATCATTAGTATTAAGTGTGTTAATCTCTATACTTTCATTACAGTTTTCATAGAGTCCGGTCTTTTCATTAACTTTACACTCTCATAGGTGAGTACGTTTTGGTAACATTTACTTAGGCTCATTTGAGATTTCTCTCTTATTTTACATTAGCATTATATCATGTTGTCACCACATTAATCAACATTAGCACATTTGCTTTTCATAATTACTCACCCCTGTATACGTGAATATTCATTTAATCATATGCCAATGCACTTGGCCATTTTGTGTGTTTCACACTCTTACTTAGCCCTTCTAGGGTTTCATCATTTCATTACATAAAAATCATTTCATCGTATGCCAATGCACTTGGACATTTAGTGTGTTTTACACTTATAGTTAAACCTTCAAGGGTCATGTCAGTTCATTACATACATATTGGGTTCACTTATTTGTAAACGTATCCTAGACTACATACAAGCCAAGAAGCTTCATTCATAGTTTTTTTAAGTTATTCATATCTTCCTAAGATTATGTAGTACAATACTTAAGCATCTTTATGTATGAAAAGATCTTGATTTCGATCTTAGTAGGCAGCATTATTTTTGAAGATTTAATTCACGTATAACTTATACATCTATACGAAATTTGGGCAAGGGAACCCAATTCCGAATCTCTTAGACAACACTATATTATTTTCATTTATTGTATTTTTGTCCACATGACATTGGACCCTAGATCAAGCCCCAACATAAATGTTTCCTCTTTATCTTTCTCCTTTCAATTACCTCTTACTTGGCCGAGGGGTTGTGGTATCAAACCCCCACAATCCCTTTTATTTTTTTTATCTATTCCTCGTTGCCTATTTTGAGTTGATTATGAGTTTGTGGGATCAAACCCCCACAGCCTCTCTTTATTTTTCTTTAATTATCCTCCTTGTATCTTTCTAAGAGGTCGTGAGTTCAATTCCCACACGCCTCCCCCTTTATTTTTCTTTTGTTCTCCTCCTTAATATGCTTAAGAGGTCGTGGGTTTGATTCCCACACGCCTCTACCTTTATTTTCCTTTTATTCACCTCCTTAAATCTGCCTAAGAGTTCGTGGGTTCGATTCTCACACGCCTCCCCCTGTATTATTCTTTTATTCTCCTCCTTAATCTGCCTAAGAGGTCATGAGTTTGATTCCCACACGCCTCCCCCTTTAGTTTTCTTTTATTCTCCTCCTTAATCTCCCTAAGAGGTCGTGGGTTCGATTTCCACACACCTCCCCCTTTATTTTTTTTTATTCTCCTCCTTAAATCTGATTGAGAAGTGGTGTGTTCGAATCCCACTCCTCTCATTTCTTATTATTGTTAAGTTACATTTTCCAGCCAATACCATGGTTCGAATCCCCTTCACCACATTTCTTTTTACTTCTTTATTTTCATGGTTTTTAACATGGTGAGGT
This sequence comes from Solanum habrochaites, assembly GCA_027704765.1. NCBI lineage: Eukaryota > Viridiplantae > Streptophyta > Magnoliopsida > Solanales > Solanaceae > Solanum > Solanum habrochaites. The sequence goes on from JAKWJA010002496.1 coordinate 16,217,702, forward strand.
CACGGGTTCAATCCTCCATGACCTCACTTGTTTTAATTCATTTTTTTCAACATTTTGAACCCTCTTTGCTGACCGAAATTCATTACTAGAAGCTGGAAATTTTCTTTTAATTTTCAGCATCCTTTCATCAAGTTACACCTTAGTTCTAAGGGAATTTCGTAGTGCATTTAGAAAGTTTTAGGTGCATTTTCATTGATTTGTCTAGACAAGAGATTATCCCTCAAATCAGCCACATTTCAACTCATATGAACATCACATTTACATCAACATGTGTACATGAAATATAAAGAACTATCACGCCATTTAAAGCCTAAACCATGAACTTTATCCACGGCAACACACACATACACACGTAGTTACATTTTCGGAAACATCAACATAAGTCACATAATTCCAAACATAAATATAAACACATAATCATCACGAAAACACGTTTCATCCCTGGTTTTCTACCAGAAAACATAACCAACCTATGATTCAATGGGAGCTAGTGACAGGGACATGCAATGGGGAACAATCCTAGTTTTTGGAATAGATTAGTCTGAACCTTAGGGGGTCTCTTGGGAAAGGGACCAAGAGAGAAGAGAACCCATACATTTTTGACATTCAAATCTCGACTTGCTGCCCAAAGAACCCATCAAAACACACGTCCAAATTCAAGAGCTTCAACACCAACTTGACGGAAAATACCCTTTCTTTGCCTAACATGTGTGATTAGTTGTTTGTTTATAATTTTCGTTGTGAGTTCTTCAAGTGTGAAAATTATTTTGTTTACTTAATGTTTTTGTACGTTATTTGGCAGAGCAAAACGTGAGTGAGAGTGATAGATACGTGAGAGAGAGATGAGCGTGGCAGAAAAGAGTTTTCTTAGGCTTAGGAGTCTAGTTTAGTACTTAGTCAAATAAGGTTTTATTTAATTATTAAAAATATGATTTACTTTTATTTTAAATCATCTAATAACTAATAAATATAAATTAATTACATTATTTTACCAACTCAAATTAAAAATAATTTAATTCATTGCTTCCCCCTAGGTTCAAACCGGGTGGAGCAAGACTTCACTTCAAGAGCCCAATTTTGGCCCTTTCTCCCCAAAATGACCCTACACCTTATTACTAAATAATTAATTATATATTTAGGGTAATTAAGATACTACTATTGTCCTTGAAAAAGACCATTTTACCCCTAGACCCTCAAAATTTAAGAGTTCATCTTTTTAAGTCCGGTAAAGACTCCTTCAAGTAAATCTTCGTATTTGAGAGCCCTACATGGTTGGAACGAACCTTTCCTAGATAAACTAACTTCACAAGTTAGTTGTCTTGGATTTATCAAGGTTTCTGACATCTAGTCTACACGCATCAATCCGTGTGAACCCGGTCTAATCGTTTGCATTTTAGACACATTAAGTGTTACTTGGCATATCCATTTTTAGGGTTGTTGCAATAATGTCATCTGCATATAATCCCGTCAAGTTAACATCATTTCTATTCTTTATCATATACATACACAATATCAATCCTCTAAGTATTCCCTCAAGGAAAACTAGTGCAAGGCATAGGTAGAGTCCCATACCCCTACCCAGGCTAAGTCAAACCTCTCAAGTCACCCTAGTTGATTTATACTTTATTAATTCATATTAGTTTAGGGAACACTTTCCTTAACCGACAGATAAACAAAGATCTATGTGTGGAATTCAGTGTTGTGAAACCTTACACCGATGGAAGGTGGTCTACCGGCCAAAGTAAAACCAAACATAAACATAACTTTCTAGGTGGATCGACTAGCTAGTCTTCTTATAGAGGTAAAATAGTTCAAGAATAAAGAGATAGGTATAATCTCTCTTCATTCCAGTTGGAAATTGGGGCCTCCTCTCATAGGAATCCATTGGATGAATATCCCTTATTGGGGAGTCAACACCACCTGTGGAAGTACAGGATGAATCTTCCTCTATGGAAAGTCATCACCTCCCATTGTCAAGTTCACTCGGTGCTAAGCTCAGTCCCTTTTTGAAATGTCTTTAATGTCGTTATAATTTTCATAGCTTATTGTAGGTCATAGGTCTAACCCTTATATATTCATCATCATCACAGATCAATAGGAATTGCATAAGTATAATCCTTTATCACAATCCATATATGTGAGGTTAGCACATTAAATATAACTTCATAATAAGGCATATTAGTAAATCATTCATCAGCCTTATAACATTTAAATCTTATCCAAAACCTCACAAATCATAGTCAAGACATTTCAATTCAACATCATTTCAACCCATCAATCCGAATAGAAGGCATACTCCAATAACACATCATGGCTTAATCACAATTAACCATAATTCGAAGTAAAGAATAGAGATCATAAGACTTACAAAGTCTCCTGCACAATTCATCGTCAAGGTCTTACCATCAACTCTTAATTCAATCCAATTAGGGAATAACATAATCATAATTCAATTAACAACATGATGAAAAGTCTAGGAGAATCACTACATCACAATTCAATACTAGATCATAGCTTAAAACAAAATCATTAGGTCAATTCACAATATACTTCATAACTTAGATCAACTTCTCATGAACTATAATAATAACACTATAATTCATCCTAATATATTAATTATTGATTCAATAACATCATATAGTATTAATTCAATCAATAAATAAGTCAATTGAACAAACATTAAACAATTCATATCAAGATCATAACCTAGGGTTAAGGGGTAAAGATCATCTTCTACAAACTAGACCAAACCATCAATATATATCATAATCAAGTTAGAATACATGTTAAGTTCTTCATATTATCCAAAAGAAACCATAAACAAATCAATTCATAGCAGAAATTTCAAGATTGGATGAAACACACTTGAAAACTCAACTTCTGAAATTACTATTAAGGAACCCTTTGAGGAAAGGGGTCTCAAAGGTGAATTAGATCCCATACCTTAATGTTTGATGAAGAATTTATTGTGAATTCGTCCCTTTACATTCCCTTAACCCTCCCCTAGTTTGTTCTTCGATGGAGGTCTTCAACTAGAGCGAGAAAGAAGAGAGAAGGAAGAGAATTTGGTTTTGTGAGTTATGAGAGTTTAGGTTAATCTAATGGGGTTGGGGACTTTATATGGGGAGTTAATCAACATAATCATACTTCCTTTAACTCCGAAATAAACATCTAAGCCTTTAATTAATTATTTGGAACTAATTAAAAATGTTCAGCAATTTACAGTGACCACAGACAACACATGATCGATGGTTCATGGGTCAATCAACGACCATTGTGCCCTTCTGAGTTGTACATCCTTTTTCTTAGTCACACACTATGAAAATGAGGCCCTCCAATTATTTGGCTAATTGTTAGTCGATGTATTGCATCAATGCTCCGTCGATCAACACACGCCCCATCGATTTCCTTTCGTGGGTGCACACTACTTTGGGAAGTTTCTTGACCCCAAGAACAAGGGTCCTCCTCAACGGCCCTTGGTTGGTCCTTGGGGAGTCGTACCCGAATATTTCGACCATACATCAACATAAACACATGTAAGACACCCTTCCACCAATTTTCATAATTTCCAGACTTCTAAAAGCTATTCAAATAAGCTAAGGTACACTAGTACCTCCTTGAACTAATTTCCGGACGTCATGAACGTTCTTGGATGTTTTGGTTTCTAGACTTCCTAATTGACATAGATTCATTAAAATGAACCTTAAAACATTTTCTAGACCTTATGACACTTACGTTAGGCTCTAGAACACGTCTTGGATTTTCGAAGTGTTACATATCCCCCCTTTAGAAATATTCATCCCCGAGTGACACTAAAAAATCTTTTGAAGGAAGGAATAGACTCAAGGCTAGAAGCCAAACCAACAAAAATACATAACAACAACAACAATATCACTTGCATAAGGCAATTCAAAAACTTTAATTATGACAAATAAGACCTAACATTACATTATGAGGAGTGTCCTTCTCACAACAATAAAATCTCAACATAGCATTTATGAGTCAATTATATCAAAGTTGAACTTACCAACATGTTACATATCATTTCACAAAGAGTCACCATATCAAATGCACAACATGACTCAAAACCAGCCAAAGAGCAAAATTTCAAGTGCAAATGCACAATTTCACTGTAAGTTACTATAACAACATAACAAAATGCACATTTTCAAAATAAATCACTAAATATCAAAGAATTTCAATCTTTAGTCTTTATTTTTATTACTAGTAAGAAATACTAACCTTAGATATCAAATAGATGAGGTTAACGGGACTTCATGTCGGCCTCGGCCTCCCAGGCTACACCCTTAACTAAGTGATTCTTTCATAACACTTTTACGGTTGCCACATATTTGTTCCCAAACCTCTTTACTTGCTTATCAAGTCGTTGAACTGGATGTTCGTCATAAGAGAGGTTATCCTTCACACCAAGACCCTCAATAGGAACAATAGACTCAGGATTACCGATACACTTCTTAAGCATTGAAACATGGAAAATCGGATGAACCGAAGACAATTAACCAGGAAGTTTCAATTTATAGGCAACCTTATCAACCCTTTGCAAGATTTCATAGGGACCCACATAACGAGGACTTAACTTCCCTTTGTTTTCATATCTAACCACCCCTTTCATAGGTGAAATTTTCATGTATACTTTATCACCTTCTTCAAACTCTAAATCCCATGTACTATGATCGGCATAAGACTTTTGTCGACTATAGGCCATTTTCAACCGGTTTCTTATGATGTGATCTTTTTTAAAAGTCTTACAAATCAAATAGGGCGAAGATGGAAGATTCACCAACTTCAAATCACCCAATAATAGATCTACACCACCTACCATACAAGGCTTTATAAGGAGCCATAAATATGGATGAATGTAAACTATTATTCTAAGCAAACTCTACCAAAGTCAAGTGCTTATCCCAACTTTCCTTGAAGTCGATTACACAAGCTCTAAGCATATTCTCAAGGGTTTCAATAGTACCGCTTGATCATCTATTTGGTGATGAAAAGCGATATTCAACTTCGCCTTAGTACCCAACCCATCTTGAATGACCTCCAAAATCTAGACGTGAATTGTGCGACCCTTATCCAATATGATTGATAATGGAATACGATGGCGACACATAATCTCATCTAAGAAGATCTTAGCATAATCCTCCGTCGAATAAGTAGACTTGATGGGAATAAAACGAGTGGACTTGGTCAACCTATTCACCACCATACATGTGGATTCACATTGTTTTTGAGTCTAAGGCAAACCTACCACAAAATCCATATTAATATCTTCCCACTTCCAAGTAGGACTTTGGATTTCTTGAAGTAGACCACCTGACTTTTGATGTTCAGCTTTCACTTGTTGGAAATTTGTACACTTAGCATCTAACTCCGCCATATCCTTTTTCAAACCTTCCAACAAATACACTTCACTAAGGTTGATACATATTTGTTGACTCTCGATGAATAGAATAACGGGATCCATGAGATTCGTCAAGAATCCGGTTCTTCAAATCATCTACATTGGGAACACACAACCTTCCTTGATACCTCAAGACACCATCCCCTCCCAATGAGAATGACTCATTAAGCTTACCAAGAACCGATTCCTTCAACTTCATAAATGGTTGATCAAGGTGTTGTTTGGACTTCACCTCAACCACTAAAGATGACTCAGAGTTATGATGGACCACAAACCACCGTCCTGAGAATCTTCCAACCTTACACCCAATCTAGCCAACCTATGAACATCTCTCACTCGGTCTTTCTTGTCTTCCTCTACATGAGACACACTGCCCATGGTCGTATGAATTAGAGCATCGGCAACCACATCGGCCTTGTCATAATCTTTCAACAGTTTAACCATCTTCTTCATCGAACATTCACCTCCTTTTTGGTAAACAAACATTGGAGACTCTTGTAGTCGGTATACACATAAACATGAACACCATACAAGTAATGCCTCCATATTTTCAATTCAAATACCACGACCTCTAACTCAATATCATGAGTTGGAAAATTCTTTTCATTCACCTTAAGTTGTCTAGAAGCATAGGCTATTATTTTCCCTTATTGCATAAGCACACACCCCAAACCCACTCGAGATGCATCACAATACACAACGAACACCTTTTTACCCTCCGTTAAAGCCAACACCGGAGCAGAAGTAAGCCTATTTTTCAAGATTTTGAATCTTTTCTGAGATGCCTCCAACCACTCAAACTTCTTACTCTTTTAAGTCAAAGTAGTCAAGGGAGATGGAATGGACGCAAAACCATCCACAGACCTCCAATAATAACCCGCTACACCCATGAAACTTCTAATATTAGTTGGAGTCAATGGTCTCGACCGATTTTTCACCGCCTCTATTTTCCCTTGATTAACCTCAACTCCCTCACTAAAGATGATATGACCAATAAATTCCACCGACCTCAACTAAAACTCACATTTGCTATACTTGGAAAACAATTGATATTCTTTAAGTACTTGCAACACCACTCTCAAATGGTTCATTTGATCACCCTAATATTTTTAATATACAAAGATGTCATCAATGAAGACAATGACAACTAAATCTGGGTAATTTCGAAACACCTTATTCATTAGGTCAATGAACATCGTCAAAGCTTAGTGAGACTAAAGGACATTACTAAGAACTCATAGTGACCATATCTAGTCCAAAATACCGTCTTTGGTATATCCTCAACTCTCACCCTAAGTTGGTGATACCCCGATCTCAAGTCAATCTTAGAAAACTAGCTTGCCCCTTAGAGTTGATCAAACAAGTCGTCAATCCGAGGGAGAGGGTACTTGTTCTTTACAGTGACTTTATTGAGTTTGTTATAATCAATACACATTCTAAGGGACAAACCTTTCTTCCTCACAAACAAAACCGGAGCACACCTGGAGATATACTAGGTCTTATGAAGCCTTTGTATAGTAAACCTTTTAATTGAGCCTTCAACTATTTCAATTTGGTTGGAGCCATCCGATAAAAAGGAATTGAAATGGGGTTTGTATCCGGTAGAAAATTGATACCAATATAAATTTTCTATTCGGGAGAGATACTGGAAGATATTTAGGAAAAAACTCCGGAAATTCACTCACTACGAGGACAGACTCAATTGGAGGAATTTCGGAGTCTAAATCTTGGACTCTTACTATGTGATATAAACAATCTTTTGAGATCATTTTGCATGCTTTTATACAAGGTATGATACGACATCTAGGAATAGAATGTCCCCTTCCACTCTCAAATGGGTTAATTTTGAAAGTTAAACTAACCTCTTTCTACAATCAATAGAAGCAAAGCAAGCATGCAAGCAATCCATACCTAAGATGATATCAAAATCAAGAATATCATGTTCTACTAGTTCAACACAAGAAACTCTATTGGGGAATGTTATAGGACAATTTCTATACACCCTTTTTGCAATAACCGGCTCACGCAACGGGGTAACACTATAAAAGTTTCACGCAAGATATCAGGTAAAATGAAAAACTTTTTAGCTACAAGAGAATTAATAAATGACAAGGTAGAATCGGGATTGTCACAATTGGAGCGCATACCCCAGATGAGACCGGCATCGTCGTCTTCTCAGAGGACTCATACAAGCCCTTAGCATTCGTCATAACATATGATTAGTAAAAATTGCAGAAATTAAAAATTTTACAATCTACTTGAAGTATACTTAGACTTCATACTTATCATTCATAAACCATACGATATTCTAAGAAATTGTCTCACATATATAAAACCATCTAAAGAGTGCAAATCTGGACTTCACCTATACATAGTCAATATGACACACAGGCCTAAATACAAAAGAATCCCTAGAAACATGATATAAATAGGATATTCCCAATATCTACTAAATTCTTCATAAGCTGGAATATAATTGATAGATTCCCGAACAAGAGGACCTACAAAGACTTGGAGAAAGAGTTCCATGCTTCTTCAAATAGACCTCCTTAAACTTCAATGGTCGGAACCTACAGTTGAAGTAATATAAAGTGATTGGGTTAGTATGCCACATGTACTAAGTATGGGTATTTACATATAACACTTAAGGACATGCATGAAAAAGGATAATTCATCATATCTTTAGAAAACGTGCTAAGTCATTTGAATGTCTTTAACGCACATATCATAGAACATATACAAGTCAAGGATTCCATAAACATAAAGCATGACCATAATTAAAGAAATGTTATCATACTCATGTTAATTTTTCATATTCAATAGATCATATAGCATAACATACAAAACATTTACCAATGATCCCATCAGCAACCTACAAGTGCAATGGTCATGTGAAGCCCCATAATCCCATACAACCAAGTAGATAAGACAGAAGACCATAGGTAAAGCTTTTCTTCATATAACTTGTAACATAATTAGCCATCACTTCATATAGAAATATAACCTAATAACATATTCATCATAATCACCAACATCATATAAGTGTAATATTATGTTTCTTGAACATATACCTTTCATGTTATCATATTACATAAGAACAATCTCCTAGGATTTCCATTAGAGTCAACTTGTGCAATGTCTAGATAGAGTCTCATACCCCTACCTCTACTAAGTGGACTCCTCAAATCACCCTAGTCAATGTTTATTTACTTTTCTTTCATTTTACATGAGGTAACATACACCTTAGACGACATATAACATGTGAGCTAAACATGGAATCCGGTGTCATAAAACCCCACACACAAAAAAGGTGGTCTACCGGCCAAGGTAGAACCTAACATGACATAACTTTCTAGATAGATCCAGTAGCTAGTATCCTATAGTGGCAACATAGTTCAAGAACTAGGAGATGTATTAGATACCCATAGTTCCACATTCCATGGCAACCTTAATCTCATGAGAGTCATTGTTACCTACCTTCCAATTAGGAAAAGGACACCTCTCATATCTAGTTCATCGGTGCTTAGCTTAAGTCTTTTTCTTGAATAACCTTTAAGTTATATTCTATCATAAATTTATCATAGGTCATAGGATATTAACTCCTTGTATAAACATGATCATGAACTCCTTAAGATTCTATTAGAATATCCTTTCATCGTAACCCTTCGTTTCTGAGATTAACATATCATAAATCATCTTGTGTTAAGCATACAAGAGAATATCATAAACTTGCATTATCGTTTTCTTATCATGATCTCACAAGTAACAAGTTCATAGCCCAACATATCCATATAGAAAAAAATATGGTGGTGTAATCACAACTTTAGAAGGATTACCTCTTGCTTCCAATAACGTTATTCAAGAACTTACATTCAACTTACAACGTTCATAACCTAATATAATAAAATACTCAATATCATAGTAAAGAACAACTTTTAAAATCATATACAAGATCAATGCATAATGTAGGGTAAATAATAAGGGTAATTTATGAGTTCATCCTAGGCTTAGCTCCAATCCCTACGTTTTCATATTGTCAATTAGTAGAAACAATCATACGAAACCATCGTGTATATAAAAAAGTGATTCACACGAAATTAAAATATAAATAACAACATACTCATCAAATAGTGTATAAAAGACCATAAATAACACTTACTTTTCATTGAAAATCATAAATCTAGTGTTAGGAAGAAAATCTGTTTCGTAGAGTAAACCTTAGTATTTGAAGTTCTCAAAAACTTATCTTTGAAAGGACCTCTTGGGAAAGGAATCCAAGGAGTGAAAAATTCACCTCTTATATATGAAGAATCCAGGAAAATTAAATGAAAATCTTGAGGTCTTCGTCTTCTTCCCTAATCTCTTCTTATTCTTCAATTGAGTTTGGAGAAGACAGTGTTCTTGAGAAAATGAGAGAAATTTCGTTTGATCTGTTCTGGGACGTGTAAAAGTGGTCTAAAACTGACCTAATATCAATATATAGTCGTCCTATTAATTAATTAAAATATCCTCCACTTAAATGGGTCTTTTTTATAAGTTAAATTACCTAAAATATGACTTTAACGATTCTAGGAAGTAGCTGCGCGTCGCAGGGCCAAATCCCGTCGTTTTATTGATATTTTGAGTTGAGGCAGTGCGGTGCGTGTCATCCTCGTGTCACGATGTTGGATGTCAAATCTTGAGGCAGAACACCTCCTTCCAGGCGCGCGTTGCACGCTATGCCTCAATTTCTGCGTGCTCGCAGGCAGCCTGCCTACCCATGTTTGGGTCCTCCCCAAGGACACTTATGGTGGTCCTTGGGGTGTCGTTACCGAACGTTTGGACCTTTGGTACTACATACTACCTATCCAAGGTCACTTTACAAGATCTGGACTTTATTTGACATTTCGAAACCTTCACCAAACATAGGGATGTCAACTAGTTCAAATTAGCTTGTTTTCGGACGTCAAGGTATTTCTTTGTCGTTTTTTCTCTAACCTTTTCCAAATGAGTTTATAACATTAATATAGGTATGGAAACATAATTCTAAACATTATTTTATTGATTAAGATCTAGTCTAAGTCAGGACATTTTCGGAGTGTTACAGGGATTAACTAAAGCATATACATCAATGGAGAAGATATTCAACATACCAGTCACCACATCAGGAGAAGTCTCTTGCTCACACGTAAAGCGTATAGCATAAAGCTATTCTTCTTAGGAGCATCACTAGAACAACTTGCTTGAGCTTGACCACCCTTATATTGACACATCATGTTAGGGAAATCCCTAACCTTGTGGCCACTCTTTACACAACCAAAGTAATTGCCCTTTCCAACCAAGCATTCACCAAGATGACCCTTTACAAACTTGGTACTTGTAGACCTCTTATTTGGTAAGTTTCCACTCCTCCCCTTTTGGGCCCTAGGATTTTTGCACCTTATCATAACGAGCCTTGGGGAATTTGGATAAAACTTCATTGGAGAACCTCTTCTTTAACCTAAACTTGTCTTTAATGTCAAGCCTACCCTTTGAAGAACCACCATCAAAAGATCTTTCCCTCTTGGCATATCTACTCTTCCTCATAGACTTGCCTCTTTCACATGTCGAGCATGAACCATGAGACGAGAAATGTTCATATTGTCATGTGCATAGATGAATGACACTGCTGTTGCAAATCATTTCACACCCCGTCACAAAATGGATCATTTCATTTCGACACCCTAGGATCGGAAACCAAAGAAGGAGACTAGTTGGACAATTTAGTGAATTTCAAAGATAATTCAAGCACAGTCATACGTCCTTGACAAAGTTTTATGAACTCCACCATTTTGAATTCCCTCATCTCCCTAGGAAATAACCGATCAAGAAAAGCCTTCTTGAAGATCTCCCAAGTTAGTGGTCCACCCTCAAGAGTCCTATTGTCCCTCCATTGGGCATACCAAGTTTGAGACACATCTTTGAGTTGGTAAGTGGCTAACTCGTCCTTCTCACTAGTAGTCAACCCCATAGAATTAAGGATCTTGTAGATTTCATCACTGAACTCTTGGGGGTCTTCTTCAACCTTGGACACATAGAAAGTATGAGGATTCATCCTAGTGAAATCCCTTAGAAGGGAGGCGATGGTAACAACTTGTTGATTTTGTCGGGGTACAACCTCCCGATTATCTTGGGTCGTCATGGCTTGGGCTTGTGTAGTGACGGATTGGGCTTGTGAAGTAATGGCTTGGGCCATTTTGAAGAGAGCGGCCCTTATGTTCTCATCGGCAAAGGAGGAGTATTCACCGGAGCTTGGTCATCATTAGCTCTTCTTCAAGAGAAGGGACTTGATCACCACGGGGTGGAACTCCTTCATTGGCATTCTCCTTCTCAAGTCTTCATGCTGCATTCCTTCGAGTATTCATTACCTATAACCAAAAAGAAAGTTTTAGGTGAAAGCACACAATAAGTATACTCTAGAGGCACGATATTGGATTTACAAGAAAGAGATAGTTTCCTAAGCATCTCATAGATTCCTATTCATAAGTGTGGCGTGCTTCACAATTATAAGTACGAATCTACATAGACGTGGCTGATAGAAACACCGACATCAAAGATATTGAAACTCATGCTCTGAAACCAAGCTTGTGACATTCGGGGAGAACCCCCTAGATGAAAATGGCGTCATCGTCCTCTTTGAAAACTAAGACTAGACTCTTAGAATACATAATTACATTCACTGTTTAAAATAGCGGAAAAGTTTAATAATTTTCGTTATATCTACATGGAGATTTACATAGACCTCTACATAAACATAATATATTCATATCGAGTATACATTGACTCTTCCTATAGGAAGATTCCATAGTCTTGTTATTTTATTGAACATAGTGTGTGTGTGTGTGTATATATATATATATAAAAATATGAATGATAGTATATATTCTTTAAAGAGTGTCTCATATCATACCCATATAATAACATTATAGAAATTTGGGCATAGCCCATGCATCAATGTAAAAGATTCATATATAAGCTATACAATATGTACACAAAATAAGAGAGAAAGCATATAAGTCTTAAAACTAAAACAACTTCATAAGCTCGATATTTGGCATCGCCCTCGGAAAGTGATGACCTACCAACTTGGATGATTAAGAAACTCCAAGTCTGCTTCAAAGTCGTCTCAAAGAGCCCTCAACGACCGGTACCTAAATTGTTGGTAAAAGAGATAAAATGGAGTTAGTGCACCACTTGTACTAAGTATGAAATCATATGCACATATAAGATCAAATCATGCTAAAAAGGGACATTTCATTAAAACATGCTATTTTACCTTTTTAAAGCCTTATGAATAGTAAAGCAAACCATACCAATCAACAAGACATATGCATTAAGTCGAAACACATAACATGCTTGTCAACATACTTTAACCCATAATCTAATAACACCCTATCATCAAGTAATTACATCACAAGAATGAATAAGAGTCGTGACATCATAATAAAGCAAGATAACTACACATTGATACTCATAAAGTAAACAAGTGCAATGACCAAGCAAAGGCCCATAACCTTACTCAATGGAATAACTCAACAAGAACCATAATCAATATCTAACTTCTCATAACATAACCTTTAAGGATACATAACATCATACTTTAGCAATCTAGGCCAAATACATGTTCATAATAATAACCATCGTCATATAATATTATTTGCGTATATACCCATCATGTTACCATAATTTGTATTCATTATAAAATACATAAATAATATCAATCCTCTAAGGCTTCCCTCAAGGAAAACTAGTGCAAGGCATAGATATAGTTCCATACCCCTAGCTAGGCTAAATCAAACCTCTCAAGTCAGCCTAGATGATTTATACATTATTACATCATTTTAGTTTAGGGAACACTTGCCTTAACCGACATAGACAACAAGAGATAAGTGTGAAATCCGGTGTTGTGAAACCTTACACCGTTGGAAGGTGGTCTTTCGGCAAAAGTAAAACCAAACATAAATGTAGCTTTCTAGGTGGATCCAGCTAGTCTTCCTTTGGTGGCAACATAGTTGAAGAACTAAGAAATAGGTATAATCCCTCTACATACCATTTGAAAATTGGGTCCTCCTCTCATAGGAATCCATTGGATGAATATCCCTCATTGGAGAGTCAACTCCACATGTGGAACTATAGGGTGAATCTTCCTCTATGGGAAATCATCACCTCCCATTGTCAAGTTTAGTTGGTACTAAGCTAAGTCCCTTTTTTAAATGTCTTTAATGCCTTTATTAATCATCATAGATTATTGTAGGTCATAGGGTCTAACCCTTGTATATTAATCATCATCATCATAGCTCAATAGGAATTGCATAAGTAAAATCCTTTCATCACAATCCATATAAGTGAGATTAGCAAATTTACAAATTACTTCTTAATAAGGCACATTAGTAAATCATTCACCATCCTTATAACATTTTCATCTTAGAGAACACCTCAAAAATCATAGTCAAGACATTTCAATTCAACATCATTCCAACCCTATCGATCCTAATACAAGGCATACTCCAATAAAACATCATGGCTTAATCACATCAAGGTCTTACAATCAACCCTTACTTCTACCCAATAAGGGCATAACATCATCATAATTTTATGACCAACATTATAACAAGATTATAAGAATCACTACATCACAATTCAATACGAGATCATAACTTTAACAAAGATACTTAGGTCAAGTCACAACATACTTCATAACCTAGATCAACTTCTCAAGAACTAGCACGGTAAGACTATATTCAACCTAATGTATTCATGATTGAGTCAATAACATATTATAGTAGTAATTCAATCAATAACTAAGTTAATTGAACCAACATTTAACAGCTCATATAAAGATCATAACCTAGGGTTAAGGGGTAAAGGTCATCTTCTACAAACTAGACCAAACAATAAAAATATATTATAATCAAGTAAGGATACATGCTAATATATTCATATTATCCAAAAGAAACCATTAACAAATCAATTCATAACATAAATTTCGAGATTGGATGAAACTCACTTGAAAACTCAACTTTTGAAATTACTTTGAAGGAACCTTTTAGGAAAGAGGTCTCAAAGGTGAATTAGATCTCGTACCTTAATGTTTAACTGATAATTAATTGTGAATTCATCCCTTTAAAGTCCCTAAACCCTCCCCTAGTTTGGTGTTCAATGGAGTTCTTCAACTAGAGAGAGAAAGAAGAGAGAAGGAAGAGAATTTGGCTTTGTGAGTTATGAGAGTTTAGGTTAATCTAATGGGTTTGGGGCTTTTATATTGGGAGTTAATAAAGTTATTCAAACTTACCTTAATTCCTAATTAACTACATAACCCCTTAATTAATTATTTGGAACTAATTAAAAGCGTGCAGGAATTTACAGTGACCACGGACGACACCACAATCGACAGATCGTGGTTCAATAAACGTTCATTGTGCCCTTCCGTGCTGCACATGCATCGTCTTAGTTTGAGACTATGAAAATGAGTCCCTACAATTATTTGGTTCAGTTTTGGTCGAAGGATGGCATTGACACCCCATCGATCAACACACGCCCCGTCGATTCTCTTTCATGGGTGCAGACTGCCTTGGGCAGTTTCATGACCCCAAATGCTAGGGTCCTTCTCAAGGGACCCTGGTTGGTCCTTGGGGAGTCGTGACTTGACATTTCGACCATAAATTAACTTAAACACATGTTAGACACCCTTTCACCAATTTTCATCGTTTCCCAACTTCTAATAGCTACTCAAATAGGTTAAGGCACACTAGTACCTCCTTGAACTAATTTCTGAAAGTCATGGACGTTCTTGGACGTTTTGGTTTCTAGAACTTCTAATTAACTTATACTCATTAAAATGAACCTTAAAATAGTGTCTAGACCTTATGACAATTATGTTAGGCTCTAGAACACGTCTTGGACTTTCGAAGTGTTACACTTTGTACATGTGCAATGGTTAATGTGTTGCCTTCTATGTGTGAAACTTCATGGTTGCCTTGATTGGATTGAAGTCTTTTGTGTAGGATCAATCAATATGAGTGAAGGAAGTGTGCTTACTTTGTATTGTGATGATGTGGGTTGGAATGACCTAGAAGTTACCTTATTTTAGTGTAGCAAGAAAAGAGAGAGGCCTTACTTCTAAGTCTCCTCTATTGTTTCCCCCTAAGGTTTTATGACCCTTGGTATTCACGATATAGTTTAGGCTTTATGTTGTTGCGTAGTATGACCTACTTTAATGGTTATGAGCTTTTGTTGGGTGTTCGACCTAGAGAAATGATGATGGTTGAGCTAAGTTTCTCTTAAATAAGTTTACCCTAAGTAGGGGATGGTGATATGAGTAGTAAAGTGGTTGATGTTTCTACCTTGTCCTTTTATTCTTACTTGAGCTTTAAACTAAAGAGTTCTTAGAAGCTTATTTATGATAGGAGTATTACATAAAAGTATGAGTTGCATGTTCTCCATATGTTATGTTGCCTTAAATCACACTTTGTTAAGCATGTTTTAAGGATTCTAAAGTGCGAGAAAAGGAATTTTTTAACCAGATTCATATTTTCTCATGTTGATTGTGCATCTTGATATGTTAGTTGTGCATTTAACATATTTATATAATTTCGAGACCCCAAAGAATCTTAATGAGATAAGGTATGAAGCATGTTGATGCCACTTCAAGGTGTGGTATTTAAAGCCATTAATGAGAAATGGAGTCTCCTTAAAATGAAAAAAATGACGATTCTCTTGGAAATATGTGACCTTTATGATTTAGGAAGTATGAATGTAGGCTCACTCTTGAAAAATGAAGGCATATCTAGCAAGTTGTTATGACCCGAGAGTACCCCTAGAAATTAGGGCATTTTCTAATCAAAACACGGCATATTTGACCTCTCGGAGGTCTTATACATGCCCTTTATTACGATTCATTGCATAAACATATATGAGAAGTAGTGCGGAATTAAAACTTTTCACAACACTGGAATAGCCTTTCAAAAATATCTTTCATATAACAAAAGGAAATACTACGTCTCATGTCACCAAATTTTAGAATCAAAATATCATTGGACACGGCCTATACAATCGAAATATAGCACTATTAAGTCTATTACAATGCTTTAATAAAGAAACTCTAAAGATATTTAATCCCTCAAGTCAAATGAGGATATACCTCAAACTTGCTTGAAAGATCCTATAATCCAAGCTTCGCTCCCAGTAGTACCTTCACATATGAATCATTTTAGTGATAGATAAAAGCATTGTTTTAGTACAAACACATTTACTAAGTATGGTTTAATGCATGAAAATCATGATAACGTACATTTAATGGAAATATGCTCTTTGTGATGAAAACATAGTAGTATAAGAATAAGAACAACATTTATCACCTTAGAAACACATAATACATCACATAAACATTTTATCACATTTTAAGGAACATAACAGTGAACAACCAATATTACAGCGAACTAACTCAAGCTTCACAATGAACTCTTTTAGCATGCAATTCTCTCACTAAAATTTATACTAAGACTCACTTAAGTAAGACAAAGAGAGGCTGCCCATACACCCTCTATAAGCACACCTAAATAATCCTTGGGACTATCTATAATGAGATACACACACTCACAATATATCAAAACACATATCATATAATATGACATTCTCCTCACCAAGGTTATCAAAAGACTTACTTATGTAATTCAAGAATAGAATGCCCATACACCCTCTCTAAGATTTCTTAAATAATCCTTAAGATTTCCATTGTTGTAGATCATGTCTAAGGTATCAACCAACCTTTCTATCTAAAGTCATTCTTAAGTCTTTCCATATAAGAAATGAAGAGATCATCATTTATGGGCCCCTTAACACTTTAACTAGGCAATCCTTAAAGTTACTCTAGGCTAGGTACTCATTAATTTACATGCTCTCTATCTTAAGTAAATACTTCATTAGTTTATTTATTGACATAGATAACATATATGCATTCAAGTAATGATATTGGAGAAAACCTAGGGACTCACTAACTAACATCTTCAAAGCCTAATTATGCAATGTCTAGGTACAGTCCCATACCACCACCTAAACTTCATAAAACTTCTCCAATACTAGTAGGTATCCCATATGAAGAGAATAGGCAATAAACGACATTGACCATGGTAGCTAAGCATGGAATCAGAAGTTCTAACCTACTCCGATCAGGGTGTTCTATTCGCCAATGGTAGAACTTTGACACATCCCATGTAGGCACATGGTCAAGGAATATGAAAGATTTCTTTCACTTTGGCCTCATTATTAATTAGAGGTACTTACTAAACCATACTCACTCGGTGTTACACTTTTTATCATAGATTATATCATATAAATGGTCACATGAAGAGGTGTCATATCTAGTTCATAACCCAATCACATTCACGTTACAAAATAGGTCCCCTAGGGTTTCCTTACAATAGTTAAAAGGATAGATTAATTTTCCTAAGTATGATTTCATGCCTTTCCAGCCAACTAAAACTATGTCCACCATTCACACAAGAAGGATTCCATTACAACTTTCGACTTCAAAGATATCATAACCTCTCAACTACGTTGAGGGTTTCACATAATTTTGATCATCTCACTATGTTCAACACCACGTATCATTCATACATAAAATACTAATAGGATTTAGAATCCTAAGTCAAAAATCTCATATTCGCAATGTACATGTATCAAGTAAGGGACACAAGTAAACCAAACAAGACATATCAATACTTCACTTGTAACTGTCTTAAAGTCTAAGACGTGTTCAAGACCCTAACATAGGTGTCATGAAATTTAGACATTGTTTTAAGGAATAAATAATTAATATAAGTCATCCACAGAGTTTCGAAATCAAAACATCCAAGACGTCCGGAAACTAGCTCAAGTGGTGCAAGTGTGCCTTAGCCTATTTTACTAAGTTTTAGGAAACGAAAAATGATGAAATTTTGTGGAAAGGCGTATAACATGTATTAGAGTTATTTCATAGTTGAAACATCATGGTACGACTCCATAAGAACAAACCAGGGCACTTAAGGAGGACTCTTGCATTTGGTTCGAAGGTTGCCTAAGGCAGTGTCAACAAACGACTTGCCAAAAATGGTTCGTGGTCCAATTGACGATCCGTCGAATGCATCCATAAATGTACACTTAAAATATTGGGCAAAGGTTAAATCTTTACAAGTATCTTCTCCAAGCGACATACCAACGGGACGGTTAGTCCCTTGGTCCGTCCATGGACAAACCGGGCGTAGGTGGGGTGTCGTCTGTGAGTGCTATGGTTTTGCTGCTCCTTTTTAATTTTATTAAATTAATTAATTAGGGGGTTATTTTATCAGTAAGGGGTTAAGGGTTTTATAATTATGTTATTTAACAACCTACATAAATACCCTAACCTAATTAAGCTAATCTAACCCTCACATATCACAAACCACAAATTCTCTTCCTTCTCTCTTCTTTCTTTCTCCCAAGTTGAATAACACCCTAGAAGTAAAGGTAAAGGAATTCAAGGGATTATAGAGTTCAAAGTTTCTCAATCAAACTTCATCAATCAACAAGGTATGTGATTCCTTTCACCTTGGGATCTCGTTCCCCAAAGGATTCCTTCAAATTGATTTCAAATGATGAGTTTTCATGTGGGTTTCTTCCAATCTTGAAATTGGTCTTTCAATTGGATTTTTTATGGTTTGTTTTGATTATAATGATTAAATTATGATGAATTATGACTATATTACAGGACTCATTGATAGATTTGTCTAGTTTGTAGAAGATGGCCTTCTCCCCTAAACCATAGCTTGTGATCTTGAGTTTAATTGTGTAGTGGTTGTTCAATTGACTTGGTTAGTGCTTGAATTACTATCCAATGATACTCCTTTAATTCTCGTTCGTGTGTAGTTGATCTAGGTTGTGAAGTAGATTATGAATTTGACCTAAGTCTTTAATCTTAAGCTATGAACTATTGATGGATTGGTGTATAGTGATTCAGTTGATTTCATTATCATGTTTGTTACTATTGTGTAATGGTATAACTCACATTGTTGGGTTGATGGCAAGACATTGATGTTGTATTATGAAGGATACTTGGTAAGTCATACTTGGTAAGTCATGTGAACTCAACTCTTTACTTCAATTATGGTTACTTGTGATTAAGAGATGATGTTGTATTGAAGTTTACCTTATATTAAGATTGATAGTGTTGGTATGATGTTAAATTAAAACGTCTTGAATATGGTTTGTGGGGTGTTGGCTACGATGTAAATTCTATAAGGATGGTGATAAATTACCAATGTTCCTTATCATTTATGATTACGTGCTAACCTCACATATATGAATTATACTGAAAGGAAAATACTCAGGCAATTCTTATTGAGCTATGATGATGATGATTATATTAGGGATAGACCCTATGACATAAACTATATTTTAATAATAATGGATGATTTAAAGACATTTCAAAAGGGACGTTATCTTAGCACTTACATAACTTGACAATGTGAGGTGTTTACATTCTATAGAGGAAGATTCACCCTATAGCTCCACGTGAGATGTTGACTCCCCTATCAGGGATACTCACACTATGGATTCTCATGAGATGAGGCTCCAATTACCAAGTGATATGTAGAGATTTAATACCTATCTCCTGGTTCCTTTACTATGTTTCCCCCATAGAAAGACTAGCTAGTGGATCTACCTAGAAAGCTATGTTTATGTTTGTTCCTACTTTGGCCAGTAGACCACCTTCTATCGGTGTAAGATTTTACAAAAACGGATTCCACGCATAGAATCTTGTATTCTATGTCGGTTATGGAAAGTGTACCTAAAATAAAATAAAGTGATGAAGTACAAACAAACTAGGGTGACTTAAGATGTTTGACTTAGCCTAGGTATGGGTATCGGAATCTACCTATGCCTTGCACTACTATGCCTTGAAGGAATCCTTAGGAGGTTATTCTTATGTATGTATATTCCTATAAATGTAAATTATGATAATGTAATGATCTTACATGTTAATGTCACTATGTGATGTTTGTAACTCTTATGAAAATGTATTTGTTCTCTATTGCTAAAAGTATGATTTTATATACTCTTAATGATATATTATGTGGAGTTGTACATTGTTTATGTTTCTTTATAGGTTTAGTTGATTAAGTAAGGTTATGGGGATTTGATTAGTTGTTTCACAAGTGGAATTAATGAGGGTCATGACTAATGGTCTTGCTTTGTTAAAATGTGATGAACTCTTATTCATGCTTGTGATGTTATGACTTGATGATAGAGTTGCATTTGATTATGGGTTCTAGTATGTTGACATGCATGTGAATTGATTTGACTTAAGGTTGTTTGTTCTTGTATAGTACATGGTATTGACTTGATGAATATGTATTAATGACTTGTATAGGTTCTTGAATATGCATAAGGCTTTCCAAATGCAAGATAGCATGTTTTAAATGAAATGTCCCTTTTTAGCATTTTTTTATAATATATGTCCATATGGTCTCATACTTAGTACATGTGATGTGCTAACCCCATTTTCTCGCTTTTACCTAACATTTTAGGTTTCGGTCGTTGTTGGCTTTTAAGACGACTTTAAAGAAGACTTGGAGATCTCACTCATCAAGCTAATGAAGTTGTTCTAGTTTTAAGACTTCTATGTTGTTTCCCTTTCATTTGAGTAATAAAGATTGTATATCCTATATGTGGCTTTATTACATTGATGTATGGCATATGCCCGATTGATATACTCTTATTTTAGATGGTTATGACATGAGATACTCTTTTAAGACTATGATAAGAATCGTGTATATATATATGTGTGTGTGTGTGTGTGTGCAACAAAAGTAGAAGATTATGTTATATTCTTATACGAAGGATCTATGTATATTCGATATGAATATATATTATGTGTATGTGATAGGTCTATGTAAACCTCATGCTAGATAGAAAAAGTTTTAAATATTCTGCATTTTGAACCTATGAATGTATTGGTGTAAACTTAGAGGCTAGTCTTTGTCCTCTCAGAGCATGATGACGCCGGTTACGTCTAGGTGGTGCTCCTTGCATGTGATACACTTGGTATCAGAGCATGAGGTTGAATATCTTTAGAGTCGATGTCTTATTCAACCAGGTCTATGTATATTTTTTTTCATAATTCTGAAGCGCACCACAGTTATAAATAGGAAACTATATGAAGCTTAAAAATCTCTCACTTTCGTGGAAATACAATATCGCGCCTCTAGATTCTTGGTTATGTGTGCCTTTAGCATCTAATTCTTTTATTGTAATTATAGGCAATGAATACTCAAAGCACATCCTCTCAAAGACTTGATAAAGATATTGTCAATTGGGGAGCTCGTCCCCGTGGTAATCATGTTCCTCCTCTTGAAGAAGTTGTTAATGATGACCAAGCTCCGGCAAAATCATTTACCTATGATGGATGGTGAAATAAGGGCTGCGTTTCACTAAATATCCCAATCGTAATACACAAGCACAAGCCGTCACTACTCAAGAAAAAAGCTATAACTTCCCAATCTAATCGGGAGGTTGTACCCCGACCAAATAAACAAGTTGCTACCATTGCCTCCCTTCTAAGGGATTTCACTAGGATGAATCCTCATACTTTCTATGGGTCCAAGGTTGAAGAAGACTCCCAAGAGTTCATTGATGAAATCTAAAAGATCCATTATTCTATGGGGTTGACTACTAGTGAGAAGGCCGAGTTATCCACTTACCAACTCAAAGATGGGGCCCAAACTTGGTATGTCCGATGGAGAGATAATAGGCCTTTAAGGGGTGGTACGGTGACATGGGAGATTTTCAAGAAGGTTTTTCGTGATAGGTTCTTCTCAAGAAATAAAAGGGAAGCCAAAGTGAAAAAATTCATCAACCTTCGTCAAGGAGGTATGACTATACTTGACTACTCCTTGAAATTTACTAAATTGTCAAAGTATGCTTCTTCTTTTGTTTTGAACCCTAGAGGTGAAATGAGCAGCTTTGTGATGGGAGAGTTGGATGACTTGAAATAAAAATGTTCTTCGGCAATGCTACATGATAATATGAAAATTTCTCATCTCATGGTTCACGCTCAACAAGTGGAAGAGACAAGGGTCAATACGAAGAGTAGGGATGCTCAAAAGGCAAGGTCTTTTGATGGTGGTTATTCAAAGGGTAGGATTGATATCCAAGAGAAGCCTAGATTCAAGAAGAGGTTCTCTAATCAAGTTCCTTCTAATTTCCCTAAGGCTCGTGATGATAAGTTTCCTAAACCTAGGTCCGAAAAGGGAAAGAATAGAAACTCACCTAATGAGAATCCTACTTCGACCAAGTGTGGCAAAGGTCACTTCAGTGAATACTTAGTTGGAATGGGCAGTTGTTTTAGTTGTGGTAAAAGTGGTCACAATGTTTGAGATTTCCCAAATGTGAAGGGGCAATAAAAGGGTGGTAGTCAATCTCAAGCAAATTGTTCTAATGTTGATGCTCCAAAGAAGAACCATTTTTATGCTCTCTGCTCTAGAGGTGAGAAGGAGACTTTTCCCGATGTGGTGACCGGTGTGTTGAAAGTCTTTTCTATTAATGTATACGTTTTACTAGATTTCGGTGATACCTTGTCATTAGTTAGTCCTCTAGTATCTAAAATGTTTGACATTTTTCCTGATATCTTGAATGAACCTTTTATGGTGTCTAACCCGGTGGGTGAGTTGGTGGTTGCAACAAGAGTGTATATAAATTGTTCTATAATGATGCCCAGTATAGTTACCCATGTTGAACTAATAGAACTTGATATGATTGATTTTGATGTCATTTTTGGTATGGATTGGTTACATGTTTGCTTTGCTTCCATAGATTGTTGAACAAGGGTGGTGAAGTTTAACTTTCCAAATGAGCCCGTTTTAGAGTGGAAGAGGAAGAGCTCTATTCCTAGAGGTCATATTATTTCTTGTTTAAAGGATTGTAAGATGATCTCTAAAGGGTGTCTATACCATAAAGTAAGAGTCCAAGATTTAGACTCTGAAATTCCTCCCATTGAGTCGGTCCCCGTAGTGAGGGAATTTTTGAAAGTCTTTCTTAATGATCTTCCCGGTATTCCTCCCGAATGGGAAATTGATTTTTGTCTCGACTTGCTACCGGATACAATACCATTTCAATTCCTCCTTATTGGATGGCTTCGGCCGAATTGAAAGAGTTGAAGGCTCAACTCAAAGACTTACTAGAAAAGAGCTTTATTCGTCCTACTTTTTCTCCATTGGGTCTCCAGTATTTTTTTGAAGAAGAAGGATGGGTCCCTTAGAATGTGTATCGACTACCATCAACTCAACAAAATCACAATCAAGAACAAGTATCATCTCCCTCGGATTGATGATTTGTTTGATCAACTCCAAGGTGCTAGTTACTTCTCCAAGATTGACTTGAGATTAGGATATCACCAACTTATGGTGAGAGGTGAAGATATTCCCAAGACAACATTTCGAACAAGATATGGTCCCTATGAGTTCTTAGTAATGTCCTTTGGTCTCACTAATGCTCCGGTGGAGTTTATGGGCCTTATTAATAGGGTGTTTTGAATTTACACATATTTATTTGTCATTGTCTTCATTGACTACATCTTGGTATATTCGAAGAATAAGGGTGAACACATGGATCATTTGAGAGTGGTGTTGAGAGTGCTCAAGGAACACCAATTGTTTACCAAGTATAGAAAATGTGAGTTTTGGTTGGGGTCGGTAGTATTTCTTGGTCATATCATCTCTAGTGAAGGAGTAGAGGTGGATCAAAAGAAGACCAAAGCGGTGAAAAATTTTCCTAGGCCTTTGGCTCCTACGAATATTAGTAGTTTCTTAGGTCTAGCCGATTATTATTGAAGGTTTGTCGATGGGTTTGCGTCTCTTACTTCCCCCTTGGTAACCTTGACCCAAATGAATGTGAAATGTGAGTGGTCGGAGGAATGTGAAAATAGCTTCAAAATGTTGAAGGATAGGCTTACTTCCGCTCCGGTATTGTCTCTATCGAAAGGTACTAAGGGCTTTGTTGTCTATTGTGATGCATCCCGAGTTGGGTTGGGGTGTGTTCTTATGCAACATGGCAAAGTTATATCCTATGCTTCAAGGCAAGTCAAAGTTCATGGGAAGAATTATCCGACTCATGATCTTGAGTTAGAGGTTGTGGTATTTTCCTTGAAAATATAGAGGCATTATCTCTATGGGGTTCATGTTGATGTGTATACAAACCACAAAAGTATCCAATATGTATTCACTCAAAAGGATTTAAATCTCCGGCAACGTATATTTTTAGAGTTGTCGAAAGATTATGACATGAACGTTCTGTATCACCCTGGCAAGGCTAATGTGGTAGTGGATGCTCTAAGTCGGTTGTCCATGGGAAGTGTGTCCCATGTGGAAGAATCTATGAGAAATCTAGTTAAAGATGTTCATTGGTTGGCTCGTTTAGGGGTTCAAATTGATGATTATCCTAATAGTGGTATGGTGATACATCATAACTCCGAGTCGTCTTTGGTGGTTGAGGTGAAGTATAAGCAACACCATGATCCATTATTGATGGAGTTGAAAGAATCGGTTCTTGGAATGATAAATGAGTCATTCTCCCAAGAAGGGATGGTGTTCTTAGGTATCAAGGAATATTGTGTGTGCCTAATGTGTATGATTTGAGGTGTAGGATTCTTGAGGAAGCTCATGGATCCCGTTACTCTATTCATACGGGTTCTACCAATATGTACCATGATATTAGAGAAGTATTTTAGTGGGATGGCCGAAAAAGGGATATAGATTTTATTGCAATGTGTCCTAATTGCCAACAAGCGAAGGCCGAGCACAGAAAGCCTAGTGGTCTACTACAAGAAATCCAAATTCCTACTTGGATGTGGGAAGATGTTAACATGGATTTCGTAGTAGGTTTGCCTTGAACTCGAAAGCAATACGTCTCTATATAGGTGGTAGTGGATAGATTGACCAAATCTGCTCACTTTATTCGTGTTAACTTTACTTATTCGGGAGAAGATTATGCAATAATCTATATTTACAAAATAGTGAGTCTTCATGAGTTTCCTTTGTCCATCATATCGGATATAGGGGCTCAATTTACATCTAGGTTTTAGAGATATTTTAAAAAGTTAGGTACTCAAGTGAAGTTAAGCACCTTTTTCATCCTCAAACGGATATTCAAGTGAATCGGACTATTCAAACTCTTGAAGATATGCTTAGACCTTGCATCATTGATTTTATGGGAAATTGAGATGAGCATTTGCCTTTGGTGGAGTTCTCATATAATAATAGTTTACACTCATCCATATATATGTCTCCTTATTAATCCTTGTATCATAGGAAGTGTGGATATCCTATTGGGTGGTTTGAGGTTGGCGAGTCTTCGCTTCATGGTCCCGATTTGATATATAATACTTTGGGAAAAGTTCGTATCATAAGGAACCGGTTGTAATTAGTCTCTAGTCGGCAAAAGTATTATGACGATCATAGGAGAAGAGACTTAGAGTTTGAACAAAGTGATAAAGGTGTACTAGAAAATTTCACCTATGAAAGGAGTGGTTTGATTTGGCAAGAGAAGGAAGTTGAGTCCTCGTTATATGGGTCCCTATGAAATCTTGCAAAGGGTTGGTAAGGCTGCTTATAAATTTAAAATTCCTAGTGAACTATCTTCGGTTCATCCGGTTTTCCATGTTTCTATACTTTAGAAGTGTATCGGTGATATCGAGTCTATTCTTCCTATTGAGGGTCTTGGTTTGAAGGATAATCTCTCGTATGAGGAGCATCCGATTGAAATCTTTGATCGTCAAGTGAAGAGGTTGAGGAACAAAGGGATTCCCTCCATAAAAGTATTATGGAGAAATCACCTAGTTGTGAGAGCAACATGGGAGGCCGAGGCCGACATGAAGTCCCGTTATCCTCATCTCTTTCCTAATGAAGGTTATTTGCTTTTTACTTATAACGAAAATAATGACTAAATTTGAAGTTGCTATGATATTTGGTGAAGTTTTATAAAAATTTACATTTTATGGTGTCATTAAAATGATGTTACATCAAAGTGTTCCTTTTGACTTGAAAATTTTCAATTATTCTTGTTTTGAGTTATGTTGTTCATTTTGATATGGTGAGTATTTAAGAAATTATGTTGAGCAAGTTGGTAAGTTGAGTTTTGGCATAATTGACTCATATATGGTATGTTAAGCTCATGTTGTTGTGAGAAGGAATTACTCATAATGTGATTTTGAGCCTTATGTGTGGTTATAGAAGTTTTGAATTGTAAAAATTCCATGATTGATGTGGTAAATGATGTTGTTTTGTATTATTGTTTGTTGCGCTGCTACTTTGGAGTCTTTCCTTCCTTCCAAAAGATTTTAGTGTCATTCAGCGACAAATGTTCCTAAGGGGGGGATAATGTAACACTTCGAAAGTCTAAGATGTGTTCTAGAGCCTAACTTTGGTGTAAAAATGTTTACACAATTTCTAATGTCATAAATGATGAATATAAGTCATTTAGAATGTTTGGAAATCAAAATATCAAAGAACGTCCATGATTTCCGGAAACTAGTTCAAGAGGTGCTAGTGTACCTTAACCTTTTTGACTAAGTTTTAGGTGTCGAAAATTGATGAATATTGGCAGTAGGGTGTTTAACATGTATTAGAGTTATTTCGTAGTTGAAACTTCCGGTTATGAGTCCCCGAGGACCAACCAAGAGCCCTTGAGGAGGACCCTTGCATTCGGGTCAAAGGCTGCCTAAGGCAATGTCCACAACCGACTTGCCACAAGCGGTTTGTTGTCCAATCGATGGGGCGTCGATTGCCTCCATCGATGGACACTTATAATATTGGGGAAATATTTGATTTTTAAAATTCTCTGATCCAAACAACGGACCAACGGGACGGATGGTCCGTTTATCCGTCGATGGACAAATAAGGCATAGGCGGGGTGTCGTCTATGAGGGCACTAGTTTTACTGCTCGTTTCCAAGTTGATAAAAATTTTAATTGATTAGGGGGTTAGTTAATCAATTAGGGGTTAAGGGTGGTCTAATTAGGTTAGTTAACAACTTATATAAAGACCGTAACCTAATTAAGTTAATCTTACCCTCATAAATCCCAAAACACCAATTCTCTTCCTTCTCTCTTCTTTCTCTCTCACAAGTTGAAGAACACCATAGAAGTCAAGGTCAAGGAGTTCTATGTCTACTAGAGATCAAATTTTCTCCGTCAAACTTCATCAATCAACAAGGTACCTTTCACCTTTGGGATCTCTTTCCCCAAAGGGTTCCTTCAAATTGATTTCAAAAGATGAGTTTTCATGTGGGTTTCTTCCAATCTCGAAATTGATCATTCAATTACATTTTTTATGGTTTATTTTGATTGTATTGATTAGATTATAATGAATTATGACTATATTACACTACTCATTGATGGATTGGTCTAGTTTGTAGAATATGAAATGTTTCCCTTAACCCTTTGTTGTGATCTTGAGTTGAATTATGTAGTGTCGGATCAATTGACTCGGTTATTGGTTGAATTACTATACTATGATGTTATTTTATCAATTTATTAATAGATTGATATGAATTTTACTCCTATCATGCTAGTTCTTGAGTAGTTGATCTAGGTTGTGAAGTAGATTATGAATTTGACCTAACTCTCTAATCTTAAACAATGAACTAGCGATGGATTGTTGTATATTTCTTCAATTGACTTCATTATCATGTTCGTTACTATTGTGTGATGATATTACACCTAAAATTGGGTTGAGTTTTAGGGTTTATGGTAAGATCTTGATGTTGGCTTATGAAGGAGACTTGGTAATTCCTGTGATCTCAACTTTTTACATCAACTACGGTTACTTGGGATTAAGAAATGATGTTGTATTGAAGTATAGCTTAAATTTAAATTGATAGGGTTATTGAAATGTCTTGACTATGGTTTGTGGGGTGTTGGATAATATGTAAATGTTACAAGGATGATGATAACTTACCAATGTGCCTTATCATTAATAATTACGTGCTAACCTCACATGTATGAATTTTAATGAAAAGTAAATACTCATGCAATTCTTATCGAGCTATGATGTTGATCATTAATAAGGGATAGACCCTATGACCTAAACTAAGTTTTGATAATAATGGATTATTTAAAGACATTTCAAAAAGGACGTTAACTTAGCACCATGAGAAATTGAAAATGGGAGGTGTTGACTTTACATAGTGGAAGATTCGCCCTATAGTTGTACATGAGGTGTTGACTCCCCTTTTAGGGATACTCACCCTATGGATTCTCATGAGATGAGGCACCAATTTCAAAGTGTCATGTAGAGAGTTCATACCTATTTCTTAGTTCCTTAAACTATGTTGCCCCCATAGGAAGACTAGCTAGTGGATCCACCTAGAAAGCTGCGTTTATGTTTTGTTCTACCTTGGTCGGTAGACCACCATCCATCGGTGTGAGGTTTTACAACACCGGATTCCACACTTAGATCTTGTGGTCTATGTTGGTTATGGCAAATGTTCCGAAAAAGGTAAAAATTAAGTAATGAAGTAAACACTAACTAGGGTGACTTAAGAGGTTTGACTTAGCCTAGTTAGGGGTATGGGACTCTACATGCCTTGAAATAGTTTGCCTTGAGGGAAGACTTAAATGGTTAAATATGTGTACGTATATGCTTATAAATGTAAATGATTATAATGTGATGATCTTACATGTAAATGACACTATGTGATGTTTGTTACTCTTATAAACATTTATTGTTCTCTATTGCTAAAAGTATGATGTTATGTACTCTTACTGATATGTTATGTGGATGGACATTGGTTATGGTTCTTTCTAGGTTTACTTTAATGAGTAAGGTTATGGGATTTTCTTAGTTATTTCACAAGTGGACTTAATGAGGGTAATGAGTAATGGTCTTGTTTTGCTATAATGTGATGAACTCTTATTCATGCTTGTGATGTTATGACTTGATGATACAGTTGAATTTAATTATGGGTTCAAGTATGACGATATGTATGTGACTTTATTTGACTTAAGTTGGTTTTTTTCTTGTATAGTACAAGGTGTTCACTTGATAAATATGTATTAATGACTTGTATAGGTTCTTGAATGTTCATAACGCTTTCCAAATTCAAGATTACATCTTTTAAAATAAATGTGCCTTTTTAGCATGATTTGATATGTATGTGCATATGGTCTCTTACTTAGTACATGTAATATGCTACCCCATTTTCTCCCTTTTCCCCAACATGTTAGGTTCCGGTCGTTGGAGGGTATTGAGACGACTTTGAAGAAGACTTAGAGATCTCACTCATCCAAGATGGGTACGTCCTCACTCTCCGAGGGCAGTGCCACTATAAAGCTAATAAAGTTGTTCTACTTTTAAGACTTCTATATTCTTCCCTTTTCATTTTATTACTAAAGATTATATAGCCTATATGTGGCTTTATTACATTGATGTAAGGGATATGCCCAATGGATATACTCTTATTTTAGATGGTTATGAGATAAGACACTCTTTTAAGACTATGTTAAGTATCTTATATATTTATGTGCTATAAAAGTAGAAGACTATGTGATCTTCTTACACGAAAGGTCTATGTATACTCGATATGAACATATATTACGTGTATACGAGACGTCTATGTAAACCTCATTACAGATATTAAAAATTTTAAATTTTCTGCATTTTTTATCTATGAATTTAATAATGTAAATTAAGAGGCTAGTCTTAGTCCTCTCCGAGGTTAATGACGCCGATTCCATCTAGGGGGTGCTCCCCGGATGTGACATCACTTTATCACATTTAGCATATCATCAAAGAATCACATAGGCACAACCAAT
The DNA here is from genome assembly GCA_027704765.1 of Solanum habrochaites. Classification (NCBI taxonomy): domain Eukaryota; kingdom Viridiplantae; phylum Streptophyta; class Magnoliopsida; order Solanales; family Solanaceae; genus Solanum; species Solanum habrochaites. The sequence goes on from JAKWJA010002496.1 coordinate 16,247,962, forward strand.
CCATCTATAGGTCATCTTATATATTACTCTAGAATCATCAATATAACCATCATAAGACTTATGTAATCAAGTAGGAAGAATCATGCATCACCTCTATGACAACACACATAACGACATAGTCATAGTCTAACATGATCACCTAACAACATCACTAGAAGAACACATACATTCACCTCAATTAAAAGTATACAAATATGATCATACTTCACATAAATCAACTACACAACCCATCATAGTATATCAAGTAGTGCTGACAAGGTCATGATCATCATAATACATAAAGTAATGCCGACTAGGCCACATAATTCACAAGTAAAGCACATGACACCCCCACCATAAGTATACCATACAAATAACAACATAATAAGGACCTAAATTACATAACATAAATAGAATTATGGCAGTGTACCACCAATCCATTCTAAGCACTTCAATCCATAGCTAAATCATCCAATACAATATCAAAAGGCCCTTATCCATGGTCATGTTCATAAATTCAATACAAAAACTACAATAGTCAATGAACCTAATTCAATTAAATATAGATTTATCAATCTAATATATCCTATACATCAATCCAATACAATTTTTACATCATTCAATAGCCCAAAGAAAACTATAATAGAATTCATAAACATCGAGACATAACCACTTCACCCATAAAATAGTCCAAAATAGGATTGAATGGTTTCATAGAGTTTTAAGGTTAAAATCATCAATTTAATATCAATTTAATTATATTTTAATGATTCAAAACGTTTAATGCAAGAACCTATTGATAGATCATAAAATTGGAGAATTCATGTTTTGATCATCTTTAATAAATCATTGGAATTGACTCCTTGAAGAAAGAAATTTCAAGGATGAATAAACATAACATAATTATGATAATAACCCCACAATTTTGATGGAGAAAAACTTGAGAAAATCTGTCTTCTTCCTTGAAGCTCCCTAACTTCAATAATGGAGGTTTTGGAGAGAAGAATGGAGAGGTTTTGTTTTCAGTTGAGGGTTTATATTTGATTGTTGAGATTAGGGGTATAAAAAGACTCAATAACTGTCAATAAATAATTGCCAAATTACAAAAATACCCCTGCACTTATTGGACAATTTAACCAACTCAAATTTGAATTGAAAATGATGTGGCCAAATCTGGGATTTTACTGCGTGTCGCAGAGGCATTTTCAAATCTTCTTTTTGGAAAATTTTGAAACATAGGGGTTCGTGACAACCCCGCATCGCATGGAAAGAATTTTTCCCACTTAGTGTGAGTTGCACGATGCGCAGCCACCACCATAATCTGGCTGGCTCTGTAGCTTGGTTGTCCCAAGTTTGGGTCCTCTTTGGGGAGACTTTGGCTGGTCCCCCGGACGTCAATCTCGAATATTTCAACCCTTTGCATGTCAGTCTATATGTAGGAACCATAGATACCATATTTCACCTTCAAACCATCTCTAAAACATCACTATAAAACACTACGACACAATAGCTCAATTTCGACTAGTTTCTAAACGTCTTGGGCGTTCTTGGACGTTTGACCTCCAAACACTTCCAAACTTTGTATACTTACTAAGAATACTATTATTAACAATTTTATGACTTTAAAGCATAATTACACCTATGTTAGGATATATTTTAACCTAGATCATTTTGAGGGCGTAACACTAGTGTCCTTGTGTGTGCTTATAAACTGTAAGATTTTCCCTAAGTGATGCATATTTGTGAAAGCTAGTATTATGCTAGAAATTTAAATCTATGTCAAATGACTTCCTATTATTGTAATGTGGTATTATTTACCATTGTGACTTCACTAGAAGGAAGTATGAACATGTTTTTGTTTAAAGGTTGAGAATTTCTCATTTAAAATGAATTAACCTATGTGCCTTTCTTGGATGTGAAATCATGAGACTTGTAAGTGCGTTAAGGAGAATGACATTCCTCCCTAAACATAACAAAGAATGGTATGGTTGAGTATGCCCTCATTAAATTATGACTAAGGAATAAGAATCCATTGCTAATCTAGTTGACTCAAGTCTATATGCATCGAAGTATGAGTGCTTACTTGCTTCTTAAGTAATGTGGAATCTTCCAATGTGTGACCATATAATATTATATCTTAATAAAATAAAATCTAATGACCATTTTATGATTATTAGAAGGATGTTACTCCTATGAACATGACAAAAGTTTATGTGTTTGATGCATTAAAAGAGTGAGTGAATAAGGTTTTTGGTTGCTTTTGTTGCATTAAGTTCTAAATGGTTTGAAGGTGGTGTTCGTTGTAAGTTTGGTGCATTTACTTTTATATGATAATGCTATTAATGTTTTGAGCTTCTCTGTGGGTCATTGGAGTCCTTATTGTGTTTATAATGTTCCAAGTGTCATTTGATGACGAATGTTCCCAAGTGGGGGATATTATAAGACTCCCAAAATGAGAAAAGGTGTATAGATCCTCACATGTGTATAAGAAGATTTAAACATGTTAAATAAGTTTTTTACTGTATGCATGATTGATATGAAGTCGTTTGGAAGTCAAACGTCGAAGACGTGCAAAGGAAGCCCTTGAGACGTGCATGTGTGTCTTGGTGTGTCTTCACATGTTTTGATGTGTTGCGAGTGTTGTTTGATGCTCAAACTCGTACGGAAGGTCCTCATGTATGAGAGTGTATTTACATTACAAATGCCTAGGTACGACTTCCAAGGGCCTCGCAAAAGGCCCTCAAGGAGGACCCCAAACATTGCATAGGGACTACCTTGGCAGAGTGAAACGACAGCCTTGAGTGACATCTCTTAGGTCGACCTACGCCCCGTAGATGGAAAGGCGTCGTTCAACACTTATACTTGAGATTCTTAGCCCAAAGACAACCCTCAAACCCAAACGACGGTGGCCACCTACAGACCGTCATTGCGACTAAGGGTCGTCAATGGTTGTCCATTCATGCAACCTGTGTCAACCGTCAGGCGCACTGTTTCATTAAAGTGGTGAATCAGAAATTCATCCCACGTTCCTAAATTATTATGGAAGGTTATTATTGGGTATTTTAGGTATATTAACTTAGTTAATAACATGAAAACACTATAACCAATCCATTATTCAAAATTAGACTTCCCTCTCCAAAAATATCCTCTCTAGAAACCTCCATTGGATATGAAGCTCAAGAAAATCCATGATGATGGATTCTGATGGTTTCTTCATCAAGTTTTTGTGGTTCCTTCATCTAAAAATTTATGGTGATCCTTCATCTCAATATAATCATTCATCTAGAGAGCTCCTTCTAATGTTTTCAAAAAAAATTCATGATCAATCTTCCTAGCTTTCAATCTAGTTTGGGTTCTTTCTAAAAATGATCTCAAAAGCAGGATGATAATGATTTGATGATTTACTACTGTTTTGAATGTGATTTTCAATCCTATTCCATGTTGAACCCATAATCCCTCTCAATCTCAATTTAGCCTATAATGTTGTACGTTGTGATCTTGATGTTAGAATGATTATTATGATATTTAATTATAATAAATTGATTAATCTACTTCCTAAGATGTATATTTACGATGAATTATGTATAGTTTATTCAATGTGGATCAAGGTTTGAAGATTTGAGTGAAATTGACCTATTTTTTTCTACTTGTATAGCTTGTTATGTAGTGATTTTATTGTGATCTCGATTATATGGTAGTTAAAGTAGGATTTCGTTTATGTTATTTTATCTTTATCTACTGTCCTATAATTGTATTATGATTAATTATGCGTTTGGAACATTGTTAATCAAAACAAGTGAGAATTGGTAAGTGATCTATGTTTCTCTACTCTTTATGGAATTGGTGATGTAGTGTATATGTTAGTATCATGATCTTGTGGTTGTTTATGCATGATTTCGTCCATGTTAATGTAAATATAGCTACTGCCCTATACTTGAATTGTTGATAGGTGAATATCGATCAATGATGATCAAAGGTTGATGAATTGGTAAGGTTTACTCTATTTCTCTACTCTTCTATGTACTGGCTAGTTGAATTGGCTTTGTATGACATTGTGTTGTATAGTCCACTTATGGTTACGGTGTTTACTTCTTGTAGATATATATATGTGTTGATTATTCCCTTGAAGGCAAATTGATGTTAGGTGAGTGTGTATTTATGATGATCACACTATGTGAAACATGCCTAGTTTTCTATTCTAGTTATAATCTATGTTGTATAGCTATTGTATAAGCATGTGGAGGACTATGTTAAGGTTATGTTTAGGTGTTTCCATTGATGAAGTAAAGATAATTAATGACCCCTACCTATGTAACCTTATATGAATGTGTGAATAGCTAAGGTGAGAAGTCTTGAAGGTAATGTGATGTTGTCCTGTCTCCTATGTTATTATGTGTTGTGTGGTCTATGCTTGGTTGTGCATTATGGTCCTAAGAGCATGGATGCCTCAATATGTTGTTGATAGCCATTATGTGATCATGTTTACCAACATACACATTTACACCTCATGCATGCTTACAAGTACTATAGGTTAATAGTGTCTACTGAAAGGGTGTTCTCATATGCACTTGTGTCTACTACTATGCATGTAAAGAATGTCCCCATGAAGTATGTTGTGTATATATTAACTATGATGATTTTATTGGTGTACTAAAATGGACAAGGTATGGGAACTTGTCACCATCGGAATCTAGACCCATGACAAGACCAGCGTCGTTGACCTCTCAGAGGCCACAGAAAAGCCTACATACGTCATCGTTACTTCATCTAGGTTAATTTTAGCGGAAAATTTGAAATTTTGTTTACTTAAACTTTATATTGGAAAACATTTATCTCGCATAAGACTATCTACGTAAACTCATAAGCGTTCACAACAACCATCTAAATCAAGATAATCAAATGGAAGATATAATCATAAATATAGAGTTGCCAAAATGGAACCAATACAGCGTTTGAAAGTAAATACAAAAGAAACGCTAGTGGGACATACTCCATTAGCTCATTCCTATGTCTACGCTAGAATAAACTAGTAAGAATCATTCAAAGCATGAGGGCCTACCAAATTCCGATGAAAGCTCCACGTCCGGATAACTTCTGCGTCGACTCGTTAGCTCTAACGTCCAGTTGCACCTGCACCTAAAAGTATATAAACGTATGGAATTAGTACACACTTGTACTAAGTATGGGTATATTAAAGCACACACCACGGACATACATCATTTAGAAAATCTCTCTCCTAATAATATGAGTTATGAAAAGTCAAGTCAGTTGACTTGCCAAAATCGGATTAGGAAAGTCATGCCATGAGAGTAAGATGCATCATCATACTTATCATATTGCACACATCACATAAATTATTTCATATAGCACATAACATATTGCATATATCACATATCATATTTCATTTCATGGACTTAACATTAGGACTTCCCAAAATGAGGGCTCAACATATGGGACCTCAACTAGGGAGCCTTCTTTAGCAAACACAGAGTCTGTTTCATTCATTGATACGTACTTCATTTCATTTCGTTCACAGGATAGTGTAGACACCAACTATACCTACGATATAGTTTAAGACTCTCATTGTATTCACTGTGCAGTGACTAAGAAGGACCAAGTGTCATTACATAAATCTAGTTCACCTCTTGATTATCCTAACCAAACACCTTTGGTATCGTTCATTTGTGCATTACATGAGGCTTGCCTCATTCTTTAATTGGTAACTTTAACTTTAACTAACATAGATCATGTGATCTCCATGAAATCCTGTGTCTACCCCACACCGAGAAGAGGTGCAATCACCGGCCAAAGTGAAACCAAAAACATGCTAGCGTATATAGGGGATTGAACCCTACTATATCCCTATGTTGGCTGCATAGGTTCAAAGACTAGGAGATATAATGAGACCCATACCCATCTGGATGGACAGTCTCATCTCATGAGAACTACACGAACCTCTGCCTTCCCTAAAGAAGGAATCGCCACTCATAGCTAACCTATCGGTGCTCAGTACAAAGTTCCATTACATTCATCTCATACATCATAGAAGCTGGCTTCTTGCATGAGGACATCATTGCTCATTAGATGATTTCTCATCTCATCATTAGTATTAAGTATGCATTAACTTTAATACTTTCATTAGAGTGTTCATAGAGACTAGCCTCTTCGTTAACTTTACACTCTCATAGTTGAATACGTTTTGGTAACATTTACTTAGGCTCATTTGAGATTGCTCTCATATTTCACATTATCCTCATATCATGTTGTCACTGCATTCATTTTTCTTAGCACACTTTCCCTTCATAATTACTCACCCCTTTTTACGTGAATGTTCATTTCATCATATGCCAATGCACTTGGCCTTTTAGTGTGTTTCACACTCTTACTTAACCCTTCTAGAGTCTCATCATTCATCACACAATATCTTAGGATCACTTACTTTATAAACGTATGCTGGACCTATGAGTCCACACACACAAGCCATGAGGCTTCATTCATAGTTCATTTAAGTGATTCATATTGCCCAAGATTATGTGGTACAAGATTTATGCATCTTGTAAGTATGACAAGGTCTCAATTTGATTCCTACAGGCATCATTCATTAATTATTTAATCACGTAAGACTTATGTGTCAATATGGAATCAGGAAAGGGAACCCTATTCCAAATCCCTTGTATAACACTTCGTAAATTTTCTTTATGATTTTCGTTTACATAAACTTCTTGGCTAGGGAACCCAAGATCAATTCTCCACACCTACACTTCCTTTCTTTTTTTTCTTGATTTTTGCCTTAGAAATTTCGGACTGGGGGACCCAAGATCGAATCCCCACGCCCACATTCTTTTCTTTTTCTTTCATTACTTAATCCCTTCGTTTAGACTAAATGGGTGTGGGATCGAACCCCCACAACCTCACCTTATTTTTAATTGTATTTCTCCTTACTTTCTCATTTGGCCAATAGGTTGTGGGTTCGAATCCCACATACCTCATTTTTATTATTTCTTTATTACATTTCTACTCTCTCATTCATTCGTCCAAGAGGTTGTGTGTTCGAAAAACACACGCCCCATTTCATTTTATTTTATTTTTCTCCTAACTTTTCACTTGAGTTTTACCCCATTTCGAATCCCACTTAACACATTTTATCATTTATTTTTATCGGATAACCAGTTTTTAGCGGTTTGAGGTTTTTCTCTTATGGGTTAATTGGTAACCGAATAGTAAATTAATAATTTTATTTGTACCATTTTGTATATAAATCCTTGACTTAGAGTTTAGTTTCCAACTTTTATTTCTGGCTACTCAAAATGGTGATTTTTCTACAATGTAAAAGTGTTTGTTTTTTAGCAAATAACTTGTGAACTCATGTACATGATTCATTAGATTTGTCACCTTGTTTTTAACTATTTAAATTAATTTATTTTGTGTCAAACTCTTAACAGTTAAATCAATAACCGAACCGATAAAGTAATAACCAATAAGTCAATATCTTAATGAATCTATAACGGTTTATCATCTCTACATAACCAATAAGTCAAACCGATATAATTCAAAACCGAACCGAATTGATAGATAAGCATCCCAACTTTCTCCTATACTTACCTTAAATAATAGTCCGTTTCAATATTTAACTCTCTTGAAAATGTTTACCACTCTTTTTGTTTATACAACTCACTTTCTTTTTAATTAACATTAAAATAAATATCATTCTACACCTTGATAACTTCTAATCGCCCAAACAGTACTAATATAATACATATCTTAAATTTCAAAAATCTTCTATTATTAAATTTTTTATCTAGTCAAACTAATTAAGAATATCTATACGTTTTTAACGAGATAGATTTATAGTCAAATAAAAATTATTGAGATAATTTAGACATAAATTTTTTTAAAAAATCTTTCTTCAATTTCATATGTATTCAAACTATATCATATATTCGTATCTAATCAAACTATATCATATAAATCAAGATAGACAAGGACAAGCTCTTCTGCTTTCTCTTCCTTCGCAAAACTAAAAAAGCACCCTCTCTCTCACGGAAGAAATAATCTTCCATTAAAGGTTGTTCTTAGTCAGTATCACTTTTCTTTATCTAAATTTTATATTAGTGCTAGAGATTCAATAGTTTCAAAGTTATCAACCCCTTGATCCTATTATAGTTTCAAGGATACTAAAATCTGTTTTTTTTTATCTTTATTCATTATCTTGTAATTTTTTGTTATCTTGTAAGTTTTCATTAGCATTCGCATAAGTGTTTCTTGTGATGAATGTATTTAATATGCATGTGACTGTTCATTTTTTGTGCATTTTGATCAAGAAAATTGTGTTATTTTGAACTCAAGTGGTGAAATATGGATTCAGGGGATGGCTTTGGTCGAAAACAGAGGAGAACTAGACAATAGTTTTTGAAATATTTGTGTTAATTATTTTATTGAGAAAGGGAGCGGGTACTGTCAAAATGGTAATCTTACTCCGTCTTCTTCGACTTGTTTTTTGAATATCGGAAAAGGGGGTGTGAGTTGTGGGAGGAAAAGAAAAATGGTAGTTTCTGAAGGTGATAAGAGAAAAATGGGAAAATTGTAAGAAGATTCAAGAGGGAAAAAACGGGGATAATGAGAGGAGGAGCAAATTCAGTCTAGCAACTTGTGATTCTATAGAGAACAAATTTTGTCAAGGAAATACCTGATGAAGATGATACGGATGATTCGGAGGAGGATGATTCTGATGATGTTGTTATCATTGAAGAGGAGGGAGATGTAAATAATGAATCAGGTTAGGAATGGTGATCAAATACGGGCTTAAAGAGTAATATGTTGAATGAAAAAGATGAGGATATTTTTTCATCTATCTCAAGCATCTGTGGTAGGACATCAGTGGATTCGGTGGAAGTGTATACTGATAGCATCTCATCTTCTGAGTCTGATTCACATTCCAAAGCTTCAAGTAATGAGGATAATGATGACCTGAAGATAAGAATTACAGGGTTGATTGAATTATCAAGTTCTAGACAATGTGATGATGTAATAAGTGATATTGATTATACGGAATAAGAAAATGAGAAGAATGAAGAAGGAAGAAAACAGTCGAATGGGAGCCTAAGCTTGTTGTTGAGAGTGAAAAGCAGAAGAAAGGCAGAGCATATCTTATGCGTGCACATTCACTTTCTAAGTCCAAAAACAAGAAGTTAAATAATGGAAACGATAGTAGTAGCCCAATTCTTCTTACTAATAAGGAGTAGTTTGATGAAACGGGGTCAGATATGGCGAGAAGTCTAAATTTGAAGAGGATTGCGAGGTTGATGAATCATTGAAGAATATTGTTCAAAATGATGTCGTTCAAAAGGATGTTGTTCGAATGGTTACGAGGACTGGAAAGAAGATTCTTGAAGATTCCAAGGAAACACTCCCTTTAGTATTTCGGTTTGAAAGACAACTAACATCCCCCCCCCCCTGAGAAAGAAGGATGGGAAAAGGAAGTTGAAAATCTTTTTGCTGAAATGCAGATGTGTATCTTAGAGTCAGATATTGGGTTTACAAATCCATTTTTTTAGCCAATGCAGAGTGGAGATTTAAGTGACCATCAGTTGGGGAACCACAAACTTGTTCTAGATTAACAAATTGGACACCTCTGTAAAATTTGTCCCTATGTGCATTTGGAGATCAAGTACATCTTCCCTTCTTTTGTAAGTATACGAGTTTTGTCCCGTGAAACACTTTTTCTTTTAAATTGGGAACACAATTTCAAGTTCTACATGAATCAATTCAAAACAACTACTACTTTTATGCTACTAGATTGAAATGGTAATCTATGTTAGAATAAAATACTAAAGAAACTAATTGAAAAATAAAAATAGAGTGAACTTATGAAATTTCAGTTATCTATTAATCAACAGAAAGTCTAAATTTATACAAGGAAAAAAAACAAAGACATTTCCTATCTAGTAACCACTTACAAAGTGGATGTTGAAACTAAATAAAAATATGTGCCACTAACTACCATAAAGGGGCCACTAACAACCATAAATTGGGCCACTAACTTCAGAAAGTTGAGCAACTAAAGTTGACTAAGTCTAGCTAAAAAATAGAAAGAACTAAACTGAAATAAGTAAAATAATAATAAGCTGAAAAATGTCAATTGTCTAACACTCCTTTTTGGCATTTTTGTGGCAAACACCAATTCTTTGCCTCAGATCTTCAAACCTTTTCTTTGGCAATGACTTGGTAAAAATGTCAGCTAGCGAATTCTCATATGAACAAGCAACACTTCATTAGATGTTGGACTTCTCTAATAAAATGAAACTTTATCTTGATATGCTTAGTTCGACCATGAAACACTGATTTTTTGAGATTGAAACTGCTGAATTTTTGTCACACATGATCATGGTAGCTTCTCTTTATTCATGTCATAAGTTCTTCATCATATTCCTTAGCCATATAGCTTAATTCGTAGCAGATGCAGCAGCTATGTACTCAGCTTCTGCAATTGATTGAGCGTAGTTTCTTGTTTTCTAGAGCTCCAACTAAAACAACTTGTCCCCCAATAGGGAAAAATATCCAGAGGTGCTTCTGGAATCATCAACTCCGCCAACCCAACCACTATCAGAATACCCGATCAGGTTCATAGTTACTTCGACATATGTTGGGGAAAAATCCAAAAATTGTTGGTTCCTTTAATATGCATTAACACTCTTTTAGTTGTTGTGAGGTGTGTGTATCTAATCAAATGCGTGAACCTAGATAGCAAACTAACAAGAAATAGAATGTCAGGTGTGCTTGTGGTTAGATATAGAAGACTTCCAATTAAGATTCTATACATACTATCATCCACTTTTTTGGAATCCTAATCCTTGCCAAGCTTCACACCAGTATATATGTGGAGTACTCAGAGGTTTGCAGTCTTGCATATTGAACATGTTTCGAATATCCGAAATTTATTTCTGCTGGCATGTGAAAATCCCATCACTGGACTGCAACACTTCCATGCCAAGAAAGTACTTCATGACTCCATGATCAGTCATTTCAAAGATTTTCTCCATTTCATCCTTGAACCTTTGGATTGGTTGAATTTTACTTCCTGTCACAAGCATGTCATCCACATAAATTGACAATTAAGGACACACCTGCAGCAGTGAATTTCACATACAAAATAGCTTTACTTTGACTTATACTAAATCCAAGTTGGATGAGATGATTGTCCATCCTCTTATACCATGCCCTTGGGGCTTGTTTTAGGCCATACAAGGCCTTCGTTAAGAGATACACTTAATACTGATTTCCAGGAGTTGAGAAACCATCAGGTTTCTCTACATAGATCTTTTCATCAAGCAAACCATTCAAGAAAGCTGATTTGACATCAAGTTGATGAATCTGCCAGGAACTATGAGATGGAAATGTAAGAATAAGCTTGATTGTGTCATACCTTGCTACAGGAGCAAATGTTTCCTGGTAATCCACAACATATTGTTGTGCGTATCCCTTCACCGCCAATCTATCCTTATATTTGCAAATTGTTCCATTAGGATTGAGTTTTGTTTTGAAAATCCATTTTACACCAATCACCTCACGATTTCTAGGTTTGTCAACTAGCTTCTAGGTTCCGTTTTTCTCGATCATGTATAGTTCATCTTGCATATCTCTCCTCCATGACTTAGAGTCTTGTGCTTGAGCATACCTTTTTGTTTTATAGGTAACCAAGTTACACCACTGATAGACATCTTTTAAGGATTGAGTTCCCCTCATCTTCTGAAAGTTGAGGCTGCTATTATCAAAATAAATCAGAACAAGAGGTCTTCTGATTTTTCCAATCCCTACCAGCTGCTTCATCAAACTTCACTTCTCAGCTGAGAATATTTTTCTGAATTCAAACAGAAAATCATGTAACCTTTGGATGAATTATAGCCCAGAAAATATGCCTTTATGAGCCTTATTATCCAGCTTACTCTTCTTTGTTTCTGGAACTCGATTATAACATATACATCCAAAGGTTCTGAGATGGTGTATTGATGGTTTGTTCTCACACCAAGATTCATATGGATCAGGTCTTGCAAGGCCTTAGTAGGCAATCTGTTCAGAAAATATGCAGAGGTATTGACTGCCTCAGCCCAAAACTGATTCGGGATCTTTCTTTCGAGCAAAAGACATCTGGTCATGTCCATTACTGTCCTGTTCTTCCTTTCAGACTCACCATTTTGATGTGGAGTGTATAGTAATATCAATTGGCGTGCAATATCGGTGTTATTATAAAACTCCACGAATTGAGAAGAAGTATATTCTCCTAAATTGTCAGACCTTAAAGCCTTAATACTAATATTACATTGATTTTCTACTAAAGCTTTAAAGTATTTAAAAACATCAAAGACTTCACTCTTCAGTCTTATGAAATAAACCCAATACATTCTGGTGTAGTCATCAATAAAGAGGAGAAAGTATTTGTTACCACTCAGTGAATTTGTTTAAATTGGACCGCAAACATCCGTATGAATAATTTGAAGTTTTTGGTTAGCTCTCCGTACTTGATTTGCTTGAAATGGCAATTTTTTTTTGCTTTCCCTGTTTGCAAGTTTCACAAACTTTAGCATTAGAATGAAATTCAGGCATATTTTCCACTAGCTCCTTTTTTGTCATCTTTGCGATCTCAGATTGAAGTGACCAAAACTTTTGTGCCATAGGTTTGTACATGTTTGTGAAATAATAGTGTAAGTCTGCTCAGTTATTTTCTCCCAATCAACTGAAAACATTGTGTTGCTCATCTTGAAATAAAATAACTCTACTCCAAAAGGGTCAGAAACAACACATTCATGATTCTTAATATGCAGAGAATAATTATTTTCAAGCATTTGTCTAACACTGAACAATTTTTGACTCATATAAGGTGTGTACAAAATATCAGGAATAGTTTAGATACCCGATATTGTTGAGATAGACACTGTACCTCTGTCTTTGACTTATATTGCCTCACCATTTCCCACTTTTACTTTAGATTTGGAAGTATTATCGAGGAATTTGAACATTTCAACATCATTGCACAAGTGATGTGTGCAACCACTTTCAAGAAGTCATGAATTAGAGGATTCATTTATTGAAAAGTATGAAGTTGCAAAGAGTTGTTCATCATGTGCATCTACAGCTTCTGCTACTTGTGCTTGCAAAGCACCAAAGGCCTCTACTCTTGATTTGCAGACCTTGGATATATGTTAAGCCTGCTTACAGTTGCCACATATATCATCGACTCTCCACCAATACTTCTCCAGATATGTATTAATTTTACAATGTTTGCTAGGAGGGAACTACTGCTTTACATCTTTACTATTGTTTCCTCTATCATGCTTGCCCTTATTATTTTGGTGGAATTGTTGCTTTCTTTTTTGCTTTTGTACAGAGAAAGCTCCTTCACTAAACTTTTCCCGTCTCATAGTCCTCCTTTGCTCTTATGCTTGAAGAGCACTCATTAGTTCACCTAATGGAAGTTTGCTCAGGTCCTTGGATTCTTTAAGAGAGGAAATATTAGATTTAAACCTCTTAAGAAGAGTCACAAGAACTTTCTCCACAATTCGTTTGTACATAAATTCTTCACCAAGAAGTCTAATGTTATTAACAATTAAGGAGATATGATCAACATACTTATTGATAGTTTCATCCTCCTGCATATTCAAGGACTCAAACTCACTTTCAGGTTCGACACTTGCATTTGACGTGTTCTATCGCTACCTTGATATTCCTCAACCTATCCCAAGCCTCTTTTGCAATTTCACAAGCCATGAGTCTGTAAAACACAGAATATGCCACAGCATTCTGCATAAGCAACTTGGCTTTAGATTTCTTTGCCTTCTCTTCGTTGTTGGATTTTATCTGAGCCAAGGTAGGATTTGATGGTAGAGCAGCAAGTGGTATATCTTCTGTCACACTTTCCCAAATTCTTAGGCTTCCAAAAAAGCTTGCATCTTCACAGACCAGATTTGGTAATTTTCACCAGTGATAGTGAATGGTGGATTTAAAGGAAGGTTGTTGTATGTCATTTGTGTTGTAAGTTAAAAATCTTTGGTCCTATAAGATCAACTAGAGACTCTGATACCACTATTAGAACAAATACTCAAGAAACTGATTTGAAAAATAAAAAATAGAGTGAACTTATGAAATTCCAGCTATCTATTATTCTACAAAAAGTCTGAATTTATACAATGAAAAAATAATAATCATTTCCTATCTAGTAGTCACTTACAAAGTGGATGTTGAAACTAAATAAGAACATATGCCACTAACCACCATAAAGGGGCCAGTAAAAGCCATAAATGGGGCCACTAACTTCAGAAAATTAGCAACTAAAGTTGACTAAGTCTAGCTAGAAAATAGGAAGCACTAAACTGAAATAAATAAAATTGATAGTAAGTTCAAAAAATGCCAATTGTTTAACAATCTACACAGTTACGAACAAAGACGTAGGAAACAGTTCACTAAGCAGTGAAGTAGAAGTGTGTCCTAGTCTTATGTGTCAAACACTAATTTCTAGTTTGATGTTTGATACACCATTAGATTCTTGAGCAGCTAAGCTGATAGTCTTCCTGCAGCTCGACTTAGTAGCCAATATAGTTCATTATCCTCAATACGAATCTCCTTCACCTTCCAAGTGAAGAGATCCTGAAAAACGAACAAGTCAGGAAAGAAGGAAACAAAACATTGCAACTCTTTTGTTAGTTTTGAAACTGAAAGTAAATTCAACTTTAACTGTGGGATATACAATACATTGAACGTATGATATAGTACTCTCATCAGTTATAGTACTTGATCCAGTGTGTAACCTGTGCGACATGTTCATTAGGAAGTTTCACTTTCTTTGAATTGCTCAGTTTATTAATTGAGGATTTATTTAGTAAATTCAAGTATGAAGACATATGGTTAGTTGCCCTTTTGTCGGCAATCTAATCCGAATTGTGAGAGACTATCATAGCCGTATATTCAATCATACCTGTCATATTTGCAGATGTGTTCAGAGCTAGGATCATTCTTGATCTGAGGAGTGAGTTGTGTTAGCAGCTCTATGTGATTATACTGCTCTTGTGTTAAAGGACTAGCCTTAACATGACTTAGTCGAGTTTGAATTTGCTCCATGATGCTTGCATTTTTACGCTGATCATTCACATTTGTGCTGATACCATAGACAAACGTTGGTTGTGCCCTCTGTATGCTGAAATTCCGCATTGTATGCTGCACTTTCACGTATCTGTTGTACATAGAAACTTTATAGTTACTCCAGTTTGTTAGTGGACTTGCTCCCAGTAACTAACTAGTGATTTTACTACTTTACTCCTTACAATTTGTTGCTTAACTGGGAAGCTGAGTTCTAGAAACGGGAGGTGGACATTCTCTTTAAAGGATTATGAAGCTACTGTGAGTGTCTTTTGCTCTTTGTCCCATGCGTGAAAGAGAAATCAATTCCTTATACGAATGGTGAAGCTGGGATCCTTGATTAAAGGCTAGAGTGTTTTGAGATCATTTATGACTTCTTCAGGATTCTTACTGGAGATGATGGAAATGGTTACACTAAATCGATTAGAGAAATTCTTCTTTAATATCCTGGTCTTTTGGTCCT
Organism: Solanum habrochaites; assembly: GCA_027704765.1. Lineage (NCBI taxonomy): Eukaryota > Viridiplantae > Streptophyta > Magnoliopsida > Solanales > Solanaceae > Solanum > Solanum habrochaites. The sequence goes on from JAKWJA010002496.1 coordinate 16,263,530, forward strand.
TGAAGAAGGGAACACTGCTCAGAATGAGCAAAGCCTTATCTGGAAGGCTTTAAAAAAGGTTGAAACCGAGAAGCGCATAGTTTTGTCTGGAACTCCTTTCAAGAATAACATCATGGAGTTACACAACACTCTTTTTGTAGTCAATCCAAAGTTTGCTGCAGATTTGGAACAGAAAAATGAACTTCTCTTAGAAAATCAAACTCAGAAACCTCTCTCTTGCGAAGGACATTTGTTAGAGGAAGTTTTGAGCCATCCATCATTACAGGCACACTCTCTTGAAGGCAAGTGCACATTTTCTATGCCACATCCATTTTATGGTGTATTTATTTCATTTAAAAATAGTTTAATTTGTTAGTCGGACCTTAGTTAAATTTAGGTGTGTCGCTTAGAGTTTAAGTATAGTTCAAGGGGATACACATGCTTTATCCCAATAAATTTAAATATTTTAACTCAAAAAAATTGTTTGTATTGATTTTCTTGGTAATACAGAAGTGTGACTAAAATAATTTTATATAGGACTGATTTCATACTTAAAAAATTTAGATTATATTTGTGATGATTTCTTATACAATTTAGACGAGTTTTGGGATATTACGAAAGGTCAAGGGGTTGACTGGCATTTACTTTTTTTCACTTATAAAAATAGTACAAAATTTATTTTCTAAATTTATTTTTGATGATTAAACTTGCACTTATATTATACGAAAAAAGGGTAAAAATTGCCCCTGGACTATATGAAAGACCACTTATACCCTCCGTTACATTTTAGGATAAAAATGCTCATGCCGTTAACTTAAGAGACCACAATTACCCTTTAAAACTTAACAAAAGTGATATGGCAAGCCACATGACACTAAATCCGCCACCAAGGCTTGCCAACTGGATACCCATTAAAAAATTTGACCCAATTAATAATTCAACCCTAACCCATTTTTGTTGGATCCAACCCACTAAAATTAAGAGGGAAACGTTGTTTTTTTTTTAACCTTATTCCATTTTACTATTCAATTCACCAGTTACAAGAGAATTTTTTGAAAGAGCTTTCACAAAGTTTAGCTTACTTTCGTCATAATTGTGTGCTGCTATATATCTAAAAATTATGCTCTGGCACCATTCCTGATGCTTCCATAGTTTTTTATGCTTTCCACAAATTTTGAGGAGCATGATTATATACCCCACAACCACAAGCCGACTACATTGATAGTTTCTAAGTTTTCAGCTTTCCGTCTAGCGGATTAGCACTACAACAAATAGAGGAGGGTGATTGATAAAACGTGAATACAAGATTTTAAACATGTAGGGGCTATTAATGCTCCATACATTTGTCTCTTACATAAGTGAATTTCAATTTTGGTGCAACATATAATATTGGGTTTGAAACAAAATATGTGGACTGCAAATGGAACAGTCAGTTCAACCTCATAGCTACAACCAAGCTTGAGGTATAAAGATGACCATGCGATTCTGCTTTAGCCTTGAAACCAATGTCGATGATAATGAGAAAGTAACGAAATTTATCTTTGATTAGGATTAAAGTTGTCGATGAACTGAAACGAGAGGTAAGCTATTTCACCTTCATAAACTTGATCAAGATGCCCGGATGATTGTAAGAGTAGTTTAAAAATGCCTGCTCTTCCTTAGTTGAAATCATGGTATATCAAGTTATCGAAAGTGTCCATTCTGCCATATTTAAGCTCATCTAAGCTCAAAATAGATGAACAATATAAAGAGTAGTATTGCATCAATTGAGTAATAGAATATTGAAGGCCAAAAGACCATCAAAAGCAAAATGCTCAAAAAAACTTTAAGGTTCATTAGCTACAATATCGTCATCAGTCATGACTAACAACTCCAGCTGCTAACAAACCTCCTAATTCTTTTACTTGTAGTTGGATTTAGGAAATTTCCATTAGAGGTGGATCGAGTTCAAATTAGATGGAACTTCATGATAGATGTCTCTGTTTCAATACAGAGATGGAATCATTTATATGTGTAACACGAAAACTACAGAATTTTTGCAGCATGATGACTTTCTTCAAGCTTTCGCAGTCACTTTCACTGAATTTCCTAATCATACAACTGATGCATCTTCTCACACTGCTCAATACATCTATCAAGCAAGCATAGTGATGACCTCTCATACGAGAAAAGTATATATGTGCTTCATCAACTAGTCCAGCGTGACTATAAGCACTCAAAATCCCAAGAGAAGTTATTCAGTCAAGCCTAACATTAGTCTTCTCCATTTTCTCAAAAACCACAACTGCATAGCCGTATGCGTAAAGCTAATGTCATACTACTCCAAGCAACCACATTAGTGAGAAACATAAGATGAGCTTTCACAAGACACTCGAAACACCCGCAAGCCTTGATTAATAAACTTCTTAATTGTGATCTGGATCAATATCATTCTTTATCGAATACACATGATTCTGTTTGATCAAATATGCATCCGCCATATCAAAACAAGGACGAAAAAAGTCATCAGATGTTTTTGCTGTGCGTAAGACCAAATCAATTTCAGTCACTCACTTCGATGGCTAAAAGATATTCCACGAGAGCAACACAAAAAACCATAAAGGTATTCGTTTCATAATAATAACTTAACTGCAGCAAACAACAATATAATTGCTAATCACCGTGAAATATCAAAACTTTTCCGAACAACAATACTGGAATTCAAACCGTAACAGTTAACACCTTAACTAACCCAAAACAGACCAATAACCTAAACCGAAAACTGGCCAATAAATACTCATTCAAAACAAAGCTTCGATTCAAAATAAAACATAGTTGTGTATTGTTTCCATCCAAAACATAACAAAATAAAAATAGTAATGCCATTGTTTTCTTGTCATATCATGCAAAAACCAACATTTTAGTATCTCAAAAAAATATATTAACAGAAGCTGGAGACACATACCCAAGTCTAAATTTGGGATCTTCCATTTGCTTTCTTAATCTTCAACTTCCCCACCTTCTTCTCTTTTTCCCTTTCCAACTGATTACTAGTCATAGATTCTTTTCCTTTCCATGTGACTTTAGTGGGTAAGTAAGGCAAGTCTGTAGGCTCACTTACTCCTTTATGATCACCTCTGAAAACGATCACACTATTAGCAGATCCTGTTTATTGGTTCTGCCTCATCTTAAGCGCTGTTAACTCTTCAAATATTGTATGAGGCCTTAAAACAGGATCATTTTCAAGTTCTCTAGTAGGATCAAAAGGTTCATATTGTCTCTGACTTGGTGTAGATATGTCACTGTCAAATCCTTCTTGAGTTAGTTAAGGAGCTGAACTATTAACATAAAAAACTTCATCTTGTTCTACTCCTTCAGTTCTGCCCCTCTTCCTCGTAAGTTTTGAACTATTGCCTTCCTCACTAGCCTAAAATATTGTTAAAAAGGAATCAAATTAGTTCATATGAACATTATACATCTAACTTTCAAAAAAAAGAATTTTTACCTTGCAAGACCTTACATTGTGAGCTTGTGAACCGCACTTGCGACATGATATCTTAGTTCCTTTTCTTGAGTGAGACCACTCTCCAGCTCTTTTGATTGCTGCATTTTTTTCTCTCTTTTAAATGTTGGCCTTCTACATTGAACAAATATTATCATACTGTAGAGTTTTTGTATGCCTAAAGAGAGTTACTGAAATTTTTTATGCTTGAAGAGTTTGAAAGGTGGTGCTCTCTAATTGAGAAATTCTACTAATTGAAAAAGGAAAAATGAGAAGAGGAGAAATAACATAAAATGTCCAGTTTTCAGCCATGAACTGAGGTACGATTATAAATATCATATCTTTTTGCTATTTTCTTGTGGATTAATGACAGTGAATTTTAAATGATATTGATGAAATAGATTAAAGGATATTTGGTAGGTTTTAGAAAAATCAATATGGAAAAGGAAAAAAGTGAGAGAATTTCATTAGAGTCAAATTTTAAAAATGGCTTATGCGCCATTTATTTGCATTAAGCTTAGAAAACTTGAATGCACATTTGAGTAATTAGATGTTGTCTTTAGATCTGAACCAAATGATCAAATTAAGGAAAAATTACATGAACACACAACTTAAGATATCGTAATATGTAAAATACCCTTTCAATTAAAAAATATAAAAATATCCTCTTGGATACACCTTTCCCATTATGTAATGGACCATTTGCAATGTATCAGGAAATCAAGGAAGGTATCCAAAAGCAATGAAAGTTCAATTATTTTTAATCGGGAAAACTCCAGGATATGATGTAATTAGCTCCAAATGTATAAAAAAATATTTTGATTTCTTTCTGGTAAAATATTTCTTTCTCTCCTCACTTTAAACCTTTTTCCTCTTTCAGCAATTTCTTATCTTTACATTTTTAATTGTTTTTAAAAATAACATGTATTATTATAAAAAGATTCTAAAAAAGTTTCCTTTGATTTTAACATTTTATTTTTATGATGTAGCTTTTTTTACTCGTTTCGATAATCGTCTGGCATTAACTTATTTTCAATACAAGACATTTGCAATCAAATTAAAAATAAATACAAAAAAAATAGAATAAATATAATCCATAGAAAAAAGAAGAGAAAATACAATTATAACAACCTTTATCGTAGAAAACCAAAAATGCAGATTTTAGAAGTTGCAAGTGCAACCCTCAATTGCCACCCACGGGCTGTAGGGTGACCCGTGACCCGTGCTAGTGGTTCGTTGATGGTCACCTATGACCCTTCCCTAGGAACCTTCGACATTTTAGCCAAGTGTCGACCCACGGTGGGACCTACAGGTCGGTGGATTGAGGCCCCAAATTCAGCCTCCAAGTTGCCAAACGATGATTGACCAGCACAACCGTCGACGGTTGTTAAATCAGAGGTCGTTTGGTCTTTTTCATATGCGTTGGACCCCTAAACTACGTAGTTTTGGAAAGTTTTAGCCTAGTAACTAAATTAGAATCTACTCTAAGAAAATCATTCAGTAAAAACATAAAAAAAATTAGAATGAAGGAGAAAGAGTCGACGAAACCCTAGTCCAAAAACACATGTTATCATCAGTTCTAGCCCCAAAATTGAAAGATTTCTTCGTGGAATTCTTCACTAGGTATGTGAGAATTCATTAGTAGGTTTCTTTCACCCATTAAGTCCCTAGGTTTCAGTCATAATCTTGATTCCATTAATATTATCTATACCTAGGGTTTCTTGAATATTAGAAATTGTTGGGTTTTCGCTATTAGAATGATCTAATTAAGCTTGTTTGGTGTAGATTATTACATAAATTTAGAATCCTAGCTATGTAGTTCTTTTACTTCATGAATTACACATGCTAGGCTGGCCAATTCAGATAGACATGCCTTAGTATTAGAATGCTTCATTATAAGTATATTGATGTTATTTTCCCAATTTGCATGTCCGTTTTGAGTTATCCAGTATTACAATATTCCAATCATAAAATGTTAATTACATAATCAATTGGGAATAAAAGTGAAAATAAAAGTAATAAATAAGAAAAGAACAAAAGTAATTTATTTTATTCTCTTTAAAAGGTAAAAATATATAAAGAGAAAAATAAAAAGAAGATAAACTAACCAAAAAAGAAGAAGAAAGAAATAATAAAATTATTATCAAATTGTATCTCTATAAATGATAATATGAAGAAAAAAATTATGAGAAAGGAATAAAAAGAGAAAATAAAAAATTAATAATAAAATAATTTATTTTATTTTCTTAAAAATGTGAAAATAAAGAAAGAGAGGAGATAAAAAGAAGATAAACTAACAACAAAAAGTAGAAATAATAAAATTATTAATAAATGGTATGTCTAATAAAGGATAAAATAAAAAAAATAGAAAAGAAGATAAAAATAATAAAGGAGAACGAAGAAAAGATAAAAGAAAAATAATAATGAGAAATAACAAATTTTTTTTAATGATAAGACAAATAATAAATGAGAAAAAAAATGGGGGTATGAGTTGTAACTTTATTTTAAATAATAAGTATTTCTTGAATTACTTTGAATTGGAGTATTAACATATAATTTTTTTCGGTTTTATGGCCCAATTATGTAGTGCCCCCCACCCCAGCCCCCCGCCCCCCGCCAAAAAATATATTAAATACAAGGCAATTTTTAATATCTTTTTACGTGTATTAACACAATTTAAATAGAAGACAAAGAAAATAAGAAAACTTTTTTTGAAAAAGAAAATTAAAAAAAAAATAGTTTTACAGATGGCGGCACATGTATATCACCTCACTACTTGAATTTGGGTGTTGACTCAATATTAACACAAAAAGTGAAAGAAAATACCAAAAAAATTATTTCAAGAGGGCGGGGGAATGCAGGTAATATGACCTTAGTCAATTTCAGTTGTGTCACTCGAATTTCGGTTATAGTTCAAGGGTACTTGTGTCTTATCCTAAATTTATTTTTTAAACTAAGAAATTGAAGGGATAAGTGTAAAATCTCGCAAATTGAGATAGCTAGGAAGAAGCTTAGAAGTTGAAATAGTAAGTTTTGGGAAGAATTAAAAATCTGAAAATTTTCTTAACTTAGGAAAAAAGTGGAGTTTTTGGTCAACTTCAAACGCCATAACTACTAGCTCAAGAAGAGTTAGAGGTAGTTTTTGATATGGTTGGAGATATCTTTCCAACGCCACCGAGTTTGCGCGATTTCAATTTTGTATGAGTGAGTTACCCCTTTTGAAAGTTTGGTTGTTCGATTAAGGATAGTTCAATCCGGATTTGGAAAGGGCATAGTTGTCTTTTTCCTTACCCAATTATTTTGTGTTTTTTGGTGATAAATTTGGGTCTAAACTGATTTTATACACTCCACGCTTTTAGAAAACAAGTTAGGATTTGGAGAGAACTGAAAGAAGGGGAGAAAAGAGGGGAAAGGAGAAAATGAAGCAAGAACATTCAAGATCGTCGAAGTTCGGCTTGTAGAAATTGTCGGGTGGGTGGGGGGTGGGGGATGATCCCTATGAAGTTATGTGAGATCTTTCTGCATTGAGTTAGTTCACCCACACACCAATTTGTTTAATTAAATGAAGTATGAACAGAGTGAATGATGAACATTTAACTTCTTGAAGAACAATGGTTAAATTCTTGTTGGTTGAAGTTGTAGTCTGTTTTAGTTGATTGGATTCGTGTTTCCGAGTCGTTTTTCGGGTCAAATCTATTGTGTATTGAGGTTATTAGTGATCCTAAGTGCTTTGGGTGAGGCCCATGAAAGTTAGAAGGTTTAGAGGTGAAAAACGGAGAAGAAAAGTTGAAACGTGCGTCCGTAGGGGCCTTGGGGAGTCGCGCATCACATAGCCCCATAAGAAAGTCTCTGTATATAGGGCCCTGGGGAGGCGCGCCAGCCAGAGCGCCCCAACTTGACCTCTGAAGTTTGGGGCCTGGCGTCCCACACCTCTTAGAGCGCCAAGGACGCCTGTTCACCCATTCATTACCTATCTTTTCGTACTAGTTCCTAAGTGATGTACGCACATTTCCTAGTTGATTCCAACAATCTAAGGTACGTCTAAATATCACAAAATCATCCATAAACTTGAGATCATGAATCTTGAAACCATTGTCCAATTCAAGGAAAGTTAAGATCAAAGTCAAAGAAGTTAAGAGTCAAGTCGAAAAGTTAAGAAGCAAGTTTTTAAAAGTTTTCAAGAATCTTTAATAAACATGTTAACTTTGTTTTAAGGTTCAAGTTACAAGTTAATCAAATAGTAAAGAGTTGAGTCCAATTCTGAAAAGTTATAAAGGAAATTAAGTATTCCCTCAGAGTTAAGTTTCAAGTTTAGTAAAGAATAAAGAGTTGAAGTTCATCCTTTAAAAAAATATAAGGGAACTAAGTTTTTCCAGAAAAGTTGTTTCAAGACTCAAGGTTCAAGATAAGTACAGAGTAAAGAGTTATGTTGAAGTTCTTTTCTTCAAAAGTATAGGGGGACTAAGTATTCCAAAAAAAAAATTGAAATGTTTTCACATTTAAACAAGTAATGAAGCTAAGTTTTCCAAAGAGCCTTCGGGCTAGTTTTCATAAAAAAAGTTATAGCTTTATAAAATGAAACAAGCAGGGAAACTAAGATTTCCAATATAAATCTTGAGCAAAGTTTTTGAGCACTAATCTCAAATAACAGGAAAAGTAATTTTCAAAACATACAAGATAAGTAAATTTAGGGAGTAGTATTGAGCACCGATGTGGGGATGTGAGTTTCAGATTAACTCAAGTCTCCATGAAAATCATGTAGCCATCATGGATAGAAATGGGTCATACTTTTTAGATGAATACTTTTCATAGTTTACTAGTAGATCCATTCGGCAGTTCAGGTCCTAAACCTCTTCCAAGGTTAGGATGGTTGGGCAGCATGGACCGAGTAATGATATATCATCAATATAGCTCCCAAGTGATGGTTGTTGATTCGAGAAACTCCCACAACAATAATTGCATGGTTCCACAAGAGCTTCTACTAAGTATGAATGGAGGTATGTCACTTCATTCATGCATTGCACGAGAAGATTTTGAGAGGAAGCATGATATGTTTTCTTTATTATTAAGATAATGAGTTTACATAAGATTATTTTATGTTTTTACATAAATTTAAGAGTCAATTGTATTTTTGCATACTATGAGTTAAAAACCATGTTTTAAACAACTTTTCTTTATATTGCACATGTCTTTATACTGCTATATAATTAAATGAGTAGTTATTCATGAGTTGAGCACAGTCAAGGTAAGTTTTCCTTCTTACTCTTTTTTAAGCTTAAGTTGTTTTTTAACATTTCAACTCGCATATTTGTACACTCAAATATGTACAAATATGGGCGGCGCACCAGCTAGAGCGCCCCAACTTGGCCTCTAAAGTTTGAGGCCTGGCGCCCCATGCCTCTCTGAGAGCCAAGGATGCCAGTTCACTCCATTCATTCCCCATCTTTTTGTACTAATTCCTAAGTGATGTACCCACATTTCCTAGTTGATTCCAACACTCTAAGGGATGTCTAAACGTCATGAAATCATCCATAAACATGAGATCATTAATCTAATAATCTTTAATCCTTAATCCAATTCAAGAAAAGTTAAGATCAAAGTCAAAGAAGTTAAGTGTCAAGTCTAAAAGTTAAGAAGCAAGTCAAAACAAGTTTTTAAAAGTTTTCAAGAGTCTTAAACAAACATGTTAACTTTGTTTTAAGGCTCAAGTTAAAAATTAAGCAATGAGTAAAGAGTTGAGTTCAATTCTCAAAAGTTATAAGGGAACTAAGTATTCCTTAAGAGTTAAGTTTCACGTTAAGTAAAGAGTGAAGAGTTGAAGTTCATCCTTTAAAGGAATATAAGGGAACTAAGTATTTCTCGAAGAGTTGTTTCAAGATTCAAGTTTCAAGCTAAGTAAAGAGTAAAGAGTTAAGTTGAAATTATTTTCTTCAAAAGTATAGGGGGACTAAGTATCCCCAAAGAGATTTTGCAATGTTTTCATATTTAAACAAGAAAGATAAGCTTTCCAAAGAGCCATCGGGCTAGTTTTCAGAAAAGAGTTATACCTTCATAAAATGAAGCAAGCACCGAAACTAAGATTTCAATCTATCCCTAGAGCAAAGTTTTTGAGCACTAATCTCAAACACAGGAAAAGTTATTTTCAAAACATACAAGATAAGTATATTTTGGAAGTAGTATTGAGCACCGATGTGGTGATGCGAGTTTTACATATATTGACATATCTTTATACTGCTATACAATGAAATGAGTAGTTGTAATGAGTTAGTTATTCATGAGTTGAGCAGAGTCAAGATAAATGCTCCTTCTTACTCCTTTTCAAGCTTAAGTTGTTGTTTAGCATTCCAACTCACATACTCGTATATTTAATGTAGATGTCAGTTGGTCTGCATCGTATAATGATGTCGACACATGTAACTAGGATCAGCATTCAACGTACGGTTGATCCTGTGAGTAGCTTAGAGTCAGTTGGTGATCCTCCGTTCATTCCCAACATCCCTCTTTACTTTAGAGGCTTCATAGACAGATAGAGTTAGTTTCTTTAGTCTTTTCATATCTCTTGTAAACTATGAGAGTTGAGTTGTCATGTTGACTAAGTATCATTTTAAAGTTTTTTTTTTGAGTTATTTCTTGAGTTAAGTCTTCCATTGAGTTAAATAAGTTAGGTCAAGGGTTCGTCAAGACCAACAACGGTCATTGGGTGACGCCCACGTCCAGGATTTAGGCTCGAGGCGTAACAATAAGGCTCAAGTAGCCCTTAAGCTATACCCTAAATCCCAACGACATACCTAAACTGAATTTAGGTCACGTTATCCCCCTAAACAATTTTTCTTTATATGTTTACTCCTTTTGTGTGATGTCAAATAGAGAGTATATTCACTCTCTTGGAAGCAAGTGAGGGCAAGTAAATATGAGAAAATTTGATCTATATTACACATATGTACCTTGTTAATGGAATAAGACATAAGTACCCCTTAAGATAACCGAAATTCCACAAACACTCATTTACTTAAGTAGGGTCTTATTATCCGTCTAAACTATATATAATGGGATAAATACACTTCAAAAGCTGATGTGGCTTAGAGTGTGTGCACTCTCTTGAAGGCAAGTGATGAGAGAAAAATTGGACACATGCCTTTTTTTAATTTGTAACTTTTTAATTAGTTAGTACACATAATTATTAATATTAAAACCTATATATATTAATTATTTTAATTTCTTTCTTTGTAAAATATATTTCATCCTCACTTTCACCTTTTTTTTTTCTTTCATTAGTTTCTCATCGTTTAACTTTTAAGTATTTTTAAAAATAATGTGTTTTTTACAAAAATAATTACAAATTTCCTTTAATTTTTAATCTTCTTCTCTTCTTTTGATATCCTTTCAAAATTAACTTATTTTAGATACAAGAAAATTTAAATCAAATTAAAAGGAAAGTCAAAGAAAATAAAAAGAATAAATAAAACCAATAGAAAAATAAAAGAGGGAAAACAATGAATGGAGGTAAACAAAAAACAAAGTTTTGATACAAGGCAAAATATTTTTTTTAAAATAATTGTGTGTATTAACATAATTTAGATACACGATAAAGAAATAAGAAGATTCTTCTTTTTAAAAAATTAAAATAAATAAATAAATAAAATTTAAAAAGATAGTAAAAGATATTAACCACGTGACAGGCGCGTGTGAACTAACACAACCAAATTTGGTGGTTGAAGGTGTCATATCGGCACAAAAGGTGTATAAAAATAGTAAAATATGAGCTTGGGATGGGGAGGGGGTAATAGGACCGTAATTAACTGAAGGTGTGTTGATGGGATTTCATCCATAGTTCAGGCGGTAATTATGTCTTATCCATTTTTTAATTGGACATTATAGGATAAGTTTGTATATATATAGATAGATAGATAGATAGATGACATTATTTTCTGTCATGATCTAAATTATCTCCTAGACGTGAGATATATATAAAATCCCGAGAGATCATACACAAGTCACTTGACATACATATACACCACATAATAGAGAAAAGTTATAAAATCTCATATAGTAAAAAAGTTTAGCAAATAAGAGGAAAGTTGATCATAGTCTTGACCAGACATCTATTACGTCAATAGAAGTGGTTAAACGTAGCTAGTACACCAATATATACCCCATTTTAACTCGACGTCCAGACGGTGTAGGGTGGAGAACATATTGGTGATTTTCAAATTAGGCATAATATATAAATATGACCCTTAACTTGGCGCTAATTGACAACTTTGACCTTTAACTTTGGGTGTGCACAAGTAAACACTTAAACTTGTATAAAATTGAACAAATGAACACATTCGTCATACATGACACTTCATATGGAAATTTTGTATCCTACATGTATTATGCCAAGTAGGACACTTGTATGTACTTGTTTAATTTTATAATAGCTTAAGTGCTTACTTGTGTACATTCAAAGTTGGAGGACCTAGTTATTTGTTGATGCCAAATTAAGGGTTGTGTTTATATATTATGACTTCAAATTATTAGCTAGCTTAAGAAGTCATCACCTAATTAATAACGGTGAATTAGGACACAAATATTTAACTAAGTAAAACTAAAATTGACTTCAATTAAGGTCTACTTAATATAAGTTATTCTAGGTAAGGGTTCAAGTTATCATAAAGGGAAAGGGTTAAGCGTCTTTATAGATCCGTTGAAAACGGTTGACGACCAAACTTTGGTTAATTAAAAAGAAAAAAAAATAACCATTAAAAGCTTAAGAGAAAAATTTAAATTTGTAAGATCAATCTTGAGAAACAAAAGTTAAAGTAAAATTTTAAAACATATTAACTTTACCTATAAAAATCCCAAAAGTGATACAAAAACTTATTACCATTTAAAAGAATTTAAAATAGTTAAACTTGATTGTTATTATTTTTACTATTTTGTTCAAGGAAAATGACATAATAAATATTATTTTACAATATTCGATTAACTTTGAGTAAATAGTTAAATAGAAAATATTTTTTAAAATTTTTAAGAAAATGATCCCTTAATTGAAACATTTGAATTGAAATATAAGTAAACAAGATTTTAACAAAATTAGATTAATTAGAATTTGTTTTTTAAATCATCTTAATAATAATTCGGACCAATTTGACTATAAAGCGTGAAAACTATTTCAAATTAATTGAAAAATAAATAAAACTTTTGACTAAATATATTCAATAAAAGTACAAGAGTTGACAAAAAATGAATTATATTAAAAATATACTAACATAAAGAATATAGTTCATCTTTTGGGTTATCTAATTAAGTTAATTAACAATTCTTAAGTTGGAGTTAGTAATAAATAATAATTAAAAAGAACAAACAACTAATAATGACAATTTAATAAGTTAAGAGTAAGAAGATATTTAATTTGGGCCAAATTCGCGACTACTTTTGGGGTTTACCCCAATTTCCGTTTTTCGTATACACAATCTGTATATCAGTGTATACACCTTGTATATCACCCCTCTTTCTTGCCTTCTAGAGCTGTAACAGCTTTTGGGACCTGATCTTCAATTTCTCAAGGTTGGCTGACTCAAGAAAAGAATTTTGGACCTTCTTGGCCCATCCAAAGATGCAAAAGAACGAGAAAGAATCCACTTTGACTTCAAAGAGATTTGTCTACATCTTATTATTTTCAAAAAATTAAGCAGGAGCATGATTTCTCTTATAACTGTGCACTAAAATAATAACTCTAAAAGTTCGCACCACCTCTAATCATAAGTAATTAAGCAACGAACTTTAAACAAAACTTGATCATTCCATTCTTTTTCAACCATCTAAAATCTAAAATCGAAGGGGGAAACAAGTCTTCTAAATATCCACATTAAAAGCTCTATATAGAGACTTAAACTAACAGACCAGTAAATTTTCAAATTCATATGCTTTCTTAACTCATGAATCATGATCAAATTGGAGGCATAGACTAACCTATGCACACAAAACATCGGAGACTTGAAAACCATGTCAATAGAGTAACGACAACTATGGGGCAAGGGGCTTAATGTGCCACACCTTGCTACGAGTCGTGCTAAAACACAAAACATCGGAGACTTGAAAATCATGTCAATAGAGTAACGACAACTATGGGGCAAGGGGCTTAATGTGCCACACCTTTCTACGAGTCGTGCTAAAGAAAGAATAAACAGAAAGGGAAAGCAGACAGGGAAGAATATGAAAGCGGACAAGGATTAGATATTGGGGGCGGGGGGAGGGGGGGAGGGAGGGGCTAAGAATCTCGGAGAGGAGATAAACAAATATTCGAGTAAATAAATGAAAAAAATGAGCACCACTAAAGACACAAAATCGAACCAAGAAGGCATCAGGAAACACAAACAATAGTGATTTGCAAACACGACAACAACACTGAAATTAAGAGAAAAACAACCAACATTCAAGCTATGTGAGAACAGGAGATTACAATATTAGGGCAGCAAATAAGAGTTTCAAAACGACCGAAAAGACAACCAAGTGTACAAATGAACACTAAATAAGACACAACTGTGCAGCCAATACATTCAAATTGAAACAAGTGAGCATCAAACCATTTTAGACAATATGAGGCAGAGATTCAACTAGTCATACAGATATAAATTGAATTAATGAACATAACGACCAACATATAATATCAAAGAAAACTTCACTAATGTTGGATTCATGCTTGCTGCCCCGAAACTCGCAAGAAAACGAGATTATAAAAAGGAGCTAAACAAAGAACCAAACGCTTTTATTAACAGTCCTCGTATCAAGTATTGAACACACATAATATACTAGATTGAAACAAAATACAAGAGGAGGTGAGGATACCTTTCTTGGGGCAGCGGAGCCGGAATTACGAGCTAGCGACAACCAGCTTCAAACACAGAAACGAGACCCCGATGAACTCCGACAAAGCTCCAATGAAGAAATCTTGATAAAAACTTCAAGAATAAGAATCCCAATATTCAAGATTTTAACCCAATAGTATCAATTTCTTCCTATGAATTTATTTTTAATGTTTTTCCTCTGGTTGTTTTCTTACTGCTCTTTTTTCTCTCCCCTCCTTTCTTTTTTTTTTCCTCTGCCGCTATGCTCTCTCATTCCCTCTCATTTTAATTTAACATCGTTTGAATATCTCTCCTCTTTCAATAGTGAAGGAAGTGGGAAGTTCTTAAAAGGGAAAAAGGGGACGGCGGTGGTGATGGCTGTTGTAGGCGTCACTGCTTTTCAAGATTTTCTGGGATTCACTACGCAGGACTGCTTTTCGTTTCTGGCTTTCGCTTTGGACAACTGGTTCGCTGGAGAAGAAGACGCGTAAATGTTTCTGGTCGGTGGTATTACTGATGGTATTGTTTGGAATTTAGGTTGAGTAATTTGTCATTGAGTTAGCTGATTATTTCTGAGAGTAAAGGGCCCAAAAAGGTCTGAAAATTGAGTTACAGATAATGTATGGAATTGGGTGAAATTGTAACTAGCCAAGTTAATTAACAATCTAACCAAATAAGGTTTAAAACGTATCCAAATTGATTTGAGTGGTCAATTTGACAAAAACTTAAATAAGACGAATTTATATAAGTTAATGCAAAATGATTTCAGAGACCGTTGTACTTGATTTCGTTTGCCAGTTGAACCCTTTCACTCATCACTTTGCCAAATTAATCCTTTAACTCGATGAACCCTTATGACCACTGACCGGTCTTACGTGGCATTAAAATGGCTGAGTTGGACAAATGTGAGACCACACGCATTTTAGAGCAAGTGAATGCTATGTTTTATTTTAAAATTATAAGACAAACTAATAATAATAAAAAAAAAATCTCAAAACCTTTCTTCTTGATCACACCCCTGCTTACCACACCACACCTGCCCCTTCTCATTCTTCTTCATCCCAGACACCACCTACCCCTGCCTCTACCTCATTTCTATTCTTCTTCTTTGTGATACACCTCATCACCAGTGGCAAGTCCCTTTGAAATTAAGTTGGGTGTCAGTAGGTTCAAATCTTAAGGCCAACCAGATGTTATTTAAGAGGTTAGATATACTTTTCCTATTTCTGGTTTATCTATAAGAAACTCTAAGTTTAATTTCTTTAGTGTAGTTGTTGTGGTAAGTCCCTAATCATATGTCTTATAATTGAACCATGTGAGTTAAAACGAAGTTATGTTGCATTTTATGTTGTTGTTTTATTTTAGCATAGGCATGTTATCTGTGTTGCATGATTTGTGATGTGCATTAAGTTAAGTGTGATTGAGAAGGACGTTCCTCGATCTTAAATATGAAGTGTCAGATAAGCTTGAATGTTATGCATCATCCAGATAAGTGTGATTCAGATATTCACAAAGAGTAAAGTTTCAAGCATGTTAAAGTGTTTTTGGAAATCACCCTCTTTAGTTTAAAAATAATGTGTAGTGTCATTCGGGGACGAATGTTCCTGGGGGGGGGATAATGTAATATTCCAGAAATTTTTATGTCTAGTGAAAAGCCCAATAGGTCCTTAAAAATGCGTATTGGGGATACATAGGCATTCCAATGATAATATTGAAAATATTGGGCATATTATAGAAAAATGGTTAAGTGGTGTTAGCCAATTTCTATATAATACCCAAATAAGCAAAATATTGGGCATATTAGAAAATATTGGCTTCAAGGGTGTTAGCCATATATAAAAGTATTAATAAGCATGTTTAGGAATTGTACCTATGATATACCGTGGTTTCACGGTATAATTAATACTTTTTCCTTAAGTTTAGTGTGTCCGAAAGTATTTTTGTGCTAATTTTTATATAAGTTTCTCTTTGTTTTGCAGGAAATATGTCCAAAGCTGAATGCGGAGATTTTGAGCGAAGAAATGCAGAAGAGACCACCTACAGAGCTTATGACGGTCTGTCGTGCTTGTGACGGTCCGTAGGTGGCAGCGTAGTGCAGCTGCTGAAGGAAGATGGGGAAGTCTGACCAAGTGTGGGGTTACGAAGCTTGTGACGGTCCGTCGTGTCTATGACGGTCCGTCGTGCAGGTTCGTCATGAAATTCAGAGAAGTGATCCCAGTACCCTGATTTCAAGAGTTGAAGTGTTTTGGAACGAAGACCCTCGACGGACCGTTGTGCCTGTGACGGTCCGTCATACTTGCCATCGAGGGGAATGAAGAGAGTAGCAGAAGAAATTGCACAAGTATGGGACGACGGAGTCCATGACGGTCCGTCGTGACCACGACGGTCCGTCGCGAGGTCCGTCGACCCAGCCGCGTTTTGGCAGATTTCCAGCAATTAAAATCCTTGTTTAATTAGGTTTTTGTTTTTTATAAATAGTTCGAAAAACCTCGTTTTTGAGGTTAGACACAAGATAGTTAGACTCTTAGACGGTTAGACTCTTAGATTGTTAAACTCCGTATTGGTAAACATTGTATTGTGAGATTCTTGATAATCATTAGACTTTTTGTGGGGTTATTGATTACTTTGAGATTCTTGCAAGTGATTTTTGGTGATTAATCAAGCAAGCTTTTGGAATTCATTCTTTCTCATTGAAGTAAGTACATGAACTCTTATTTAATATACTTGAATCTTGTGTTTATGTCTATGAGTAACTAAACTCCATAACTTGGGTTGTGGGAACCATAGGCAAATAATGAGATAAACCCTAACTAAAATAACAATTCTAGAATAGTGTCTTGCATGTATTAATAATTCTTTCGCTTAGAAGTCTTTTTAATGGAGGGCCAACGTTAGAACTCGCCTTAATGCTACTTGCCGGACCAAGGAGGTAGATAATAGGAAAAGAATTATTAACATAGATTTAGTGTATACTATCTAATAGGCTAGTATTGATTGGTACGAAGTAATAACTTAGTCAAATATCGAATACGATGCTTAATTTGAGATAAGGATAAGGGTTAGGATAGCAACACACGTAGCCGGACCAAGGTGCGGAGTGAAATTTTCTAGATGCCGGACCAAGGATTTAGAAATACATAACTTATCACTTTGCATGCAAGATACAAGGAAAGAATTGTTATAGTTAGAATTATCAAGTTATGAATCTGTGGGGAACACGTTAACTCTAGTTACCTTGATTAATTGATTAAAATCCAAATGTCAACGCTTTTAAGTGTCTCTTTCAAATTCGTTATTTATTTTCACTCATTTAGAAATAGAAACCCCTTTTTTATGTTTTTACTTTCCAAGGAAGTCATTGATCAAACAATAGTAATAACAGGTTGAAGTTAAGTCTAGACTATTTTTCTCGTGGGAACGATCCCAACCTCACTAGTTGGGTTATTTACTTGACACGACCGCTTTACTTCTTATTTGAGAAGTAAGTTTGAGCGTATCAAATTTTAGCGCCGTTGTTGGGGAATATAGCTTTTAGATTAACTTGAACTTATTACTATAGTTTAGTTGATATTTTCTTGATTTTATTTTGTTTTATTGTTTTTAATTTTTTTAGAACTATCCTCCTTGTATGCCAAATACACGGAGAGGAAGAGAACCCTTGTTTCCCTACGATCACGAATTAGAGCGTACACTGCGCAATATGAATCGAAACTTGGGAATAAATGATGATGATCCGAACCAGAACATCCTAGCTCTGGTTGATGTTCATGGTCAGATGTTACCCGATGCTCCGGGTGAACACCAACAGAGGGGACAAAATCCTGTTCCACGGCCCCAGGCATACTACAGAGGCTATGATAACATAGCAGACTCTAATGGGCCACTGGTTTTTCCTCCTCTACCCACAGGCCACACTTTTGTGGTAACTAGTAGCCTGATGCAAATACTCACTGTCAGAGGTTTGTTTTCAGGGCTACCTTCTGAGGATCCACATGCCCATATAGCTAAGGTAAGGGCAGTGTGTAAAAGTTGTGTAGGGAGGCCTGATTTGGATTTAGATGTAATAGGTCTCAGAGTGTTTCCTCTCTCACTGACGGGAGAGGCTGCTATGTGGTTCAATGAGCTCCCATACAACTCAATCTTCACTTGGAACCAACTAAGGGATGTCTTCTTAGCACGCTACTATCCGGTCTCCAAGAAACTAAACCACAAAAACAGAGTGAATAACTTTGTGGCACTACCAGGAGAGTAAGTTAGTAGTTCTTGGGATAGATTCACCTCTTTCTTGAGAAGTGTTCCAAATCACCGTATAGATGATGAGTCACTAAAGGAATACTTCTATCGAGGACAGGATGATAATAATAAAGCGGTGTTGGACACTATAGCAGGTGGATCTTATGGGGAGTGTCCTTATGCTGAGATTGCGGAAAAATTAGAAAAAATCTCCCAGAATAACAAAGCTTGGAGTACTAGGAAGTCTGATACAGGGAGAAACACCTTCGCAGTGCAGTCCACTCACAACCCAGCCACAGATGAGATTCGTGAAGAAATGGCTCAGATGAGAACTGAGCTTGGGTTGGTACTAAAACATGTCACTAGGGTGCAGAAAAGATTAATGCAGTCAACTACTTGGCTAAACCACAACCCCCTAACGATGAATGTTATTATGCGGAGGACACTTATGCAGTAAATGAGCAGACGGGGGGTTTCCAACCAAGCGCCTAAGGCTCAAATCAGGATAATTGGCGCCAAGGTCAAGGGAACCAAGGTCGGAACTATGGTAACTACAATCGTGAGGGTCATTATGTCCGAGATGGAAACTACAACCACGACAATAACTTTAACAGGGGTAACTATGCTAATAGAAACGACAGGAATGGGCCCTATGTCCCTCCTCAAAATCGTGAAGTTACTCCTAGGGATGGTGGAGATAGTATGGCGCGAGTTGAGGATATGTTGCACAAAATGATGAGGAGGTTCGATGCTAGTGATGAGCACATTAAAGAGTTAAGGGTGATTTAGCTAGTATTGGGCAAAAAGTTGATATACATGCAATTTCGATTAAACAGATCGAATTGCAAGTGGCCCAATTATCTGCGATAGTGAACACGCGCCAACCGGGCACTCTTCCTAGCAACACTGTCCAAAATCTAAAGAATGATGCGAACTGTATGGCAATCACTACTCGGGGTGGTATGCAAACCATTGACCCACCTATGCCGTCTAATGAGGAAAATGTGAGAAAGGATGATGATAAGGTGGTAAAGGGTAGTGTCGAGGAAGAAGAGAGTAATGGAAAAGATGCAGAAGTCCCTATGAAGGTAATTCCCATGCCTAGACCACCACCACCCTTCCCTCAGAGATTAGTGAAAAAGACCGAGGATGGTAAATATCGGCGTTTTATAACAATGCTGAAACAACTCTCTATCAATGTCCCTTTGGTAGAAGCTCTAGAACAAATGCCCGGTTATGCTAAATTTATGAAAGATCTGGTCACAAAGAAAAAATCGATCACTTTTGAGGATGATGATAGACTGCAGCATTGTAGTGCTATTGCTACAAGATCCCTCGTACAAAAGAAAGAAGATCCGGGTGCTTTCACTATTCCTTGTACAGTTGGGTCATTACATTTTGCGAAAGCATTATGTGATCTGGGGGCAAGCATAAATCTTATGCCCCTCTCGATATATAAGAAGTTGGGTTTGGGTGATCCAAAACCCACTGCGATGCGGCTACTGATGGCTGATCGGACAGTGAAAAGGCCTATAGGGATACTACATGATGTGCTAGTAAAATTGGAGTCATTCATATTTCCGGCAGATTTTGTTATTCTTGATTGTGAAGTCGGTTTTGAAATGCCTATTATTCTTGGGAGGCCATTCCTTGCTACAGGTAGAGCCTTAGTTGATATGGAAAAGGGGAAGATGAAATTTCAGTTGAACAATGAAGAAGCGACCTTCAACGTGTGTAGGACCATGAGGCAGAGTGGTGAGCTCCAATCGGTATCCGCCATATCCCACAAAGAAAAGTCGAAGAAGGAGAATGAACAGAAAAGTGCAAAACAAGAGTTTATGGTTGGGGATTTAGTGCTTTTAGACAGTTCTGGGTCGCCTTGTCTTCCGGGCAAGCTCAAGTCCAAACGGACTTGCCCTTACTTGATTACCCAAGTATTCCCTCATGGAACAGTTGAGTTAAAAGCTAAGGAGGGAGTGCGGTTTAGGGTGAATAGAGAACGAATAAAACTCTATTTTGGGCATACTGCATCGGTGAATGAAATGATAGAGGCATACCATCTTGATGAAGGCTGAGTAATCAAGTGTCCTCAGTCGTGCCGCGACGTTAAATCACGCGCTTGTTGGGAGGCAACCCAATACTTATAGTTTTTTTTCTCTTTCTTTCTTTCTAGTAATGGTAGCATTTTCTACTAATGGGTTTTAAATTTGCAGGCACATCACCAGGAAATTCTGCAGAAAATCATTCTGCAACAGTCACCAACGGACACATGCGACGGACCGTCGTTCCCTCGACGGTCCGTCCTGCACAACCGTTCTGGTTGTCAGAGACCCTATTCCTAAGGGTCTCTCACATTTTCTAAGTGTCCTCCAACGGACATCTACGACGGACCGTCGTACTCTCGACGGTCCGTCCTGCATAACCGTCATGACGGTTAGAGACCCCTCTCTTAAGGGTCTCCATTTTTTTTAAGTGTCCCACGACGGAGAGCGACGACGGACCGTCATAATCACAACGGTCCATGCTGATTGTCGGCGCTTTGCGCCCCAGGTTTTCTTCACCTACCACTCTTGTACTTCAATTTTTTTATGCATTGGGGACAATTGCATGTCTTTTCGTTGGGGGTGGGGTAAATGGAAAGTGAGTGCTAGGGTGAAGTCTGAGTATCCCAATTCACTATCCTCTTTTGGGGTTTTCTTGCTTGTGTTCTTTTTCCCCAAGAGACTGATTACTTTTTCTGTTGAACCGGCATGTCTATATCTTGTGTACATAGTTTAATTTTGGAGCATTATGGCTAAAATGATATCCTGATAAAATGGAAAATGATGCATGACTAGGCATAGAAATTGATAAATGTGTGGCTCTAAGCATGACATAGAGGTACACCACTGCATGACCCTAAGTCTAAAATTCGAACTAGGTGTCTGAATGTGGTAGAGTGATGAGATGTCAAGTGATTGTGAGGAAGATTTGAATAGTCCACTATTTGTACTGAGCTAGAACTTGCCTGGTTAGTCCTGCTAAAAGTAAGTTGTAATAGACAATTAGGAAAGGATCATAGGCCCTTATTCAATATATCCCATTTCTAGCCTAAATAAAAGAAACCAAATGAAATTTATCCTTCTTTGATCCAAATAATCTGAGCTTACATTAAACCTTTCTTTTTCACCCCAACTGATCTTTTCTGGGAACGATGTGTTGGCCCTGGTCCCTCCTTGGACATGTGCACCTCAGCTTATGCCAAAAGCATAAGTTGAGGGTGGCTAATGCAGTAAACAACCTTCATTATGGCCCTGACCCAATTTTGGGTATTGTGTACCTTGACTCATGGCAAAGCCATGAGTTGAGGGTGGCTATTATGAGGAATGCTCTGGAAAGTGGGGTTGAAAGAACAAAGAGAGAGAAAGAACAAAAGTAAAGTGACTCAAGAATAAGTTGAAAGAAAAGTAAAGAAAAAGAAAAATACACAAGAAATAAAAGCAAGAAAAGAAGAGAGTCACTTACACAAATGAAGAAAGAAGAGAAAATAGCAAGGTGAAAGAATATGAGAAACTGGGCGAGATAAAATGATAGAAAGTGGAAGGTTTAGCCGATATGTCAAGGAGGGCAAAAAGTCACTAAAGTATACCTAAATATACCCTACCTGACCCTGAGCCTATATTACAAGCTAAGAAAGTCCTATCGTGATCCTAAGGGTTGTACAGCGAATTAAGACAGTGAAAATAAGGCCAAGCTTATGGCAATAGGTATGAATGAGTGTGACTTTGTTCTGAGAGTGAGTGTTGAAAAAGTAATCCTTATACTCATACTAAAATCATTGTGTGAAAAATGAGGATTTTGTTTTAAAGTGAGGACACTAGTTGCAATACCGTAATTGTTAGCACCTCGGTGAGAAATTGAAGAGGATAGGTGTTAATGCATGGTGAGTCTGTGTCATGTTCTGATCCCACAAAATTCAAGCCTAATAGTGATAGCATGCATAGATTTGATGAGATTAATCGGGATTGATAGCCAAATGATTTCAAAGGATAAAACATGGATACTATTGTACAAAGATTGTGTAGTGAGTCATAGTGCGTCGCTTGAGGACATACAACGAATTTAAGTTGAGGGTGTTGATATACCGTGGTTTTACGGTATAATTAATACTTTTTCCTTAAGTTTAGTGTGTCCGAAAGTCTTTTTGTGCTAATTTTTATATAAGTTTCTCTTTGTTTTGCAGGAAATCTGTCCAAAGCTGAATGCGGAGATTTTGAGCGAAGAAATGTAGAAGAGACCACCTACGGAGCTTATGACGGTCCGTCGTGCTTGTGACGGTCAGTAGGTGGCAGCGTAGTGCAGCTGCTGAAGGAAGATGGGGAAGTCTGACCAAGTGTGGGGTTACGAAGCTTGTGACAGTCCGTCGTGTCTATGACGGTCCGTCCTGTAGGTTCGTCATGAAATTCAGAGAAGTGATCCCAGTACCCTGATTTCAAGAGTTGAAGTGTTTTGGAACGAAGACCCTCGACGGACCGTTATGGCTGTGACGGTCCGTCATACTTGCCATCGAGGGGAATGTAGAGAGAAGCAGAAGAAATTGCACAAGTATGGGACGACGGACGCGAGGTCCGTCGACCCAGCCGCGTTTTGGCAGATTTCCAGCAAATAGAATCCTTGTTTAATTAGGTTTTTGTTTTTTATAAATAGTTCAAAAAACCTCATTTTTGAGGTTAGACACAAGATAGTTAGACTCTTAGACGGTTAGACTCTTAGATTGTTAAACTCCGTATTGGTAAACATTGTATTGTAAGATTCTTGATAATCATTAGACTTTTTGTGGGATTATTGATTACTTTGAGATTCTTGCAAGTGATTTTTGGTGATTAATCAAGCAAGCTTTTTTAATTTACTCTTTCTCATTGAAGTAAGTACATGAACTCTTATTTAATATACTTGAATCTTGTGTTTATGGCTATGAGTAACTAAACTCCATAACTAGGGTTGTGGGAACCATAGGCAAATAATGAGATAAACCCTAACTAAAATAACAATTCTAGAATAGTGTCTTGCATGTATTAATAATTCTTTCGCTTAGAAGTTTTTTTAACGGAGGGACAACGTTAGAACTCTCCTTAATGCTACTTGCCGGACCAAGGAGGTAGATAATAGGAAAGAATTATTAACATAGATTTAGTGTATACTATCTAATAGGCTAGTATTGATTGGTACGAGGTAATAACTTAGTCAAATATCGAATACGATGCTTAATATGAGGTAAGGATAAGGGTTAGGATAGCAACAGACGTAGACGGACCAAGGTGCGGAGTGAGATTTTCTAGATGCCGGACCAGGGATTTAGAAATACATAACTTATCACTTTGCATGCAAGATACTAGGAAGGAATGATTAAAATCCAACTGTAAACGCTGTTAAGTGTCTCTTTCAAGTTCGTTATTTATTTTCACTCATTTAGAAATAGAAACCCCCCTTCTTATGTTTTTACTTTCCAAGGAAGTCATTGATCAAACAATAGTAATAACAGGTTGAAGTTAAGTCTAGACTATTTTTCTCGTGGGAATGATCCCAACCTCACTAGTTGGGTTATTTACTTTACACGACCTCTTTACTTCTTATTTGAGAAGTAAGTTTGAGCGTATCAAAATGGCTAAGTGGTGTAAGCCAATTTCTATATAATACCCAAATAAGCGAAATATTGGGCATATTAGAAAATATTGTCTTCAAGGGTTTAGCCATATATAAAAGTATTAATAAACATGTTTAGGAATTGTAACTGCAATGAAGAACCTAAGCTAAAATTCTTTTTCCTTTAACTCACAAAAAGGTATGAGGCATCTAAGTGTCAAATATAGATACCATTTCACATGATCAATCAAAATGATCATGTAGAGTAAGTAGTGGCCAATGACATAGTGATAATCCTTGGTAAAATAAGTAAACATTCCCAAAGGAACCATAAATAATAGTTAGTTTGGAAATTACAACCAACTATGTGCAAGAACATGTGCAAGATATATGAAGAAGCACCAAAGGATGGGACCACCCTAAACGAATTCGGTGAGGGTAGATAAGGGGACAAAAACATGCATAAGGGAGCACTCCATGTGGGGCCTAACTTCCTAACTAATTTAAGACTCTAACCTACTGCCCCAAATACATAACTAACCTAGAACTAACCGAAATGGATCCACTAGTGCACCCGACAACCTAGGAACACCCTTCCTTTGTCAAGGAACACCTCTCATTGTAAAGCCAACTCGGTGCTAAGCTAAATTTAATTTTTTGAAGTTTCTTTAATGCATTCTTAAACATGATGTCAAACTACATAGATCATAGGTTATATAATGAGAATATTCTTTCATCAAAACCAACATCATCTAGGAATATTACATAATAAACATAGCCATGTGCCGGACATAAGAATTACCTTTAATTCCTCACAACAACATGCTCATCATTATCTCACTTTATCATCTTCATATCCATATGGTAATTTACATATGGTGCCTAATAATATGTCAAAGTTCATAAGAGAATTAGCCTTTTCATTGAGACACTAGACACATCATATTCATATTAGTGCATGAAGTGTATGTGTGGGCATAATTTACCTTTCAATGGAAAAACAACAACAACATTATCATTATATGTACTTCCCTTCAAAATAGATCACCACACATGTCCATCATATCCAAAAAACTACATGATTAACATATTTCGTTGAAGGATCTTAGAGCCTATAGATAAAACAATTTGATATTCATTACAATAGACATGAATAAATTCATCATTAAAGTAAGTCATTCAAGACATGTATAAAATAATACATTCAAATATGTATAAGGATTATGTAGGTAGGGTCCTTCCACTATATCATCTAATTCAACTAGACATGTATTCTACACCATGTTCATAATACATCACCCATACTCGTAACATAACCAACATAGACATATTTAGTGTTGAACTGGAGAGTGACATTATCTCAACACTACAATTTATACTAACGAATAGCACCTCCACCATAAGTTGATCAAACCAATTAACCAATGGCTACGCAGTATATAATTACTTCCACCACAAGTGTATCATCAACTCAAGAGAAGATTAGTTACCAATATAATACCTTAATTCATAGCTTTCAATGGCTTCCTTCAAGATTTACACTGATATCTTGATATTCATACATTGTATAGTATAATACAATAAGACAATAATGAATTATACAAAAGACTTCAATCAATAAAAATAAATCATGCAGAACAACTCATATACAAATGGCAACATAAGAATTATTAAACATACCTTCAAAGTATTATCGGTCCTTCACTTGGTGATCGTTCGCGAGTCGAACTCGCTCTCTTGCCACAATTTTCACTCATTCCCTTGAGTCAGACTCAATCACTCTTTTAGTTTGGTGGATCATTCGTTGTTCACTCTCTTTTTATTATCCAAAGGGAGCGCAGCAACAAAGATGCATATTATGATATAGAAAGAGGCGAAGCCTAGCGATTCGTTCTATAAAAAAGTTTCGCTAGCCGGCAGGCAATAGAATCAGCCGATGGGCGCATGGAAGCGTAGTGAATCATATAGATAAGCCCCTACCTGTTAGCACACAAATGTTTTTTTTTCAAGTTTAAACCATATTATAAGACTACCATCATGAAAAGTCGTTAGGAACCATATCATAGCATATATATTCATATATCATATCATTTTACATAAATCTCATATATAGCCATAAATGACATCACATCATCAAAAAACAAGTTAAGTATTGAACTCACCTTTTATCCCTCAAGCATGGAGATACCATATCATCGAAGCAATCATATTTAAAAGATCACCGGACAGGACAACATAAGAAAGAGATCTTATAGAGTAAAGTTTTATGGCACGATATGAGAATGATGAATAAGGGAAACTCTATCGTCTTATAGCCTCCTGCACCAAAGATATGTCACGACTCACCAGTGATACAAGACTTACTAGACATGGAAATATGATACTTTTAGAACATAAAACCAATTTTATAACCTCATGCTCTGATACCATGTTTGTCACAACCAGGAGCACTCCTTATAAGTAACATGGTGTACTTGACCTCTAGAAGGTTTTATACAAGCCCATAGTCATCATTCATCGCATTATCATAGTAAATTTAGAGGAAAATTTGAAACTTTCAAAGAACATCATATGCTAGAACATCACTTTTAATATATAGATAAAATATTATATTTACATTTTTAGACCCTAAGTATCTTTGTCATCTTAGAATCCATCTTATTAGAGTAAATTGGGGACACGACCATTACAACATAAATCATAAGTATAATATTATGAGACTTTATAGTAAACAATAAGTTAGGAAATCCTTGAACTTAAAAGATTCCTTTCTTTGAGCTTGGGAAATCAAATATCAAACTCCTCATCATCTAAAGAAATCCTTTAAGAATCCATGACTTACACTTTGTGTAAAAATATAGAGAAGAATGCAGTTGGTACAATAATGCACGATGTATGACAACCATTCAAAAACATGCATTTAAAATGGATATTTTTCTTGACATCATACATTATGCCTTTTTCTGAAAAATTTATAAAACCTTTATCAAATAAGAATTACATAATTTAAATACTTCATAAAGGCATTTTCATGGTCAAATATAATATAAAATCATACAATACAATTAAGGCAATTTAGGCACATTTTACAATAAGCACTTTCACTTTATAGTGAGCTTATTTTCCCTTTACATTTAATCCTTTTCTTATTATTCCTTAATCTCCCAAGTTACCTTCTAGTGATAGTTGTTTCAATGCATACACACATTCTACACAAGTCATCACGTATGATCATAGAAGTATAGCACATTATAGACATATTTAAGTCAAGACCATAGTGACAGTACAGTGAACTCTATTCACTTTGCACATATACTAATTTTACTTCATATAGAACCTTATGAGACCTTACTCACAACCATAATCAAAGTCTACTAGTGCAATGTACATGTGAAGCCCCATAACCTCACACATACTTAGTAAACCTATCATGAGACCACGAGTCTTAACATATACTTCATATACCAAACATAATACAATAGTCAATTATATACAGTTAAATGTAGGACCTTGGTCACATAGTCATATAGGAATTTATATCATTCATATCATCACATCATATGGACACTAACACAATCTCATGCAAGAGAACCATAAACATATGCATATACATTACACCACCTTCCTAGGACTCCTTTATATAGCTAGGTGGGTTCATTACTTCCACTATCCTAAGTACCTTCCATTGGGTTATCCTAGTTAGGGTTCTTCACTTTACTTTACTTCCATTGTCCATTTTAGATTAGGGAAACTATAGCCTGAACCTACACTAAGACCATGGGTGTTGTAGAGCCTTAAACAAATGGAAAGTATTCAACTTACCCAAAGAAGAAATTTAACATATATACTAGAATATTAAGTGAATTCACTTGCTTGATCCTATGTGGAAAGCATAGTTTATGGAACTAAGAGATATACATAACCCTCTACATGCTCATTAGCATTGAAGCCTCATCTCATGAGAAACCATGGGTGAATCTTCCTCAATGAAAGTCAACACCTCATGTAGAACCATAGGTGAGTTTTACTCTAAGGGAAGTCAAAACCTTATGAGAACCCAATGGTGAATCTTCCTCAAAGGGAAGACAACACCTTTCACTGTCAAGTTCACTCGGTGCTAAGTTCCCTTTATTGAAAATCTTTTATTACATTATTTCACAAAACATAGCTTAGGATATTGACTCCTCATGTACTTAGCTCATAGCATATTCAAGCACCTATCTAGTTACACACACACACACACACAAAGACACACATATATATATATATACATATATTATATATATATATAATATATATATATATATATATATATATATATATATATATATATATATAAAATATCATGATAGAAAATTTTAAACAAGAAATAAAATATCCAGAAGTCACAACTACGTAAGAATCATAAACATTTTTTGTCTCTTGATAACACACTTTAATTTTGTGCTTCATATTATTACAAAAATAATTATTGACAACACTTATTTTGACCTACCAACATTATGAACAATGAATCTTCAAATTTCTAGTAAGCTCAGTCTATTCCTCACTTATTGTTTATAAGATTTCCTAAAATCTAAATCTAAAAAAATTAAATATTAGAAAAAGTGTGTGTGCCCATGTGTATGCATATGTTGCATATTTTGTCTGTGTGCATGTGCGATCCGCACGTGTTCATGCGTGAATAAAAATATTTTGGGAAAAATTGAATTTGATGCCTCATTACGTTTATAAGGATCCACTTGTTGACCACTTCTTTCTTCATTCTTATTTTTTTGTATAATAATAATAATTTTCTTAACTAACATTGTACCCTTGTACTACGATTTCTCAAAGATCATCTTGAAAGAGTGGAAACCCTATTAGAGTCTACATTCTAGTCCTACTAATAGAGTAACCATAAAAGTATCATTTACAATGATGAATTAGGGCAATGAAGTTTTTTAATAGTGACTTTATACTAGTCACTTGATTAGAACTTTATAACGTTATATTATAAAAAAAATGATTTAAAAAAGAAGAAATATATGATACATCTGATGGTTAATTTTGCCCCAACGATAATGAGAGTCCAGGAACAGGATTAAATTCAGGCCTAGACAAGAAAAAAAATGCATTAGTTATTCGAAGAAATAATATTAATTGACACCTGAAGTTTTTTTGAATTTTCAAAAAGACAATTTTTATATAATTTACATAATCAATATAAAATACGGTTTCAACATTATTTATCAATAATTATGAAACACACACACACACAAAGACATATATATATATATATATATATATATATATATATATATATATATTATATATATATATAAATATAAAATTTATCATGATAGAAAATTTTAAACAAGAAATAAAATATCTAGAAGTCACAACTACACAAGAATCATAAACTTTTTTGTCTCTTGATAACACACTTTAAGTTTGTGCTTGATATTATTAAAAAAAAAATTATTGACAACACTTATTTTGACCTACCAATATTGTGAACAATGAATCTTCAAATTTCTAGTAAGCTCAGTCTGTTCCTCACTTATTGTTTATAATATTTCCTAAAATCTAAATCTAAAAAATATTAAATATTAGAAAAAGTGTGTGTGCCCATGTGTATGCATATGTTGCGTATTTTGTCTGTGTGCATGTGCGATCCGCACGTGTTCATGCGTGAATAAAAATATTTTGGGAAAAATTGAATTTGATGCCAGATTGCGTTTCAAAGGATCCACTTGTTGACCACTTCTTTCGTCATTCTTATTTTTTTTTTGTATAATAATAATAATTTTCTTAACTAACATTGTACCCTTGTACTACGATTTCTCAAAGATCATCTTGAAGGAGTGGAAACCCTATTCGTGTCTACATTCTAGCCCTACTAATAGAGTAACCATAAAAGTATCATTTACAATGATGAATTAGGGCAATGAAGTTTTTTAATAGTGACTTTATACTAGTCACTTGATTAGAACTTTATAACGTTATATTTTCAAAAAATTATTTAAAAAAGAAGAAATATATGATACCTCTGATGGTTAATTTTGCCCCAACGATAATGAGAGTCCAGGACATGATTAAAATCAGGCCTAGATAAGAGAAAAAAACATGCATTAGTTATTCGAAGAAATAATATTAATTGACACCTGAAGTTGTTTTGAATTTTCAAACAGACACTTTTAACACAATCTACATTATCAATATACAATACTTTTTCAACATGATTTATCAATAACTATCAACCATGTGCTTATATGATAAATAAATTCAATGAATTATATTTGTGGACAATAATTTATAATGATTTAAACATTTAAGCAACAAATAAAATATCCACATACATGTCACAACCACATGAAAATCGTAAATTAATTTATTTTGGTATCTTGATAACACTCTTCTATTTATTCTTAATCTTATTATAAAATAATTTTTTTACAATACTTATTTTCAACGAGCAATATTTTCCAAAATGAATCTTTAAATTTCTAGTCATGTCAGTGCGTTTCTTATTTCTTGATTAGACGATTGCCTAGAAATTAAATATAAAATATGGTAACATATTAGAAAAAAGTGTGTGCGCATGCTTGCGTGAATAAAAATAGCTTCCAAAAATTTGAATTTCATGCCATAAGATGTAACAAAGGATCCACTTGTTGACCATTCACAACATAGTTCGGAGTATATATAATGTTGGGAATTGATTTTCACCACCAATATCAAATTTCAACACATAAAACATAAAACGTAGTCTAATAATCCATAATCCACTCCGTTTAATTTTGACATAAATTTTAAAGAAATTAATATTATATAAAATGAAACAGAAAAAATATATAAGTACATTTAATGTGGAGCTCTTGTTGTGCAGGTACTTGGTGGAGCGCTAGGATATTGAGGATATGTCTTAGTGACTATTCTCTGCATTCATTTGATTAAATAGAAAAAGAAAATAAAAGGGATAATACATATATTGGACCCTAAACTTTGCTTCAAATTTTAACTTTGGTCTCCAAATTTCATGATGCACAAACAGACACTTTAAGTATCCGACTTTTAAATAAATAAACACATGAGTCCTACATGGAACAATACACTTAGGACAACACGTAGGACAAAAGAGGACATGTAGGATGACAAGTACGACACATGTGTTTATTTGTTCAACATTATACAAGTTTAAGTGTCTACTTGTACACAACCAAAGTTGAAGGGCGTAAATATAATTCGAATCCAAGTTAAAGGGAACAATTATGTATCATGCCAAACGAAAATATTAGAACCCTTGAACAATTACAAATAGTTTATATTCTCAAATTATAAGAATTATGTTTGGTTAAAAAAATTACTTATATAACCTAATATTTAATCGAGTGTAATATAAATTAGATTTAGATGTATACCGAATGCAAAGAGAATACATGTGTTAATCTTGGAATTCCTCCTCAATTATAGCTTTTATGTGGCTTTATCCCAGCGAATAGAAGATACTCAGCTCCGCACAATATAAGGATTAGCACACTTTCGGGAAGAACATAGAATAGTAGAAGATCCAGCATGCAGAACACGACTATCATTATAAATTCACGAATTAGAAACGCTATTTGATGTAAAATGTAAGTTTCCAAATACAACTAACAAACCCTTTTATGGTTCTATCGTCATTCTAATTTGTTTGTATAATAATATTTTTCTTAAATACCATTGTACCCTTTACTATGATCTCTCAGAGATTGTGAAATCTCGTAACTCATAATAGCCAAGAGTAAGGTAAGAAACTAAAACTTTTACTTCTGGAAAGAGGGGGGGGGGGGAATCTGGAAATTTACTACAGTTAAGAAAGTGAGTTTTTGGTCATTTTAAAGCAACCATAAGAGGATGAGTTAGAAGTAATTCTTTATATTGTTGGAAAACCCTTATAGAAACCTTTCAAACGACGTTGAGTTTGCACGATATTGATATCGCATGAGCGATATATTCTTTTCGGAAGTTGGTCTGTTGAAGTAAGTAAAGTCCATTTCCAAATTTAAGTAATGGAAACTAGTCTTTTATCCATGTATTTCCTAATTCCTTTTAAGTGTTTATTAAGGGTAAAAATAAGTCTTAAGTTAGTTTGGAAAATCAATTCATGCTTAGGGTTTGGGAGAAAAGAGAAGAGAAGAAGGAGAAGCGAGAAAGATCAAGGTTTCGCTAGAACGCCAAGGGATTTCAAGTGGAATTCGTCGGGAGTTATCCCTATCAAGGGATATAAGCTCTTTCGTGTAAAATTAATTCATCCGCACACCAATGTTTTTTCAGTTCAGAAGTTTAAGAATTAATTACCTGATTAGAAGTGAATTCTTGATAATCTCGTCGAATACCTTTTGGTTGATTTGATTGTATGCCCATTGATGTTGAATAGTAGTTTCACATGTTATTTTGGTTAGATATGATGGGTATTGAAGGTGTTGTTGATCCTAGGAATTTGGGGATGAAACCAT
Organism: Solanum habrochaites; assembly: GCA_027704765.1. Classification (NCBI taxonomy): domain Eukaryota; kingdom Viridiplantae; phylum Streptophyta; class Magnoliopsida; order Solanales; family Solanaceae; genus Solanum; species Solanum habrochaites. The sequence continues at coordinate 16,296,157 of JAKWJA010002496.1, forward strand.
GGAGGAATAGACTATTTTGGATCTATAAAACGAGTTGAAAAATTCGTTAGACGCACCTAGGCAAGGCAAGGCGCGTCGCACTTGTATTGCGCCAAAAGAGATTTTCAGCCAAGTAGGTCCTGGCAGGGTACACCACCAGTGCACCAGAACCAAGCCTCAGTGAACTGAGGATGGCGGTGCGCGCCACTAGTGCACCCAAATTGGTGTTTTTAGCCATGTTTTGTAGTTTAGCCTTTTAAGTCCTCCTAAGGTACATTAACACCTTCCAATGATTCTAAATATTTCAAATGATTTCTAAACACCTAGAAATCACTAAAAAACAATTTATAACCTTGAATCCATAATCGAATTCAAGGAAAGTTAAGATCTATGTCAAAGAAGTTTAAAGTCAAGTATAAAGTTCAAAAATAAGTCAAAGTAATGTGTTAAAGGTGCTCAAGAATCGTTATTAAACGTTTTAAAGTTCATTTTAAGGCTCAAGTTTCAAGTCAGAGTAAAGAGTAAGAGTTGAAGTCTTTCCTTCAAGAAATATAAGGGAACTAAGTATTCCCTAGGAGTTGAGTTAAGGTCAAGAGTTTCAATTTTAAGCAAAGAGTAAATAGTTGAGTTCATTTCTCAAAAGATACAAGGGAACTAAGTATCCCTTAAGAATTATAAATGTTTCACATTTTTTAACAAGAAAAATGAAGCTGGACTTTCAACAAATCCTTTCGCTTGTTAAGAAAAAAAGGAAACTATGATTTCCAAGAGAGCTTTAAAAGTTGAGTTTGAGAAATTACCTCAAACCAGAGCAGAAATTGTTTCTAAAACTTGAGATAAGTATGTTCGAAGTAGCATTGAGCACCGATATGGGGACGCAAGTTCATATTAACTCTAGCCCCCATAAATCATGTAGCCAACATGGACATTAGAAGGGTCGTACTTTTTATATTGATTCCTTAGTGTATTTTAGCATAAAATAGTGGATCCACTTAGTAGTTCAAGTTCTATACTATAGGGTGATCCTCTTTCAACGTGAGGTAAGATGTTGTACCATGACTTCCGCTCATAGTTATGGTTGTTTGTTAGAGAATCTCCAACAAAAACTATATAAATTTCATGTGTAAGTAAAGTTGAGTTTGTTATTGCATTTTCTTTAGCGAACTAAGTTGTTTTACTATTTACAAAGCTTTATATATATCGCATGTGTTTTATTGATTTATATTAAGTTCATGTAACACTCCGAAAGTCTATGACTTAGTCTAGAGCCTCACTTGATGAACTAATCATTAAAACAATGTTTCTAATCTTGAAGAAAAAAATAGACTCTATTAGGAAGTGTTAGAGTCAAAACTTATAGAAACGACCGTGACGTATGGAGATTTGTGAAATATGAGCTAGTGTTACTTGGTGTGTAAAGAGTCGCATTTATGTCAAATTTAATGAAAAGGTTGAGAATACGTACCAGAGTGTGTTTAGGGTCAAAACATACGGGTACGAATCCCAGAGGATCACCCTAAGGGTCATTGAGGAGGACCCTACATTTGGATCCAAAACTGTCTATTGGCAGTGTGCAACCACGAGGACAAACGACAAGCCATCGTTTGAACGATGATCCAATCGTTTGATCCCGTTGGTTGATACTTAGCCAAATACCATAAAATCACCAAAACAAAGTCCTTGACTAAAACCACAGGTGACCAGTACGCTGTGTGGTCTAGTTGCTGGGGGCATTAACGGGAGTCGTCGATTGGACCCCTCGCACACTATCTTAAGTCGGTCAAGGTAAGAAAAATTAGTTAATTAGTTAGTTAATTAATTAATGATTAAGTGGTGGTTAAATAATTTAGTTGGTTACTATAAAAGAGTTAGACCTCATTAAACTAACCTAACACTTAATTATTTCTCAAACCCAATGATTTGGCCTTTTTGCATGATTTTTATGGTTTTAATTTCATATGTTTCCATACTTAGTACATGTGGTTTGTACTAACCCTTATTATCTCTATTTCTACAAATATGTAGGTTCGGGCCATTGAAGTGATTTCTAAGCCATTTGCAAGGAAGACTTCAATCTTCCCATGTTGTTAGTGATTTCTCAAGTCCAAGTATGATGTCACTTTTAGAGCTTTTTTAGTATTGACTATGTCTAAGTCAATTGTTCTTTCCTTATCTTTGAGACTTTTGTTGTAAGACTATATGAGGCATATTGTACTAGTGTCAGGGCTATGCCCAAATCATATACTTCTATGATAGATAGTTTATATGTGAGACAATATTAGACTACTTTAATGAATTGACTATGTTGAATAAATGAAAAGTCTATGTAAACTTCATAAATGAGAAGTCTATGTAAACTTCATATATGATAAACGAGAAGCCTAACTATACTTAAATGTAAAGTTTTAAGTTTACCTCATTTTCTAGACCTATGATTTTTCATGATGTATCATAAGGGCTAGTCTATGGCCTCTTTGAGGATAAAGACGCCGGTTACGTCCCCGATCGTGATAAAATTGGTATCAGAGCATGAGGATGAGTAATATTAAGATTGATGTCTCACTAAACCAAGTCTATGTAGAGTCTTTTTCATAATTGTGAAGCGCACCACAATTATAAATGAGAGGCTAGGTGATGATTAGGAAATTTTCATCTTCTTGGTATTCCGATGTTGTGCCTCAAGAGTCTTAAATTGATGTGGCCTTTTTCTTCAAACCCTTGTCTTGTCGTTATAGTCTACGACTACTAGAAGGTCAGCCACAAGAATAGTTTAAGAGGAGATTGCTAATGCGGGAGTTCCTCCCCAAGGCAACCAAGATCCTCCACAAGACAATCAAGCTTTTCCTCAAGAACAAGCTCCTCAAGGTGACCAAGCTCCAGTAAATCCTACGGGTCTAATGGATGGAGAGATAAGGTCGACTTTTCTAAGTTTTTATCAAGCTATGACTACTCAAGCTCAAGCTGTGACGGCTCAAGCAAACTAGGAAGTTGGACCCCGTGTGAACTAAAATGCTAGTACCATGGCTTCTCACTTAAGGGACTTCACTAGAATTAAACATTTAATGTTCATTGGGTTTAAAGTAAATGAACACCCCAAAGAATTTATTGATGCTTTCTACAAGATCTTGTATGCTATGGGGGTGAGTTCGTATGAGAAGGCCGAGCTAGCCGCTTATCAACTCAAAGATGTGGCTCAAACTTGGTATACTCAATGGAGGGACAATAGGTCTTTGAGAGCGGGTCTGATAAGTTGGGAAGTCTTTAGGAGAGAATTTCTTGATAGGTTCTTCCCAAGGGAGAATCGAGAGGCAAAAGTAGAAGATTTCATCAACCTTCGTCAAGGAGGTATGAATGTGATAGAAAGCTCTTTTAAATTCACTAAGTTGTCTAAGTATGCTTCTTCTTATGGTGTCCAAAAGTAGAAATGAAATGAACCGTTTTTGATGGGTGTGTCCGATGATATTGTGGAAGAGTATCGTTTGGCGATGCTTCATGACAACATGGACATTTCTAGTTTCATGGTGCATGCTCAGCAAGTTGAGGAGAGTAGTCTCAAGAGGAAGATTAGGGATGCTAGGAAGACAAGGTCTTATGAAGGAGGTACTTATAAGGGTAAGTTGAAAATTCAAGATAAGCCGATGTTTATGAAAATGTTCTCCAATCAAGTTCCTTCTAATTTCCCAAGGTTCGTAATAATAGGGTGTCTAACCCTAGATCCCAAAGGGGAAGAAGTGGTGATTCATCAAGTGAGAAACCTACTTGTGGAAAATATGGTAAGAAGCATGCGGATGAATGTCTAGTCTGGACGGATAATTGTTTTGGTTGTGGAAAAAGTGTCCATAAAGTGAGAGATAGTCCTATGCTCAAGGCTATGGGGGAGGTAAATAGCCAAGCACAACCAAGCAGTCCTAGTTCTGATGCTTCTAAGAAGAATCACTTATATGCTCTGCGCTCTAGGGGCGATTGATGCACTCAAACTTACTTCTCAAATAAGAGGTAAAGCGGTCGTGTCAAGTAAATAACCCAACTAGTGAGGTTGGGATCGTTCCCACTAGGAAAATAGTCTAGACTTAACTTCAATATGTTATTACTATTGTTCAGTCAATGACTTCCTTGGAAAGTAAAAACAATAAAAGGGGGGTTTCTATTTCTAAATGAATAAAAATAACTAACGCAATTGAAATAGACACTTAACATCTTTGAACGTTGGATTTTAATCAATTAATCAAAGTAACTAGGGTTTACGTGTTCCCCAAAGGTTCATAACTTGATAATTCTAACTATAACAATTCTTTCCTAGTATCTTGCATGCAAAGTGATAAGTTATGTATTTCTAAATCCTTGGTCCGGCAACTAGAAAATCTCACTCCGCACCTTGGTACGGCTACGTGTGTTGCTATCCTAACCCTTATCTTTACATCATATTAAGCATTGTATTCAATATTTGACTAAGTTATTACCTCGTACCAATCAATACTAGCCTATTAGATAGTATACACTTAATCTATGTTTATAATTCTTTTCCTATCATCTACCTCCTTGGCCCGGCAAGTAGCATTAAGGCGAGTTCTAACGTTGGCCATCCGTTAAAAAGACTTTTAAGCGAAAGAATTATTAATACATGCAAGACACTATTGTAGAATCATTATATTAGTTAGGTTTTATCTCATTATTTGCCTATGGTTCCCACAACCCTAGTTATGGGATTTAGTTACTCATAGTCATAATCACAATATTCAAATATATTAAATAAGAATTCATGTACTTACTTCAATGAGAAAGAGTAAAATACAAAAGTTTGCTTGATTAATAACCAAAAATCACTTGCAAGAATCTCAAAGTAATCAATAATCTCACAAAAAGTCTAATGATAATCAAAAGGTGTCTAATAATACAGAGTCTAATAATGATCTTGTGTCTAACCTCAAAAAAGAGGTTTTTCGAACTATTTATAGAAAATAAAAACCTAATTAAACAACGACACTATTTGCTGGAAAATCTGTCAAAACGCGGCTGGGTCGACGGACCTCGCGACGGATCCTCGTGCTCACGACGGACTGTCGTGGACTCCATCGTCCCATACTTGTGCAATTTCTTCTGCTGCTCTCTTCATTACCCTCGACGGCAAGTATGACGGACCGTCATAGGCACAACGGTCCGTCGAGGGTCTTTGTTCCAAAACACTTCAACTTTTGGAATATGGGTACTGGGATTACTTCTCTGAACTTCATGACGAACCTGCAGGACGGATTGTCATAGACACGACGGACCATCACAAGCTTCGTAACTCCACACTTGGTCAGAATTTCCCATCTTCCTTCTATAGCTGCACTACGCTGCCACCTACGGACCGTCACAAGCACGACAGACCGTCACAAGCTCAGTAGGTGGTCTTTTCTGCATTTCTTCGCTCAAAATCTCCGCATTCGTCTTTGGACAGATTTCTGCAGAATAAAGAGAAACTTATATAAACATTAGCACAAAAAGGCTTTTGGACACACTAAACTTAAGGATGCATAGAACTCTCGGACCATTTCTTCACTGTAACGTCCCAACGGACGTGCTGTCCACTCCAGGCGATGCCTGGTGAAGAGATTGTGGATCTCAGGCATCATCGGGAGACTCCCTGTAAGGACCCGCCGCTCCAAGGTGAGTGTTCGAGTCATAACTCCTTTGTTAGTGAGGAACTTGGCGTCGGAGTAGACTTGAAATTGCCTGTCGACACACCACCGGTTGGGCTGGTCAGTAGCTGGGGTGGGGGCCTGAGCTGGTGAACCTGTTGTGGATTCCATACTGTCAGCATCATCAAACGAGGCCGACGCTGCAGCGGTGGCGGGTGCGGGAACCTCAGCAGAGCCGGAGGCTTCCTCCGACCAGGATACTCCTACGGAGCCATACGCTCATTCTTCACTTGTGGCTGACCCAGAGGGTGTGCCGGTTAGTGTGCGCTCCTCATCAGACTGGAAGGCAGTGACTACGCCGGACGCCACCTTTTTGGGTGTGGCTCTGGGAGCACGTGCAGCACGGGAAGGGGTGGAAGTGCCTGGGGGCACGTAATCGGGGTCACGATCATCATCAGAGCCAATTACCATGCGGGCAGACGGGGCGACAGACTTCGATCGCCCGTATGCATAGATTCGATCTTGCTTGGGTGCCATAGTAGATAGTACCTGTAAAGGATCAATATTAGTACGAGAAGTGGCAAATAAGACAAGCAAAACCACACAAAAAAAATTAAAATAGTATGTCATTTCTATGGTAACAGTGACACACGACGGGCCTGGTGACGGCTCGCCGTGACTATGACGGACCGTCATGGGGTCCGTCGTGTCTTACTTAGACTATGTATATATGGAGAGCCCTAAAGGAGAGTCTCTGACTAGTATGACGGTATGTGCAGGACGGAACTCACAGGTACGACGGTCCGTCGCAGGTGTCCGTCAGAGGACACTTAGAAAAAAAATGAGAGACCCTTAGGAGAGGGGTCTCTGACCGTCATAACGCTCATGCAGGACGGACCATCGAGGGTACGACGGTCCGTCACATGTGTCTGTTTAAGGACACTGGGAAAAAAATGAGAGACCCTTAGGAGAGGGGTCTCTGACAGTCATTACGGTCATGTAGGACGGACCGTCGTGGGTACGACAGTCCGTCACATGTGTCCGTTGAAGGACACTTAGCAAAAGTGAGAGACCCTCCGAAAGAGGGTCTCTGACAACCAGAACGGTTGTGCAGGACGGACCGTCGTGGGTATGAAGGTCCGTCACATGTGTCCGTTGAAGGACACTTAGAAAAAGATGGACAGTGGGGTGTTAGGGCTTTTGGAACCGACCCTACGACGGTCCGTCGTGGGTACGACGGTCCGTCGTGGGTACGACGGTCCATCATCAGGGTCTCGTTCTGTAGATTAGAGACAGAATTGGGGGTACCCCATGCATCCCCGATGAACGTGTAGACACATACCTTAGAATTGGAGAAAAGCAAGATGGACAAGTACTCGGTGACCAGGAAGACACCCACAACAACACTCTGACTAGTAGGTTATAACTTGTAGGGCTTTGGAGAATTTTTGGGGAACAATGATTGGTTGATAGAGGGAGAGATTTTGGAAGTTTAAAAGACATGGAAATGGGAGGAATAATGAAGGAATGGGGTGAAATAAGCGGTTGGGGTGTTTAAATGGGGAAATTTTATAATAAACTCCAACCGGGTCGGGTACGCCTTATTAATCACGCGACGGTTCCCCGACGACGGTCCGTCGCAGTTGTGACGACCCGTTGTTGGTTTCATCGTGTGTGCCCTAGTTTGAAAATAACAGAAAGACATACCTGGTACGACAGAGGCATACGACGGTCCGTCGCAGGCGCAACGGTCCGTCGATGTATCCGTCAGTGACTGCTGCAGAGTAATTTTCTGCAGAATTTCCTGGTGATGTGCCTGCAAATTTAAAAACCCATTAGTAGAAAAATGCTACCATTACTGAAAAGATTATAAGTATTGGGTTGCCTCCCAACAAGCGCCTGATTTAATGTCGCGGCACGACTGGGGAAACTTGATTGCTCAGACTTCATCATGATGGTATGCCTCTATCACTTCATTCCCCGATGCTTTATGCCCAAAATAGAGTTTTATTCGATCTCTATTCATATTAAACCGCACTCCCTCCTTGGATTTTAACTCAACTGCTCCATGAGGGAATACTTGGGTAATCAAGTAAGGGCCAGTCCATTTGGACTTGAGCTTGCCCGGAAGACAAGGCGACCCAGAACTGTCTACAAGTACCAAATCCCCAACCTTAAACTCTTGTTTTGCACTTTTTTGTTCATTCTCCTTCTTCATCTTTTCTTTGTGGGATATGGCGGATACTGATTGGAGCTCACCACTCTGCCTCATAGTCCTACATACGTTGAAGATCTCTTCTTCATTGTTCAACCAAAATTTCATCTGCCCCTTTTCCATATCAACTAAGGCTCTACCTGTAGCAAGGAATGGCCTTCTAAGAATAATAGGCACTTCAAAATCGACTTCACAATCAAGAATAACAAAATCAGCCGGAATGACTCCACTTTTACTAGCACATCATGGACTATCCCTATAGGACGTTTCACTGTCCGATCAGCCATCAGTAGCCGCATCGTAGTGGGTTTTGGGTCACCCAAACCCAAATTCTTATAGATCGAGAGGGGCATGAGATTTATGCTTGCCCCCAGATCACATAATGCTTTCGCAAAATGTAATGACCCAACTGTACAAGGAATAGTGAACGCACCCGAATCTTCTTTCTTTTGTATGAGGGATCTTGTAGCAATAGCACTACAATGCTGCAGTCTATCATAATCCTCAAAAGTGACCGATCTTTTTTTGTGACCAGATATTTCATAAACTTGGCATAACCAGGCATTTGTTATAGAGCTTCTACCAAAGGGACATTGATAGAGAGCTGCTTTAGCTTTGTTATAAAACGCCGATATTTACCATCCTCGGTCTTTTTCACTAATCTCTGAGGGAAGGGTGGTGGTGGTCTAGGCACGAGAATTACCTTCAGAGGGACTTTTGCATCTTTTCCATTGCTCTCTTCTTCCTCAAAACTACCCTTTACCACGTTATCATCATCCTTTCTCACATTTTCCTCATCATACGGCATAAGTGGGTCAATGGTGTGCTTACCACCCCGAGTATTGATCTCCATACAGTGCGCATCATTTTTTGGATTTTGGACAGTGTTTCTACGAAGAGTGCCCGGTTGCCGTGTGTTCACTGTCGCAGATAATTGGGCCATTTGCAACTCGATCTGTTTAATCAATATTGCATGCGTATCAACTTTTTACCCAATACTAGCTAAATCACACCTTAACTCTTTAATGTGCTCATCACTAGCATCGAACCTCCTCATCATTTTGTGCAACATATCCTCAACTAGAGCCATACTATCTCCACCATCCCTATGAATAATTTCACGATTTTGAGGAGGTACATAGGGCCCATTCCTATCAATTCTGTTACCGTAGTTACCCCTGTTAAAGTTGTTGTCGTGGTTGTAGTTTCCATCTCGGACAGAATGACCCTCACGGTTATAGTTACCATAGTTCCAACCTTGGTTTCCTTGACCTTGGTGCCAATTATCCTGATTTGAGCCTTGGGCGCTTGGTCGGAAACCCCCCATCTTCTCATTTATTGCATAAGTGTCCTCCGCATATTAGCATTCATCATTAGGAGGTGGTGGTTTAGCCAATTAGTTGACTGCATTTATCTTTTCTGTACCCCAGTGACATGTTTTAGTACCAACCCTAGCTCGGTCCATTTCTTCGCGATTCTCATATGTGGCTGGGTTGTGAGTGGACTACACTGCGAAGGTGTTTCTCCCTGTATCAGACTTCCTAGTACTCCAAGCTTTATTCTTTCGGGAGATTTTCTCTAATTTTTTGGAAATCTCAGCATAATGACATTACCCATAAGATCCACCTGCTATATTGTCCAACACTGCTTTGTTATTATCATCCTGTCCCCGATAGAAGTATTTCTTCAGTGACTCGTCATCTATACGGTGATTTGGAACACTTCTCAAGAATTAGGTGAATCTATCCCAAGAACTACTAACTGACTCTCCTGGTAGTGCCACAAAGTTATTCACTTTGTCTTTGTGGTTTAGTTTCTTGGAGACCGGATAGTAGCGTGCTAAGAAGACATACCTTAGCTGGTTCCAAGTGAAGATTGAGTTGTATGGGAGCTCAGTGAACCACATAGCAGCCTCTCCCGTCAGTGAGAGAGCAAACACTCTAAGACCTATTACATCTAAGTCCAAATCAGGCCTCCCTACACAGCTTTTACACACTGCCATTACCTTAGCTATATGGGCATGTGGATCCTCAGAAGGTAGCCCTGAAAACAAACCTCTGACAGTGAGTATTTGCATCAGGCTACTATTTACCACAAAAGTATGGCCTGTGGGTAGAGGAGGAAAAACGAGTGACCCATCAGAGTCTGCTATGTTATCATAGCCTCTGTAGTATGCTTGGGGCCGTGGAGCGGGATTTTGTCCCCTCTGTTGGGGTTCACCCGGATCATTAGGTAACAACTGACCATGAACATCAACCGGAGCTGGGATGTTCTGGTTCGGATCATCATCATTTATTCCCAAGTCTCGATTCATATTGCGCAGTGTACGCTCTAATTCGTGATTGTAGGGAAACAAGGGTTCTCGTCCTCTACGTGTATTTGGCATACAAGGAGGATAGTTCTGAAAAAAAATCAATAACAATAAAACAAAGTAAAATCAAGATAATATAAACTAAACTATAGTAATAAGTTCAAGTTAATCTAAAAGCTATATTCCCCGACAACGGCGCCAAAATTTGATACGCTCAAACTTACTTCTCAAATAAGAAGTAAAGAGGTCGTGTCAAGTAAATAACCCAACTAGTGAGGTTGGGATCGTTCCCACGAGGAAATAGTCTAGACTTAACTTCAATCTATTATTACTATTGTTCAGACAACGACTTCCTTGGAAAGTAATAACAATAAAAGGGGGGTTTCTATTTCTAAATGAATTAAAATAACTAACGGAATTGAAAGAGACACTTAACAGCTTTGAACGTTGGATTTTAATCAATTAATCAAAGTAACTAGGGTTTACATGTTCACCACAGGTTCATAACTTGATAATTCTATCTATAACAATTCTTTCCTAGTATATTGCATGCAATGTGATAAGTTATGTATTTCTAAATCCTTGGTCCGGCATCTAGAAAATCTCACTCTGCACCTTGGTCCGGCTACGTGTGTTGCTATCCTAACCCTTATCTTTACCTCATATTAATCATCGTATTCAATATTTGACTAAGTTATTACCTTGGACCAATCAATACTAGCCTATTAGATAGTATACACTAAATCTATGTTGATAATTCTTTACCTATCATCTACCTCCTTGGTCCGGCAAGTAGCATTAAGGCGAGTTCTAACATTGGCCATCTGTTTAAAAGACTTCTAAGCGAAAGAATTATTAATACATGCAAGACACTATTCTAGAATCATTATTTTAGTTAGATTTTATCTCAATATTTGCCTATGGTTCCCACAACCCTAATTATGGGATTTAGTTACTCATAGTCATAATCATAATATTTAAATATATTAAATAAGAATTCATGTACTTACTTCAATAAGAAAGAGTAAAATCCAAAATTTTGCTTGATTAATCACCAAAAATCACTTGCAAGAATCTCAAAGTAATAAATAATCTCACAAAAAGTCTAATGATAATCAAAAGGTGTCTAACAATATAGAGTCTAATAATGATCTAGAGTCTAACCTCAAAAACGAGGTTTTTCGAACTATTTATAGAAAATAAAAACCTAATTAAACAAGGACTATATTTGCTGGAAATCTGTCAAAACGCGGCTGGATCGACGAACCTCGCGACGGATCGTCGTGGTCACGACGGACCGTCGTGGACTCCGTCGTCCCATACTTGTGCAATTTCTTCTACTTCTCTCTTCATTACCCTCGACGGCAAGTATGACGGACCGTCATAGGCACAACGGTCCGTCGAGGGTCTTCGTTCCAAAACACTTCAACTTTTGGAATACGGGTACTAGGATTAATTCTCTGAACTTCATGACGAACCTGCAGGACGGACCTTCATAGACACGACGGACTGTCACAAGCTTCATAACCCCACACTTAGTTAGACTTCCCCATCTTCCTTCAACAGCTGCACTACGCTGCCACCTATGGACCGTCACAAGCACGATGGACCATCACAAGCTACGTAGGTGGTCTCTTCTGCATTTTTTCGCTCAAAATCTCCGCATTCGTCTTTGGAAAGACTTCCTGCAAAATAAAGAGAAACTTATATAAACATTAGCACAAAAAGGCTTTTGGACACACTAAATTTAAGGAAAAAGTATTAATAATACCGTGAAGCCATGGTATATCAGCGATCAAGAGGATCCTCCTGATATTGTCACCGTTATATTTAAACCATTGAAATCATACACAAAGGACCTTGAATTTGAGACCTCTCCTCTAGAGTTTGTCCCCGTAGTGAAGGGTTTTTAGAAGTTTTTCCCAATGAATTACTCAGAATTCCTCCCGAACGGGAAATTGACTTTGACATAGATTTGTTGCTTGATACGAAACCCGTTTCAATTCCTCCTTATCCGATGACTCCGGCCGAGTTGAAAGAGTTGAAGTCTCAACATAGAGATTCGCTTGACAAGGGTTTTATTTAATCGAGCATTTCTCAGTGGGGCGCTCCGGTATTATTTGTGAAAAAGAAAGATGGGCCTATTCGAATATGTATTGTAAACAAGGTCACCATAAAGAATAGGTATCCTCTTCCTAGGTTTGATGATTTGTTTGATCAACTCCAAGGAGTGAGTTACTTTTTGAAAACTGATGTGAGGTCGGGATATCACCAACTTAGGGCGAGAGGTGAAGACAATCCTAAAATGGCTTTCCGAACTAGGTATGGTCATTATGAGTTCCTAGTCATTTCCTTTGGTCTAACTAATTCCTTGGTGGATTTTTTGGACCTTATGAATGGAGTGTTCCGGAATTATCTTGATTCTTTTATAATTTCTTCATTGATAATATCTTGGTATACTCTAAGAGTGAGGATGATCATATGGACCATTTGAGGGTACTATTACAAGTCCTCAAGGAACATCAACTCTTTGCTAAACATAGTTAGTGTGAATTTTTGTTGAGATCGGTTAATTTTCTGTGTCACACTGTTTCAAGTTAGGGTACTGAGATCGATCCGAAGAAAACAAAAGCGGTTAAGTATTGGCCTAGACCTTTGTCTCCAACCGATATTTGAAGTTTCTTGGATTTAGCCGTGTATGCCTCTAGGAAACATAAGGTGCATGAGAAGAATAATACAACTCATAATATTGAATTATTGGCTATAGTGTTTGCTCTGAAAATATGGAGGCATTATCCATATGGTGTTGTAAAGACCCGCGAGTACACCCTAGAATAAAAGAGCACTCTTGAGTCATCACGCGGCGTACTTGACCTCATGGAGGTCTTGCACATTCCTCCTAGGTATCATTCATTAAATAAGTATGAAAAGTAGTGCGTAATTAAAACTTTTCACAACAATATAAACAAGAAACTCTTTTATAAAAGACTAAGGAACAAGTCTTATCGTCACAAGCCAAGTTAAAGACACATCTTAAATATCTTAGGGTCACGACCCTTTACATTGAAAGAAATACATAATAAGTCTTGTACAAGTCTTAAAGAAGAAACTAAAGAAACATAGACTATCTCCTCGAAAATATGAGGACATACCAATCTTGTCTTCTAAGAACCTTCACATGCATTCAACCTATACTTTGGATTATAGAAGAGTATGGGGTTAGTACAAATATTATACTATGGCATTATGCAAAAACACATGTAAAAGAGGACATATTAGTTAGAATAAACCTTTTATGCTATTTTAGTAAAACATTCATGTATTAAGTCATAAAACATTGTATAAATTCTTATTTAGCACATAAGGTAAAACTTCCATGATTTCAACAAAAGATCAAATTATACAGCAATACCATATCATATAGGCTATTCCTATCCAAAGTTATTCTAAGACTCGCTTAAGTAAGTAATGAAGAAATCGTCCATACAATCTCTTTAATACACACCTAACTGCTCCTTAAGACTACTAAAGATAAGCATGCTTCATCTCATTTCAGCATGCTTCATCTCATTTCAGAAATCAACATTCATTACTAATATACTAGAAGAACATACATACATTTAGGAAATTACCATAAGGACTATCCTCCAAGACAACCCATAAGTTACACTTAGTGCAATGTGAAAGTAGCATCCCATACTATTACTCCAACCTTAGTGCTTCTTGACAATTCCCTTAGACTAGGCACATAACATTCATCACATACATAGCTTTCATCATACAAGACATAACATCAATACTTTCTTAACATTAGACATAAAGTCACATTACTTCATTTACATCATATAATGGTCAATTCATTCATTTCATATAAGGACACACCAAGACTCCCTCAAAATGCCTACTTGTTTAATGGATAGATAGCGTCCCATTCCACCACCTACCCTAAGTAGCACACTAGTTAGAAGACATTTTTAATTACATTCATTTGTTAGGTATAGCCTTAACCGACATAGACCATGAGAGCTAGACATGGAATCCTAGTATTAACCCCTACCGGATGAGACATCCCTACACTACAACAAAAATGATATCAACTACGAAATTATTGACTATGTCATACAATTAGTCACTATTTGCTCATTTTTTGTGACAAAAATAAGATTTTATCTCTCAATATATGATCCTACACTGTTAGTGACGAATCACAAAAGTTCGATGTAAATTTATGTCCTTTGAAATTTCCCACCAAAAAATAATTTGGCGTCATTTAGAAAGTATTACTAACGGCGAACTTTAAATTATTAGTGACACGTTTTTCTCTTTAATAATGTTGCTAAGATGTGACAAACTATATTTTGTTCTTAAATTAGTTTTTTTTTTGGAACGAAAAAGTATCGTCACAAATAAGATGTTGTTATAATTGTGACAAACTAGCGTTTGTATTCAAGAATTTTATGTTTTAGCAACAAAAAATATATTTATTTGTGATCGTAATTATTGTCACTAATGTTATACATATTTAGTGACGTTTAATCTATCATCTTGAATCAATTAACAATTTAGATACAACAAAATTCGTCATAAAATAAGTTATGTGTTAAAACAATTTTCTTAAACTACACAATTGTTATTCGTTTTGTATTCCTAAGATACTTAGAACAAAACTTTGAAGAACTTGATAATGCACTACAAAATTCAAGAACATTTTCACAACTACAAAATTAAAAGTAGTAGAGAAACTAGATCAGAAACAGACTAAAAAAAAATATACGAAATATTTTTCTTTAAGAAGAATTTTTGTCAATCTATGTTTAAAGAGTCTTACTGATTTCAACAAACTTTACAAAAATACGAAGTTACCAAAGTTTTATTGAGCTGATGAATAACATAAGAATAGAAACTAATTCACAACTCTAAAATCTATAACACATACCAAAATCTGGAAAAATAGAAAGAAGATCAAGCCCTCTAAATGCACAGTGTCCCCTTAGAGAAATTATTCCCCTCTAGTATCCGAGGTTTGATTTGGAATATGTCCCCAGGATAGAATGATCTCAATCACCAGTGTATTGATACCCAAAATGCTGGTTTCAGCGTGCCACTTAACGGTTGTAAAGTACACTTAGAATACTAGATTTAGAAGTAGTTGAAGAAGTCCAAAAATTCTATTTTTAAAACGAGAGGAAATCCCTCAATTTATAGAAAACATAGGGTAGTGAGAAAAGGTTCTTATTTTGCTTTACCGAAAAGGTCACAAACTTTTGGAAAAGTCACAATCTTTTGGAAAGGTTATCACCTTACATAAAAGGCACAACTTTCCATTTAAGTCACAAATTTTCATAAAAGTCACAACCATTTATAAAAGTCACAACTCTTCATTTTCCATTGACACGTTTTAAAACCCAACAATGCCCCTCATGAATGGGGAATGACTCCAAGAAAAATAAACAGACAAGTATGTGTACCTTACAAGCAAGAATTAATTGCATCTGAAAAAGTAGGTTTCGACTTGGACTTTCCATAGTGAACATATGTCAAATATACTCGATCAATCGGTAGATGTGAGATCTTTGAACTGTCGAGCTTTGGTTTATACCTAGACAACCATATATCAAACAATTAACCCTTTGCAGTTTATGGTTCTTATGGTTGTGTTCGTTTTAGCTATGAACACCTCCTGGTGTTCATGAGTATATAAAGAGATGGGCTTTTGAAAGTAATATTCTTTGAAGAGGCTTACACTTCATAATCACACATGTGATTCCTAACCGTGTTACTGCGCAGATATACTATTTGGTCAACTCTGCCAAACTAAGCAAATCATTGAAACCATTAAGCTTTATTAACTCATTAACAAGACTGAATGTTGTATCCTTGTCCTTGATCATTGTCTTCATCATGAGAATGGATTGAGTTTGTTGACAATGCCTGACCGTCATTCACAACTTTATTTTTATCCTTTAATCTAGCTCTTGGGATCTCTAGTCTGTTAGATAGATTTACCACCATGATGACTTGTCCTAAGCCGTATTCATTCCCTTAGATGATCTTTCAACTTTCTCTCTAGTTAGGCCTTTTTAGAAGTGGATCCGACACATTATCCTTTGATTTGACATAGTCAATTCTTATAATTCCACTAGAGAGTAATTTTCTAAAAATATCATGTCTATGTCATATGTGACGAGACTTTTCGGTACACATCATGCTCCATGCCCTACCTATTTCATCTTGACTATCAAAGTGTATGCATATTATTGCAAATATTTTGGGCTAAAAAAGAATAGCTGTCAAGAAATTCTAGAGTCTTTCGACTTATTCACCGACCTTATCTAGAGCACCTAGCTCATAGAGCATTATAGATGTCACATCTGGTCTTACCCCCTAGACATAACCGGCGTCATAGTCCACTTTGAGGACTAAGACTAGCCTCTTAGTTTACATCATTACATTCATAGGTCAAATTTAGCGGAGAATTTAAAACTTTTCATTAATTCTACTTGGAGGTTTACATAGACATGTACATACACGTATCATATATATATATATATATATATATCGAGTATACATAGACCCTTCATATAGAAAGATTACTTAGTCTTCTACTTTTATTGCACATAAATATGTAAAGTATTATATAGATATAATAGTCATAATAGTTGTATCATCTCATAACCATCAAATAAGATCGTAAGAACTTGGGTATTACCCAAACATCTAATAAAAATGCCTTACATGAGCTATACAATGTTTCATACTAAATGGAAAGAAAGAAACATAGAGGTCTTTATCTAAAAAGCAAACTCCATAATCTGGATAGTGGCATCGCCCTCGGAAGTTGTGGACCTACCCTACTTGGATGAATAAGAGATCCAAGTCTTCTTCAAGTTGTCTTCAATGCACCTTAAACGACTGGAACCTAAAATATTGGGGAAAAGGAAGAAATGAAGTTAGTATGGCACTTTTACTAAGTATGAGACCATATACACATATAAGATCAAATCATGCTAAAAGGGACATTTTATCAAAAACATGCTATTTTTATTCTTTAAAAGTCTTATGCATCATCAAGGAAAGCATATAACTCAAGAAGGCATATTTATCAAGTCAAATAAAACAACATTCTTTTCAACATACTTTAACCCATAATCTAATATCACCCTACCATCAAGTAATTACATCACAAGCATGGATAAGAGTTCATCGTATCATAATAAAGAAAGACTATTACTCATAAATCCTCATAAAGCCAACAAGTGCAATAACCTAGCAAACCGCTATAACCTTACTCAATCATGTGACCCAAGAAGAATGATGGCTAATATTCAACTTCACATAACATAACCTTTCAAGGATATACAACATCATACTTTCAACAAGATAGACCAATTACATGTTTAAAAGAGTACCAATCACCATATAGTATCCTTTACATGTAAAGTCATCATACTATCACCCTTTGAATTCATTAACTTATACATACATAATATCAACCTTCTAAAGCTTCCTTCAAGGAAAACTAGTGCAAGGCATAGGTAGAGTCCCAAACCCCTACATAGGCTAAGTCAAACCTCTCAAGTCACCTTAGTTACTTTATCCTTCCTTGGTTCATTTTAATTTAGGGAACACTTTCCTTAACCAACATAGACCACAAGATCTAAGTGTGGAAATCTTATAGCGATGGAAGGTGGTCTACCGGTCAGAGTAAAACCAAACATAAACGTAGCTTTCGAGGTGGATCCACTAGTTTGTCTCAACATAGTTCAATAACTAAGAGATAGGTATAATCCATCTACATAGCACTTGTCAATTGGGGCCTCCTATCATGGGAATCCATTGGATAAGTATACCTCTTTAGGGAGTCAACATCACATAAAACTAAAGGAAGAATCTTCCTCTATGGGAAGACATCACCTCCTATTTTCAAGTTCACTCGGTGCTAAGCTAAGTCCCTTTGTTGAAATGTCTTTAGTCTTTATTAATTATCATAGCTTATTTTAGGTCATCGGTCCAACTCTTTTATAATAATCATCATCATAGCTCAATATAAATTGTATGAGTATTGTCCTTTCATTAAAATTCATATAGGTGAGGTAAGCACATTTCCATATTTATTCATAATAAGGCACATTGGTAGTCATCACCATCCTTATAAGATAAACATCTTAATCAACCTCACAACATAGTCTAGACATTTCAATTAAACATCATACCAACCCTATCAATCCTAATACTATCATACTCCAATACCACATCATGACTTAATCACAATTAACCACAATTTGAAGTAAAGGATAGAGATCGTAAGACTTACCAAGTCTCCTTCATTGTTCATCATAAAGGTGTTACCATAAACCCTCAATTAAATCCAATTTGGTTATACATAATCATAAGTCAATAACCAACATGATAACAAGTCTATAAGAATCACTACATTACAATCAATACTAGATCATAGCTTAAGATAAGATACTTAGGTCAATTCACTTCCTAACCTAGAACCATCTTCTTAAGAACTGGCATGAAAGGCTAAAAATCACTCTAATTTGTTCATGATTAATGTAAAAACATCATCTAATATTAATTCAAACAATAACCAAGTCAATTGAATCAAATACAACTTAATTCATATCAAGATCAAACCTTGGGTTAAGGGTTAAGGGTCATCATCTACAAACTAGACCAAATCATCAAGATATATCATAATTAAGTTAGAATATATGTTAATCTAATTATATTATCCAATAGAAAACATAAACAAACCAATTCATGTCATAATTTTCAAGATGGAGAAGAACCCACATGAAAGCCCAACTTTTGAAAATACTTTGAAGGAACCCTTTGAAGAAAGAGGTCTCAAAGGTGAATTAGATCCCATACCTCAACGTTTGATGAAGAATTTACGGGAAAATTGTCCCTTTACAGCCCCAAAATCCCTCCCCTTGCTTGTCTTTAATGGTGTTTTGCAATAGGGAGAGAAAGAAGAGAGAAGGAAGAGAATTTTGTTTTGAGAGTTATAATTAGACTAATGGGGTTGGCGTCTTTATATGGGGGGGGGGGTAATTAACTTTATTAGGCTTACCTAATGTCCTTACTAACCACCAAACTCATTAATTAATTAATTAAGATATAACTTAAAATATGTAGGAATTGCAGGCCCCATCGACGAGATCATAATCGATCGATCGTTGCTCAGTCGACGAACAAGCCCTACTTCATGATGCACATCCGTCGTTCTTGTTAGAGACTTGTGAAGGCAGGGGATCCAACAATTTGTCTAAGTGTTAGTCGACGGTTGGCAATGACGCCTTCTCGATCCACACACGGATCGTCGATTTCATCTCGTGGTTACACACTGCCCGCGCAGTGTTGACCTCATGTGCAAGGGTCCTCCTTAAGGGCCTTGATTGGTCCTTGTGGAGTCGTACCCGCAGAAAAATATTAGAAAATCAATAAAATCATATAAGCTTTACCGGAAGTTTCAGCTATGAATTAACTTAAACACATGTCAGATACCCTTCCACCAATTTTCATGGATTCTCGACTCCTTAAAGCTAGTCAAATAGGCTAAGGAGTGCTAGTACCTTCTATAACTAGTTTCCAGACGTCATGGACGTTCTTGGCGTTCTGGTTCCTAGACTTCCTAAATGACCTATAAACATTAAAATAGTCCTTAAGACAGTGTCTAGACCTTATGACACTTATGTTAGGCTTTAAGATACGTCTTCGATTTTCGAAGTGTTACAGTAGATCTAGCGATAAATGTCTCTTTTGAAATATTTCCAAGAGACTGCTTTTATACCAAGAGTAAATACATATCCACTCATGGATTTTACTTCATTTGTCTGATGATCCAATTTGCATCAATATATCCTTTCAATACTGCTGAATAGTGTTATAATGCGAGGCATGATTTTATGTATTATTTTAAATACTCCAAAACTCTATTTATTTCAATCTAATGAGTTTGTTTGGAATCACTTGTGCACCAACTCATTTTATTATAGTAAATGCTATATCTGATCGCGCACACTTCATGATATACATCATACTTCCCAATACTCTAACACACTGCAATTGTGAGTCACGTTAAAACTCACATTTATTGGAGACTTGACAATATTGACAACCAAATATTTGAACTAGTCAAGTACCTTTTAAATGCATTAAGACCGTGAAAATGCTAAACATTATGGAGTTCTAAGGATTCTTATATCTAAGTTTGCTCAGCAAATCCAATATTTTTCATTACAAACTTGTTTTCTAGCATATATTTAGTCGCATTTATGTTATTTGTGTCCCTATTGATGATCAATATATCACAAATATACAAACAAACAATGACCTTGTTATTTTAATGTGAACACATTTATCACTCATTCTTAAATCCATTTTCCAACATGGTTTGGTCAAATTTTTTATTTCATTGTTTGGGTTCTTATTTTAGTCCATATTGTGATGTAACAAGTTCGCACACTTTCTTTAATTTATCAGGAACCATAAAACCCTCGGGTTGTTCTATGTAAATTTCTTCCTCCAATTCTTCATTTAAGAGAAATGTTTTCACATTCATTTGATGAATTTGGAGGTCATATATCACAACTAATAATATTAGCATCCGAATGGATGTAATTCTAGTTACTGACAAGTATATATATCAACAAGATCATAACCTTTTCTTTGTCTAAAGCCTTTAACAGAACGACTTGCTCTATATTTGTCAACAGTTCTATCGACTTTCATTTTCCTTTTGAGGATTCACTTTGAACCCAAAAGTTCATTTACTGGAGGAAGATAAACAAACTTCAAATAGGATTGCTCAAGATTGAACCAATCTCACTATTGACACCATTTTTCCAAAATGAAGAGTCCATATAAGACACAAGAAATGTTACAAAAGCATATTCGAAGGATGTATATGTTCCTTGACATTTACTACGCCTTTGAATCTCTTTATTAAGTACATTCTCCTTTTGTTCTTTCCAAGGTCGTTTGGACCTTTCACTAGACTACTCAGGTCTAATTTTACAGTCCACAGTCTTACGTCCTATTTCAATCCTTTTATGAATAGGAACTTGGACTTTGGCTAGACACCTCCCACTCTTTCAAATATTTCAAGTTAGATTTCATTCCTTTCCAGTTCTCATATGGAATAGGTTGTGTCCTGAACAAACAAAATTTTCTTCTTTATAAAAAGACAAAATATTTTTTGTTGTTTCCTTTTACAATAAGGATAGTTCCTCGACAAAAGTTTTGTGGTAACCCCGAACATATAAATAATGCCTCCATCATTTCTTTCAATGTTCAGTTTTTCATTAGATTGAGGTGCATAGGGCAGCAAATTCATGTATAATTTCACTTTTCAAACACATTTCTACAAAGTGAGATTTATACTCTCCATCGCTATCATTTCTTATCTTTTTCCCAATTGATATTCAACCTTAATATCATATTGTCTAGAGTTTGTATTGCTTCATCCTTACCATTCAGCAAATAGACATAGTTGTTTCTAATGCAATTGTAAATAAAAGTACCGAGATACTTTTTCCCACCATGGGATAAGATTGACTTCATATGAAAAATGGCAGTGTAAATCAATTATAAGGGATTAAAATTTCTTGCAAAAGATTTATAAGAATGCTCAACATACTTAGATTCCACACAAACTTGAAATTTTTATTTGCTACACTCAAAGTTAGACAAAACTTTTAAGTTGATTCATTTTCCTTCAAAGGTTTTTATTTTTAATTGACATTCCCCAAGTGCTCTATCACAAACTTTGACTCAAGCAAGTATAAACAAATAAGTTTGAAAAGTTCTTCGCGAGGTAGCTTTTTTCTCAAATATATTATTCCAACTTCTTACAATTTTGTATGATACAAACATTGTTTAGAGTCTACACCTTGTCAAATGTCATTTTCATAAGGACCTTTCCAAAACTTTCAATTTGATCGTTATAGAACTAATCATGAACAAAGTTTCATCGGGTCCAATGAAGGTGATATAGTCCAAATGCTTCTTTTACAAAACATGACAAACGATTATTCACCAATATTCATGTATATACAAATATTTTTATAATAATAGACATATCTTTTCATGAATAATTACAACACTTTAGGTGACACTTTTTCATAAAATAATACAATTATTTTGAACAAGTATATATATAATTTGGTAGTTTCATACTAGTCACATCATATACTAGTAATAGAGAAATTCAACTACCACAATATCAAATATACTCCAACAATTTTGTGGGTCTAACATAATACAAAAGTATCATTGAATTTCATATCTCTTGCTCCAAAATTGAATTAGACACCAAGTCTAGTTTTATATTTATCACAAGTAAAGAACCCCAACATTTTAAATGTGATCTAAAATAAATACAAGTATTTGAAAATAATTTTTCCACATATTTCCCAGACTATCAGGGGCATGTTTGACATTCTAGAGAGGCACAAACTCACCAACTCTAAGTCACTAGTCTTTTTCCTCTATCACAAATAGACATACCACTTAGTATTTAGAATATTTCTATATAACAGTGAAATCTATAGAAAATGAAAAGTACACCACATACTTAGTCTAATTTATTCAGACTAGAAAACTACAAACGTTTTTAATCCACAACAATCTGACCTAATAAAATTCACGAGTACAAAACTAATAATGTTTATTTAGTCTCCAAACAGAATTAAACATATTATTTATCACATAAAAATATTTTTCTTATCAAATAGTCTTTCAACTATAACATTTTTACATACTATTTTATCAAACAAAAATATGCACCTCTCATTTTTGCAAACTAAAGAATTTTAAAGGCAACAATATTTGCCAAGTAAAATTCATTCCACGATATATGGTTTTCAGATCTTTTATCAAAGATATACATGATAAAAAAATCAGAGATGAAAATTCATAGAAACTATTTTCCTCCTTAGATAAAATAATATGAAGGTTACCTGGTAATTTAATCGGAATAACACAAATTTTTTCTGTTCCATTCTTACTTAGACCTTGATAAACAATGCAATGAATTATGGAGAAGTAATGCATTTATCTTCTACTTCAATGATCAGATTCTCTCAATTAAAAGAATACAAAAGATACTAACAATATAATAATTTCTTTAAGATTGTTGTTCATTTTGTATACCTAAGATACTTAGAAAAAAACTTTGAAGAACTTTATAATACACAACAAAGTGTAAGAACATTTTTACAACCATAAAATTTAAAGTACTAGAGCAACTAGATCAAAAGCAGTTTAGAAAAAATATACAAAATATTTTTTTTAAAGAAGAATTGTTGTCAATTTGTGTGTAAAGAATCTTACTGATTCCAACAAACTTTGCATAAACACAAAGTTACCAAAGTTTTAATGAGCCAGTGAAGAACAGAAGAATAGAAATTAATTCACAAATCTAAAATCTCTAACACATACAAAAATCTAGAAAATAGAAATAAGATCAAGCCCAACTGAATGCACAGTGTCCCCTAAAGAAAATTAATCCCCTCTAGTATGAGAGATTTGATTTGGAATAGTTCCTCCCAAGATAATATAATCTCAATCACCAGTGTATTGATACACAAAATGCTTGTGTCAACGAACCACTGAATGGTACTAAAGTACAGTTAGAATACTAGATTTAGAAGTAGTAGAAGAAGTCCAGAATTTTTTTTTAAAAAAGAGAGGAAATCCCTCAATTTATAGAAAACAAAGGGTAGGGCTAAAAGGTTCTCATTGTGCCTTAACGGGAAGGTCACAAATCTTTGGAAAATCACAATCTTTTGGAAAGTTCTTCACCTTTGATAAAAGTCACAACTTTCAATAAAAGTCAACTTTTCATAAAAGTCGCAACTTCTCATAAAAGTCACAACTTTTCATAAAAGTCGGAACCTTTTATAAAAGTCACAATTCTTCATAAAATTCGCAACTCTTCATTTTACATTAACACAATTTAAAACCCAACAATAGTTACATCATTGAGAAGTGCAATCGAGGTTTGTATAGTGAAAGAATACTATTATACCAACAAAATAGTTCTTGTTGATCTACTGGTTAATCAAGAAATGAATTTTATCTTCTTGATTCTCTAGAAAATATCCTACTCTTTTAGAATTAATTTTACACAGAGTTTCTCATGTAATTTTTAAGCTTTGAAGATCTCTATTTATTATATTTCACTCATTTTGATTTGTTTAATGTATTTTGACTTGATGCATAGTTTACGAAAGTAAAAAGGACATCAAAATCTGCTGGTTAAATAATTTAAAAGAGGCATGGACAATATGACTTCAGTAAGTAATATAAGCTTAGATTCTAATAGCAATTGTATTTCAACATTAACTTAAGACTACTACACTAGCAGTAGAAACAAGAACAAAATTAAGTAAAAGCCATGTCAAGAATACAACAACGAGCAACAATCATTGTCAATAATGCAAAAAATCAACAAAATAACTAAAACTGCCAATCTCATAGAATGCAACCACCACCAGCAACCATTGCATAGAATAAAACAACCAACGACCATGTTCAAGAATTCAACAATCAGCAACCATTGTAAAAAAAGAAACAAGCAGCTATAACTGAAACAACGATCAACAACCATTGACGGGAGTGTAACAACCATAGGAAAGAATGCAAGTAAGAGCAATAACTACTTCCAAAAAAAAAGATCACGAAAAAATTGAGAAAAGGCTAGATGATGGAAACTGCATTTCTAATGAAACATTCTACCTAAATACATTAAAGGATGCTACTTTTCTAATGAAACATTCTCAGTTCCCTATTTAATAGTAGATGAAAAATACTCCAACACTGACAATGTTCTTTTTGTAGTGATTCTTTTCAAAATCATTGCCTGGTTCACATGCCCCTTTCTTGTGAGTTGGAACTCTTGTCATGCAAGAATCAGATGATGATGAAGAAGAAGAAGAGGAACTATAAGGATAAAGAAGTTAAAAGGTAGAGAATACAAACATGAGAACAAATTGAGCTGCACTTTTCACAATCAATGGAAGGTTACATCATCAAATCAATGTCATTGTCATCATATTATGTCTCATTATCTTCATCTTATTTATGCTTTCAGTACCTTCATTTCTCTCATGATCACTTATGTAGTCTACCATAGTGTCATCATCTTAATATGAATCTTTTGTACTGTAGTCAACTCCATGTCCTATTTGAATACCCATCTCGACTAAACTGCAATCTAAGATAGTTGAATCACCATCACCTATATGTAACTGGCTTGGCACATCCTTAATATCATTGTCAATTACACTACTTTCAACTGAAACATCTTGATACACTTCATCATTAGTAGAACAAAATTCATCACTTTCCACATCAGAATTTTGAATCTCTGGGACATCATATATATGCCTATCTTTAATTTTTTTGCATAATTCACCAATTTCCACCTAATTTTGGATCATCTATGTAAAAAACCTGCTTCACTTGTGTGGCTAGTACAGAAGAATCATGTTCATACCAAAATCTCTTTACATTAACACTGGTGAAATTGTTATCTATCTACATCCCAATAATCTTGTGAAGATCAAAGCACTTGCATTTAAATAAGACAACTCGATTGCCACCAAAATACTCTACCTCAATGATGTCAATTATTATACCATAAAAATTAATCACCTCATTTTCATGATAGCCTTCAACAACTATGCCGCTATTTTGACATATACGTAATTTATCACTACTTTGAATATGATACCTAACACCATTAACAATACAACTAGGATATTTCCTTCCACGTAAAATAGGTTCCATTGCCAAAGGATATAATTTCTTGAGAGATATTCAATTATCCTTATAATACAATTGCATAATCTGCAACAACAAAAATAATGCATTCAATTAGTAATGAAAAAAATTGAAATTTAGACACAAACAAAGTTATCATCTTAAAAAATTATTAATTTTCTTTTGAACAATTGAGGAAATTTTTCTCTATGTTTCTCTTTTATATTCTCAACACCTTGCTTTGTGGACTCATTCTCATGTTCTCTTCATGTAATAAGATAAACTATTCAGACGTGATTTATAATAGCAAAATATGAATGTAAATAAATAAATAAACTTACTTTCGAGAAGGTTCTACTTCTTCACAATTATTCAACACATAACATCAAGCCATATAAAAATCTTTCTTTGTTATTGCTTCATAAGCTCCTTTGAATGGTCAAAACACTCTCTGAAAATATGTGTAGAACATGTTCATCTCTCTTACTATATCCATCATCATTTCAATCTTCACGATTAAATCTGGACTCAATGTCAGTAAGATACATAGAGAAAAATGTTAAACATTCATCAATAATATAACCTTCTGCAATAAAACCTTCTGGTAGTGCCTTGTTTCGCACATACCACTTAAGTTTGCATTGAAACCTCTCATTTTTTACATCCAACGATATTGTACTAGTCCTCCATTCATATTCTCTCATGGTAAATGCACAACCAAATGTACCATTACATAAAAAAAAGCAGGTGGAAAGATCATCGCAAGCTTACATATTATAATCACTATATCCTTTTCAAGTTGTTCTAAGCAATTCCGTTTCAATGTCTTACAGTATAAACTTTGGAAGCAATGGCCCAACTCAATCAATGATAAAGAAACATCTTTATTTCTATTTCCAGGAAGAGCTATAGGCAACAATCGCTGCAACAAAACATAACAATCATCACTTTTGAGTTTAGTTATCTTACAACCCTCCTCACTTATACAACTAGAGATAATTGAAGCATAACAATCAGTAAAATTAACATAATTCAAAAATGCCCAAAATAGTTTTTTCTCCTTTTCTGTGATACTATAACAAGCAAATGGCATCGTATAACTAGAGCCATCATGTTGCAACCATTGTTCTTTTCTTATGCTCATATCTTCAAGATCTTGTTTTGGTTTATATGTCTAGTTAGATTTCCCATCAATTCATTCCTAGAACACTTTCACAAACGCTCTTTTCTATGTGCATGACATCCAGATTATTCAGTAACTTTAAATCTTTCCAGTATGGTAACTCAAAAGAAAATACTTTTCTTCACCTGGTTCAACTTTGTAGGAAGACATTTTCTTTTCTTATTATTTGACTATTTTCTTTCCATAAAAATATTAAGCAAATCCAATTGTTGTAAGGCATCAACTCTTGAGAGTTCTCTGGTTTTAATATTTTTGTTAGAAAAATAGTCCGTTACGTAGAGTCCTATTAGCAAATAATGTCAAGTTATTTTAGCTTTGTCCTAGTCTTTAGGGAAGTAGTTTATAATGAATACTTCTTATTTTTAGGAGTTAGTGGTTCCACTATTATTAGCTTAAAATATTATGTAATTTTCATATAAAATCGGCAGTAGCAGAGCACCAAAAAAAGCAGCAAAGTAGTTCCCTTTCTTCTCAACATTTCAACTCGTTTCTGTGTTTTATTTACTGTTGTTTCATTATCTTGTTTTTGTTTATAGTGGTATCAGAGTGAGCGTGAGATCCTGTAATACGAAAGAAGAAATTATTCTAGAGCAAAAAGAAAATAGCCTCATCTAAACCATTTTTTCTCTTTTCATTTTTAACTCATGGAATCAGATAGTTCTTTCGTACAAGCAACAATTCCATGATTTGATGGTCATTATGACCATTGGAGCATGCTAATGGTGAATTTCTTATGGTCAAAGGAGTATTTTCCAATTGTCTAGGATAGGATGAACACTCCGGTGGAAGCAAAAAGAGTTGAATGATTTGAAGGCAAAGAATTATCTCTTTCAGAGTATCGAACGTACCATCATAGAAAATATGTTTTCAAAGAAACTTCTAAGGATATTTGGGATTTGATGAAGAAAAAATATCAAGGTACTTATAGAGTGAAGTGTGCATAACTTCAAGCCTTGAGAAGGGATTTCAAGACGTTGCAGATGAAGGAAGGAGTGTATGTAATGAGTTACTGCGCTAGAACTATAAATATTAGCAACAAAATGTAATTCGATGGCGAAAATATGATTGATGTCACAATTGTGGAAAATATATTGCTCTCCCTTACGCCGAAGTATGACTATGCCATTTGGTCCATTGAGGAGTCAAAAGATATAGACGAATTATCACTTGACGAATTGCAAAGTTCCTTATAGGTGCATGAGCAGAAAATGAACAGCAGTTCATCCTCTGAATAGAAGGATTTGGAGGCTTCTACTAATGCTCGTTTCTCAAATTTTAGAGGAAGGGGTAGAAGTATCAGAAAATGAAGCGGAAGAGGAGATCGAGGATATAGAGATGAAGGCAGCAAAGACAGTTGAAGGAATTCAAGAGCAAATGATGACCACGGTAAAGGCAGAGGCAGGAATTTTTGAAAAATCAAAAGTAGAATGCTCTCGATGTTATAAATTTGGTCATTATAAGTCTGAATGCTACACTAGATTGCGTAACGACAAGGACGAGAAATAAAATTTTATTGAAAGCAAGGAAACTGAGACCATGTTGATGGCCACACAAGAACAAGAAGATCCTTTGCAAGATCTTTGGTATTTGGACACAGGAGGCAGTAATCACATGAGTGGGAGTAATTCTTTCTTTTCTTATTTAAATGAAGGATTTCGTTCTAAAGTTAGTTTTGGTGACTGCTCTACTGTAGATGCAATGGGAAATACAGACATTAAAATTAAAGCCAAGAATGGTTTTGAAAAAATAATATCAAATGTGTTATATGTTCCTGCTCTAAAAAGCAATTTATTTAGTGTCGGACTATTGCAAGATAAAAGGTATTTTATTCTCGTTGGAAAAGGTGTTTGTGAGATTTCTAGTCCTACTAGAGGAGCTTTTTTTTTTGTCAAAATGAATTCAAACATGTTATTTCTGAACTTTGAGAGAACTAAATCAAGTCTGAAGGTGGAAGTGAAAGATTCTTCCTGGTTGTGGCATTTTAGATATGGTCACTTGAGTTTTGGAGGATTAAAAACTCTCCAAAAGAAAAATAATGTGATGGGCATTCCAAAAATTCTCATCCCCTCCCAAGTTTGCAAAGAATGTGTTGTTGGCAAATAACATCGTTTTCAATTTCCAAAAGGGAAGTCATGGAGAGCAAAAGTTATTTAGGAACTTTTGCATTCGGATATTTGTTGTCCCTACTAAACAAATTTCTAATGGAGGTAAAAGGTATTTCATTACCTTTACAGATGATTTCTCTCGGGAAACTTAAATGTATTTTTGCAAGAAAAATCAGAAGCTTTTGGAGTGTTTAAAACATTCAAAGCTCACGTAGAAAATTAAATTGGAATGGCCATATAAACTCTTCGAACTAATCGTGGTGGCGAGTACTGCTAGAAAGTTTCTAATTTTTTTCTCTATATCTAATGGAATTCGAATCTCACCACCTCTTATACACCACAACAAAATGGTGTATTGGAGAGAATGATAGAACCATTCTTAATATGGTGCAGAGTTTGCTAGCAAGAGGAATGATGGAAAAGACATTCTTACATGAAACGATAAATTTGAGCATTCATGTATTGAATAGAAGTCCAACGTATGTTGTTCAAAACATGACTCCAGAAGAGGTTTGGAGTGGAAGAATACCATCTGTCGATCACTTTCTAAATTTTGGTTGCATTGCCTATGCACATGTTCCAGACAAGAAAAGGAAGAAGCTTGGCGACAAAAGCAAAAAGTGTAACTTTATGGGTGTTAGTAAAGCATCTAAGGCATATAAATTATTTTATACACGGACGAAGAAAATCGTAATCAGTAGACATGTAATTTTTGATGAAGAAATCACTTGGGACTAGAGTATGAAGCAATCTACTCCATTTGTATTTGATATAAGCAGCTGCAATGCCCGAAACTGCGGAGAACTCAACTCCTGCAGCGGCTGAAATTCCAATAGCTCCTGCTGAAATTTCACCAACAGCTGAAACTTTACCAGCAACTGATGCAGCAACTCTGTCTGTTCGTCATGCTCGTAGAAAGCCCGCGTGGATGGGGGACTATAAGGTAGCAGGAATTAATATAAATGATGATGCAATTACTCATTTTGCATTGTTTGCATATTGTGACCCGATAAATTTTGAGTGAACTTTTAGAAAAAATTTGGAGAAAGTGTATGGATGCGGAAATCAAAGCCATTGAAAAAATGATACTTCGGAGCTTGTTGATCTTCCTGAGAAGCAAAAAACCATTAGTGTCAAATGGGTCTATAAGACGAAGCTGAAAGAAAATGGTGAAATTGATAAGTATAAGGTGCGATTGGTGGCTACGGGATACAAGCAGGAGTATGGTGTTGATTAAGCTGAAGTTTTTGCTCCAGTCGCAAGGCATGACACTACCAAAATGCTAATTGCCTTGGTGGCACAAAATGTGTGGTCTATCTTCCAATTGGATGTCAAATCGACTTTCCTACATGAATACATGGAGGAAGAGGTATTTAAAAATCCACTGGTTATGTTAAGATTTACAATGAACGGAAGACTTATCAATTAAAGAAGCTCTCTATGGACTATAACAAGCTCCACAGGCTTGGTATAGCCGTATGGACGCTTATTTTCAGAAAATGGGTTTTCAAAAGTGTCCATACGATCATACACTTTTTGTTGGGGAGGATGGTAAAATGCTCATTGCGTGCTTATATGTTGATGATCTAATAGTCACGGGGAATAGTAGTGTCATGTTGGATGAATTCAAGAAGTGTATGATGAATGAACTGGAGATGTCCAATCTTGGTAAGATGCATTATTTTCTTGGTTTAGAAGTGGTGCAATCTGTTGAAGAGATATTTT